>KZ061635.1:96402-122612 GCA_002091835.1 Anopheles maculatus | reverse complement strand
ACGTGGGTGACGAATCGTTCCGTTTCTGTGGCTGCGGATGGCCATCGCACATGCTCGTTCCCAAGGGGAATTCGATCGGTGTGGAGTATGATCTTTTCGCTATGCTTTCGGACCACGACAGAGATCGGGTAAACCCGCTGTTTGACGAGTGAGTAGTACTGCAACCACAGTGTGGCCCATTACGCCAGGTTAACGTTTGCTTTCGAATGTATTTCCAGAAAACGGGGATGTGACGATGCACATTCGTTCTGTGGCTTGAAGGATCGTATGTATCCGGACGCTCGCAATATGGGCTTCCCGTTCGATCGGCGTGCACCGGCCTCGATACGAACGTTCCAAGATTTCGTTGCACCTTTCCAGAATATGCGCGTTACTACGGTGACGATTCGGTTTACCAACACTGTTGTGGCGAGAACTTAAGCCAGGCGAGTGGAGTTTCGGAATGAAAAACGATTCGGGTCTTCTTTAGGCAAATCTTAAAATGAATTCTGAAAATGTTGAATAAATGACCGTTGTTGAAAATTTGATGATTGGAAGAGCAAACCTATCTTAATCTTAAAATTCAAAATGACCTTTTACATAACGATGTCAAACTTGCATCATTGTTAATAAGTAGCGTATTATGTATTATGGGGGGCGGCCCGGTGGTAGATGCGACAGCGGCGCCGGTCTTCACACGGCAGGGCCGGGGTTCAAGTCTCATCTGGGCCGTTCTCCCATAGTGAGGACTGACTATCCAACTATGCGGTCGTGGGGAGCTGTTCTACTACATGCACCAGCAGATGATTGCCAGGTATCAGGTCGAACGGTTCAGCCAAGGGTTGGGACGTGTGGTCCAGCTAGACAACTTGCGTGCACCCGTCCCTGAACCGTACTATCCGAAGATCCTGCGAAGTGCGAACAATCGTACGTATCCGGCACGCTACCCCAATATGACGATGCAGGATGTCCAGCGTCCGGATGATCAGCTTCAGATTGCGATCGGAGATGTGGAGCGTCAGCTTCAGCGAATTGTTGAAGCGATCGATGCGGGTGTCGTTGTATCGGTAGGCGATGGCCAAGGAACCTTATTGTGTGGTGTTACAAACGATCCTTTCTTTTGCAGCCTAGTGGACTACGCACACAGCTGGACAACTTCCGGGGCATTGATGTGCTGGGAGATATTATTGAGAGTTCGGCCATTTCCGTTAATCGCCTGCTGTACGGTGATACACACAACAGTGGGCACATCTTGCTGTCCTTCATTCACGACCCAAATGGAGACTATCTGGAGAGCTTCGGTGTGATGGGTGACGTGACGACGGCTATGCGTGATCCCATCTTCTATCGTTGGCATACTTACGTGGACAACCTTTTCCAGCGGCACAAGCAGCGCTTTGCGCCGTACGGTCCGGCTGATCTTAGGAACGCGGGCGTTAACTTGCTGAGCCTCGGAACTGAGCTAGATCGGAAGGATTCGGTGAAGGACACGTTGCTTACGTTCTGGCAACGTTCGCAGATCGATCTAGGAGCTGGGTTGGACTTTGGCCCCGAGGGTAATGTGTTTGTTACGTTCACCCATCTACAGCATGCTGCATTCAACTATCGACTTCAGGTGGCCTACTCTGGAGCGGCAAAACCTGCCACGGTACGTCTGTTTCTAGCACCGAAACGTAACGAACGTGGCACTGTTTTGACGTTCGAAGAGCAACGACGGCTTGCCATCGAAATGGACACGTTCAGAGTGAATTGTAGGTATTTGCATCTTAGACAATCAGTTGATGCTTGCTACAAGTTCTCCTTTATATCGATTTGCAGTACAACCTGGTATCAACAACATCATTCGCCGGTCTGTCAACTCAAGTGTGACGATCCCGTACGAGCGCACGTTCCGCAACGTAGCTCAATCGAACGTGGGTGACGAATCGTTCCGTTTCTGTGGCTGCGGATGGCCATCGCACATGCTCGTTCCCAAGGGGAATTCGATCGGTGTGGAGTATGATCTTTTCGCTATGCTTTCGGACCACGACAGAGATCGGGTAAACCCGCTGTTTGACGAGTGAGTAGTACTGCAACCACAGTGTGGCCCATTACGCCAGGTTAACGTTTGCTTTCGAATGTATTTCCAGAAAACGGGGATGTGACGATGCACATTCGTTCTGTGGCTTGAAGGATCGTATGTATCCGGACGCTCGCAATATGGGCTTCCCGTTCGATCGGCGTGCACCGGCCTCGATACGAACGTTCCAAGATTTCGTTGCACCTTACCAGAATATGCGCGTTACTACGGTGACGATTCGGTTTACCAACACTGTTGTGGCGAGAACTTAAGCCAGGCGAGTGGAGTTTCGGAATGAAAAACGATTCGGGTCTTCTTTAGGCAAATCTTAAAATGAATTCTTAAAATGTTGAATAGATGATTGTTTTCAAAATTTGAGGCATGACCTAAGAGGTCGGTAGGCCAATAAAGAAGAAGAAGAGTCAGTACCGAACATGGTATCTACTGCATATCTGTGTGGTGTTTTGTGATTATTCTGTCCACTAGCCAACGCTCATCCAGTGCTCCAACGCGGTGTTGTTCGATTCAGTACATTAGAAATTGCGGTTATCTTCATTGAGTTGTGGTATCAGGTAGTCAACTAATCTTTTGCTCTCGAGTGGTGAGTCTCGTTTACCATTCGAGTCTGTAAACTGTTGGCTATTTTTCTTTTCCGTCTACGTCTACACCTCGGTGGCCGGAATAAGAACAAGGACGTAATGCAATTTAACACAGTAGACACTTTATTTCAAACTTTACACTGGACACGATTCGAAACGATAACAAAGCAGAGAGTTAGGTGAAGGCTCGTCCGTTCACCTAGTCGGCTTAGGGCAGAATCAATAGTTTGCCAGACTTGGAGAACATTGATGCCAATTAATTGTTTAATTCAATTAAATATACTTATCATCGTCAAACATATCATGATGAAAAGTGAAGTTACACATTTACAATAGGATTAGACATATAAAAATTTCACTTATTATCCAGTTAACTTGAAATAAGCAGCACAACAAAGCATGAATTTGTGCAGGTTTTTCGGACTGAAAAATTAATCGCAAAATTCGTGCCACATCTGAACAGCAGAAGTTCAGACTATGGACCGCGATCTCTACTTTCCCCCAATTACCCTGGCAGCATGGCTTCCGAGACGAGGCACAATACTTTGTAGAGTTGATTTTTCCCAAGTAGGGTTTAAATCACGTGTTACTCTACTCATACCTCCACACATTTTAGCAAATTTTGGCGATGTCCCAATCTATGTGATTGTCTAATTTCAATGTGTCGTCCAGTAAGACGACTCCCAAGTATTTCGCATGACGGACTCTATCGAATCGTTCCGAATTAATGATGATCGACAAAGGACTGTCCAAACCACCGTGTTCATGACGAATTCGAATCTTAACCTTCACACCATACAGAGTGACTTGTAATCTTAACTCACAAGGCTTCAATACCTGGTTCATGTCATTTATATACATGATAAAAAATTGGTATTGGATAGGAGAGTTTCCTGGGCCAACAAAGCTGGCATGCTCTATGAAGAAAAAGATTTCACACTAATTACAATAACAAAGAATAATCCTATTTGATCTATATACTAAATAAAAAATCAATGTAATAATAAATAAATAATTAAAACAATACTCAAGATCTTGAACATAAGATTCGATAACTTCGAAGATGCTCGAAGAGAACACTCAGAATTATATGCTAAGTGTTTTAGCAAGTTCTATTTGATGACTCTGTCGAATTTCGCGTTCACGTTCCGAGATAGAGTCCTGTGATATCATGCCGCATTTGCTTGATAGCTCGCCCAACCTGCCAACGACCTCAACGGAAGACGACGTCACTGCCACGCGCCGTTGTTCCTACAAACCATTTGCACCCTGTTTCGCACGCACAGTGTACGGTTTTAGCATGGGACTCTTATCTATCTATAATGTGCAACGTGCACTGAAAGTGCAATGCTCTTGTCTGTGGTATAATGCTAAGATAAGTGAGTTATTCAACTTTAGTTTGGTAAGTTTTGTTGCTAATCCCTTTCTAATCATTGCAATTAAGCGTTGCTTTGGAGTGAAAGTTTGACCCTTCCCTTACTAAACAGCCTGAGGTATAAATATGTGCACTTATGGCTAGAATCACCATAGTCTCATCAGACAGCGCAACTGGCTTCTACTTCAAGGAAGAGCTCTAAACAAGTCAACCTACTTTCAACTCAACTTACAAAATGTCGGACATCGAAACAGGATTCCTGTGTCTCATGACACGCCCTACGGAGCCACTGTTTTACCCCAAGTACAATGGGGAGGTGTTTATGGATCTTCCCACCGAGTATCTTCCCGAGCGCTACCAACAAATAGCTGATTCGATGAAAGATCGTCACGGATCCACTGCAAAGCATCACATCTTGATCAAGCCGGTGGAGTTGCCGGACCTAAGCTACACCGCACGGGTACCACGGTACGGTGACTTTAATCTGTTCAATCCCGCCCAACGGCATACGGCGGGTCAGCTGATAGCGGATCTGATTGCACAGCCCGACCCAGAAACGATGCTTTCGGTGGCCGCTTACGCACGCGATCGACTGAATCCGATCATGTTTCAGTATGCGCTTGCGGTGGCGTTGATGCACCGGAAGGATACGGGTACGGTTCCGGTGCCCTCGTTTTTGGAAATGTTTCCTATGCGGTTCGTCGATCCGGCACTGTTTCCGAAGCTGCGTGAGGAAGGCTTTATGGTGCAGCAGGGTCAACGGGTGGCAATCGAGGTGCCACACAATGCAACCGCGTCTGAGGCGGATCCGGAACAGCAGTTGGCTTACTTTCGGGAGGATATCGGTGTGAATCTGCACCACTGGCACTGGCATTTGGTGTACCCGCAGGAAGGTCCTCTAGAGGTGGTTCGGAAGGATCGACGCGGAGAGCTGTTCTACTACATGCATCGTCAGATTACGGTACGGTACAATGTGGAGCGGTTCTGCAATATGATGCCACCGGCAACGCCGCTGAAAAATCTACGGGAACCGATTCCGGAGGCTTACTTTCCGAAGCTGTTGAACAGTGCGTTGAACAGAACATATCCTGGTCGCTCCGCGAACATGATGCTGAGTGTAAGTGGTCATGAGAAGAGGAAGACGCACGGTTATTTTAACACTCAAATGTGTGTTTATTGCAGCACGTCAACCGTCCGGAAGATGACGCAGTCACCACAATCCTGGAGCTCGAAACATCGCTGGGAAGAATCAAGGACGCAATCCAAACGGGATTCGCTGTTACAGTAAGATATGCTTTGTTTGGCTTAAAAATATATTTCCATTTTAATTTCATTCTTATCGCAGGAAGATGGAACCAAGATCCCGCTCGATGCGAAGAGTGGCATCGATATTCTTGGAAACATTGTCGAAAATTCGGAACTTTCAGTGAATGTTCCGTACTACGGTAACTACCACTCACTCGGCCACGTACTCATCGGCTACATCCACGATCCGGACAACCTGTACCTCGAAGGGCACGGCGTAATGGGTGACTTTACTACGGCAATGCGCGATCCAACGTTTTACCGCTTCCATCAGCACGTGGACGATGTGTTTGATATGCACAAGCAAAAGCTTCCATCGTACAGCGAGCAGGAACTATCGTTCCCGGGTGTATCGATCGTGGATGCTACGGTACAGATAACGAGTGGTAGGGCGGCCCGTAATAGGTTGCTTACCTACTGGCAGCGGAGTCAGGTCGATCTGGGCACGGGGCTGGATTTCGGTCCACAGGGAAATGTGCTGGCGACCTTTACCCACATCCAGCACGCACCATTTGCATACCAAATTATGGTGCACAACGAAACGGCCGAACCGAAGAAGGGAACGGTTCGCATATTCCTGGCGCCCATTTATGATGCCAAGGGAGAACAGTTACTGTTGAGTGAGCAGCGCCGGTATGTGATGGAGCTGGACAAATTTGTTGTAAACTGTAAGTGGAAGCTTTAAGCGCTTGCGAGCTTTAGTTTTGTTTATTAAGAAGAGGCTTTTTTCCCGACTAGTGCATCCCGGTGAAAATAGGATCATTCGTCGATCGGATCAATCGAGCGTTACCATACCGTACGAACGTACCTTCCGGCGTGTTGATGCTTCCAACATGCCGGGAACGGAGAATTTCCGATTCTGCAACTGTGGCTGGCCAGACCATATGCTGTTGCCCAAGGGTCAACCTGATGGGCAACCGTTCGATCTGTTTATCATGGTGTCTGACTATAACGATGATGCAGTTGTTCCGGACTTCAGCACGTAAGTTCTTTGTGGCTTATTCATTGCTAAAATCAAATGTTTTTTTTTGTTATTTTATATAAATTTCATGTTTATACTACTAGGAAAGAAAATTGTAACGACTCACACTCATACTGTGGGTTACGGGATCAACTGTTTCCTGACCGTCGTGCGATGGGATTTCCATTCGATCGCTTACCCGTTCCGCAGGATCATTTGATGCGAGACTTTGTCGGTAGATTCCCCAACATGAGCCGTACGGTAGCGGAGGTGATGTTTACCAACACCGTCATTTCTCGCACATGAAGTTGGACATAAAGCAGATAAGAACATAACTTTGCAAGGAAATGGTTAAATATGATTTGAAAATAAATTTATAGTTGAGCATCTTAAACATGTGTACTAAATATTCCATCTGCTACAAGAGTTGCGTCCTGCAGCTTGCCGTTCTTTTTTCACAAGCCGTTTCATAGTAAAAAAATGTACGCCAACGCCGTATTCGGGATAGGCGAGGATCGAATCGTTTGGAGTGGTTTGGCTTAGTTGTCGGATTTAAAAATGTCTTGTTGCTTTCGTGTCGTTCGCTCTAGAAAAAGGACTTTTGTCCTATCCACTCGGCTAACGCAAACAACCAACTTCGTGCTCTGAACCGAATGGTATAAACCCAACAATCAACGCCCTCTCGCGGAAACATGTGTAAGATGCCTAGCGTTTTTGCTTGAAAATTCGTTTCAACCGTAGCTCGCATCTTTAACTTATTCTTTTCTATTAATATTCTATTAGTATTTTGGTATTATTTAGCAATTTCTTATATTGTTTTGCTTTACTTGTAACAATAGATTACAGAAAATTTGCTAAAATACCAACTCTGCTTTGATAAGTCATTATAATCGTTACAGATTAAAAATAAGCCACAATATGCAAGGCTGATTCGGGCCCGCTCTTCACAGCCTCTTATCCAAATTTACCAAGAAATTCACCACACAAAAGTGCTACCGAGATACTATGCATTCCTACGGAATCGAGTCTACGGTTCTCACACATGCATTAATAAATGCAGATAAAAATGCATTATCGCAAATGTATGCAGCGGTTGCAAACCACAAAAATAAAACCCCGATTTGCCGGAAAGGCGAACTGCAACTGAACTGCAGGGCGTCTTTCGGAATGGTATATAAAAGTTTTGCAAACTTGCTCTACCAGCATCACAAACGTGTCTGTCTGTCACAGTAATCGAGCTAAAGTTCCGTACGAGCACTCTCTTCGCGAAGCGATAAGTAAGAATGTCGGACAATAGGAAGTTATTGGCTTTGCTGCAGCGCCCGCTGGAACCAACGTTCTACCCGAAGGATGGCGGTAAAACGGTAATTGATCTGCCGGAAAACTATCACACCGATCGGTACAAGCCGATTGGTGATTCTCTGCAAACGCGTTTCTCGTCCGAGGCCGAGGTGCGCATTGCGGTTCGGGCGTCTAACTTGCCGGACTTTGCGTTCGCCGAAGCAATCCCTCGACGGGGTGATTTTTCTCTGTTCATTCCGAAACATCGTCAAATTGCGGGTGAATTGATCAATCTGTTCATCAACCAACCGGACGTGGATACGTTGATGAGTGCTGGGTCGTTTGCGCGAGACCGCCTGAACCCGATACTGTTCCAGTATGCGATGGCTGTAGCCATCCAGCATCGGCCGGATACGAAGAATCTGAACATTCCGTCGTTCTTGGATCTGTTTCCGGACTCGTTCGTCAATCCGAGCGTATTCCCACAGTTGCGCGAGGAAGGGGCTGTGGTGAACCAAAGAGATCGCGTAAGTTCCTGCAAACGATCTTTAGAAGATGATGTTTGTAATCGCTTCTGAATCGAATTTTGTTTAGATAACCGTAGACATTGCGATGAACTTTACCGCATCGGATCGGGAAGATGAGCAGCGTATGGCGTACTTCCGGGAGGACATCGGTGTGAACCTGCACCACTGGCACTGGCATCTGGTGTACCCGGGCGAGGGTCCAAATGATGTTGTGAACAAGGATCGTCGTGGTGAGCTGTTCTACTACATGCACCAGCAGCTGATCGCTCGCTACAATGTGGATCGTTTCTGCAACCGACTGGCTCGGGTGCGTCCACTGACAAGTTTGCGAGAAGCGCTGCCCGAAGGATACTTCCCGAAGATTGTTCGAAGCTTCACGAATCGAGCGTTTCCTGCACGTCCGCAGAATACGATTTTGAGGGTAAGCTTGATCTGTACATAATGTAATGTGACCTTAAGCTGATCGTTCTTTGCAGGATTTGAACCGAATCGAGGACAATGTGGTTCTTACGATAAACGATATCGAACGATGGGGAAGTCGTATTGCTGAAAGCATCGATGGTGGATACGTTGTTGCGGTAAGATAAGGTTTAGATTTAATCCCATTTAGAAGACACTTAAAGCAAGCATTGATCTGGATCGTTTTACTACAGCCAGGTGGAAATCGGATTCCCTTGGACGAGCAGACGGGTATCGATGTGTTGGGCAACATTATGGAACCGTCGGCCCTTTCCGTAAACAGCCAGTACTACGGAAACTATCATGGCCATATGCACAATCTGATTGCGTTCAGTCATGATCCGGAAAATCGGTTCCTGGAAGGATACGGTGTGGTAGGCGAGTTCCAGACGGCTATGCGTGATCCGGCGTTCTACCGTCTGCACGCCCAGGTAGACAACATGTTCCATCGCTACAAGCGTACTCTGCAGCCGTACAACGTGAACCAGCTCGGATACGCCGGAGTTCAGATTCAATCGTTCGGTGTACAGCTGAACCGGGCCAACGCACCGGCCAATGTTCTGCTGACGTACTGGCAACGGTCGCAAATCGATTTGGCCACCGGGCTTGACTTTGGACCGCAAGGCAATATATTTGCATCGTTCACTCATCTGCAACACGCACCGTTTACTTATCGTTTGACCGTTAACAATACTAGTGGAGCGGCTCGTCGTGGAACATGTCGAATTTTCATTGCTCCCAAGGTGGACGAACGTAACACCGCGCTGACGATGGATGAACAGCGCCTGTTGATGGTCGAGTTGGATAAGTTTCGGGTGAACTGTATGTATTTTTTGGGTTGCTTAAATTATTTTGAATCTCAGAGTGTTACATTATTTCCACAGTGACTCCTGGATCGAATAATCTGGTACGCCGCTCGGAGCAATCTAGTGTGACCATTCCGTACGAGCGTACCTTCCGTCCGATGGCGTTGTCGAACATCAACGAACCGAGCACGGAGCAGTTCCGCTTCTGCAACTGTGGCTGGCCGCACCATCTGCTGATTCCGAAGGGTTCTGCCGAGGGCATGAAGTTTGATCTGTTCGCAATGATCTCGAACTTTGCTGACGATACGGTTAACCAGGAGTTTGATGAGTATGATTCATAGTTTTATGTAGAACGAGATAAATGTTAATTAATTCTTTTCTTTTTGGTTCGCTCTTTAGAAACGTAAACTGCAATGACTCACACTCGTTCTGTGGTATCCGCGATCAGCTGTATCCCGACAAGCGGCACATGGGCTATCCGTTCGATCGCCGGATTCCGGTTGCAGTACGCACACTGTCCGATTTTACACGGCCCAATTCGAACATGACCAACATTGAAGTGCAAGTTCGCTTCACAAACACGGTGATCGCAAGGACCTGAAGTGTGGGAACATGGATATTCTTTCGCAAACAAATCTTTAGCAAGCAAGCAGTCCCAATCAAGTGTTATCGTTGAGTTGGATTTGAAACCGGACACGTTATGTTCCAGTCTTCGAATACCAGGTTTAATTTTAACCCGTGGCTGAGAGTCTTGACGATGTGGAGGAGGATACAGATAAACGATCTTTAAACGCATGAACTATGATATTACAGACAATAATCTAATAAAGTGTTGCATATGAACATTGTTTGTGATGTACTTTCATTGGGACGATTGGGAAATTTTGCAACTGAAGTCTGTGAGCTTGTTTCAGAATGCTGGTTGATCAAGGTGCTGATGTCTGCTGAAGTGAAGTCAAGCTACTTGGACCATTTGTGGGAATCATATAATAACTTGAATGATGATGATCCCACCCAAACCCCCGCATAGGCTCGAGATGGTCGAAGTTATCTTAAAGATATTAATTTGAGCCATTTAAAAGATTTAATATAATTTCATAGTACGTATGAATGTTTGGAGACTTTCGACCAACTAGTACCTCAGGCTAGAGTTCAAATCCTGCCGAGCTCTTGTCAGTCTTTTTGTCTTACCCAAAGTTCACATTTCGCGCGCGTGTCTCGAGGCTATGCAGACTCATTCTGATTTTTTTTTTCACTGTTATTAAAAAAATAAAAAAAATAAAAATATAAAACAAAATAACTACCATTGGCTAAGCACGGAATACTCCATAGCTATAACAACTTTTGGTGGAAGCAATTTGGAATTTTCAAGCGGTGGAATATTTTAGGATAACTATTAAATAAGGCAGTCGTCATGCTCAGACGTTCCACTATGTCTTTGATGCCTCGACCAGTTGGTTGCAAGGATTGAGGCGGCATTCTGCGGTTCGTTAGCCTTTGTCTGGGTTTCCTTAGGATAGGTCCATAGGATATTGTTTTTATTATTCATCCTTGATTGAATCAGATCTCTCGCACCTAACTGCTATACGCCAAAGATATCAAGTCATATCTTTCTGTGTCCTCTTCTTACATTTCAAAGCTACACTGATGCTTTTGAGGATTGGTGTATTCTTTGGCTCACCAATCCCACGACTATCTCTGTCGAAGGACCTAGGGGTGTGGCTGGTCTTTCGAGCCATAGCTCTATTCGGTTATCGACCGAGCCAGCAAGGTTTTGGCCCTCATCATCAGGATGCGTCATCTCAGGTCTCCTGTAGGTGACACTGCTATGGATAGGTTATGCTGCTGCTTTCCCGCTGTGTTATCTATTACTAGAATTAGTCGGCCTTACGATCGCCATTGTCAAGGTCATTCAATCATTCTTCTCGCTAAAATCGCCTTCCCCACCATCCTGAATTCCAGAAAAATCCCTCTAGTGCAGAAGCGGATGTATCTATCACGGGACTCCAAGCGGTCCAATAAACTGATGCTCCTAGCCGAGGAGGCCTCTATCAGTTCGAATTTGCAGACTGGTGGGAAAGGGCCGTGTCGGAGATCTAGAGGTTGGGGTATACACAGCCCTTTAATAGGATTTTGTGTACCCATAAGAATTGGTTTGTGGTTGAAGATGATGTCTCAGGTCTCCCACAATGTCCATTAAACGAGGTTCCTTATACGAAGTCCCTAACAGAAGCTCTCTTATGCGAGACCCTTAAGCAGTTATTAACTCCGCCATTTCATAAAACTGCGGCCCACAAGGCACCCCAGTCCGTTAATACTAAGATCCGCCACTGCATTAGTGCTCTATTGCTAAGAGCCTAACCGTTCCAACCTTTGTTCCTGGTTGGAACATAGTGCTGCAAAAAGCTAAACTGTCAACGAAATGTAAAAATTAAGTGTTTGAAAATTCAAATCACTCGACAAAAAATATTTTACAAAAATATAAGCGTATCAATTTATATACTACACTGAAGATTATGACCGATAACAATACTTTCCTTTAGGAAGTATGCTAAGATGTAATTGTTCTTGCCCGCGAAGGTCGTTGTTCGGACGCACAATCATACGAAACATTTATCGGGTATACTCATACACAGTAATAGTACATGGTGCACACCCAAAATACAGCGAATTCAAGGCCATTTAGCAAATTCAATGTCTCGTTTTCGCCAGGGTCAATGTTACCTTACCAAAAATGATTGTGGTTTGTACTGCACATTTGGATACTGTTTCGTTTATCATTTCTGCCAAACAAACACTACCACGCATTGAGTACTTTTTTTTTTGCAAATGCATCACATGCTTTCATATCAATAGTGCTGCTGTGGCAAAAACGCTACTTAATATTGTACGCCATTGTCACTCGTCACTCGATTGAAAAGCTGGGAAAGTGGTCGAAATGGCTGATTTAACACAAAAATTCCACGGACTTTTGCAACACCCGCTGGAGCCACTATTTCTTCCCAAGAACAATGGGACACTGTTCTACGAGCTTCCGGAAAGGTTTCTCACGCCACGGTACCGTCCCATAGGACAAAATTTGGTCAACCGGTTCGGGCCGAACTCGGCAGCTTCGACGGAAGTGAGCAACGATACGGGTGTACCGCCGATGGTCGTTACCATTCGCGATCTGAAGGAACTGCCGGACTTGTCGTTCGCTACGTGGATTAAACGGCGTGACGCATTTTCGCTGTTCATCGGAGAGCATCGGAAAGCGGCCGGAAAGCTGATGAAACTTTTCATCAATCAACCGGATGCGGACACGTTAGTCGATGTGGCAGCTTACGCGCGTGATCGTTTGAATGGTCCGCTGTTTCAGTACGCTCTGTCGGTGGCATTGTTGCACCGTCCGGACACGAAGAGCGTTCCCGTGCCGTCGATGTTGCATCTGTTTCCCGATCAGTTTATCGATCCTGCTGCCAACGCAAAAATGATGGAAGAGGGAACCATTGTGATGGATGAAAATAGGGTATGTGAAACTTTGTGTTCGTGGCCTTTTCTATGATGTGCCAACTAATTCTTTCTTCCATTTAGATGCCGATTACGATACCGGCCAACTTTACCGCATCCGACGATGAGCCTGAACAGCGGATGGCTTTCTTCCGCGAAGATATTGGCGTGAATCTTCACCACTGGCATTGGCATCTAACGTACCCCGGGTCTGGGCCACCCGAGGTCGTGCGAAAGGACCGTCGTGGTGAGCTGTTTTACTACATGCACCAGCAACTGCTTGCCCGCTATCAGGCTGACCGATTTGCGCAAGGCCTTGGACGTGTAGAACCATTGTCCAATCTTCGAGATCCACTGCGCGAGGCATATTATCCGAAGCTTTTGCGCTCAGCCAACAACCGCACGTTCTGTGCACGCTATCCCGCCATGACACTGAGCGACGTTGTGCGCAGCAGTGATCGAACGGAAGTCCGAATTGCCGATATTGAATCTTCCATTGCCCAGGTGCTAGAAGCGATCAATGCAGGATTTGCAGTTGATGTACGTAGACAAACAGAGGATCAATTTGTGTGTGTGTTTCGTAAAATGTATTTATCGCTGCGTATACTTACAGTCTAATGGAGCACGTGTCCCGCTAGATAACGCTGCCGGTATTGACATATTGGGCAATATCATCGAACGATCGTCGCTGTCGATCAACCGCGGTATGTACGGTGATTTGCACAATTCTGGCCATGTGCTGCTGGCTTACATTCACGATCCACGCGGCACCTATTTGGAATCGTTCGGTGTGATGGGCGGCGTTTCGACTGCGATGCGCGATCCGGTGTTTTATCGCTGGCACAAGTTCGTCGACAATCTGTTCCTTCGGCACAAGGCTCGTTTGGCACCGTACTCTACAGCGGAACTGTCCAACGCCAACGCTACGTTGGAAGCGCTGGACACGCAACTGGACGGTTCGAGCGGCGCAGTGAACAGTTTGATGACGTTTCTGGAACGTTCACAGGTTGATCTGGGTGCGGGACTAGACTTTGGCCCAACGGGAACCGCTTTCGTAAGCTTCATCCATCTGCAGTGTGCGCCGTTCACGTATCGGCTGCGCATCAACTCGTCTGCCCGAGCGAACAGACAGGATACGGTTCGCATCTTTTTGATACCGCGCCTTAACGAACAGGGCCGTCCGCTGACATTTGACGAACGACGCACACTGGCCATCGAACTGGACAGCTTCCGTGTGAATTGTAAGCCTATTATGCTGCTGCATATTCGTACGATGGAACTAATGCGATTGCTTTGCTTTGCTTTCGTTCAACAGTACGCCCTGGTGTGAACAATATCGTGCGACGGTCGGACAGCTCCAGCGTTACGATCCCGTACGATCGAACCTTTGGGAACGTCGTGCAGGCCAACATGGGCAATGTGCAATCGCGTTTCTGTGGTTGCGGTTGGCCGGCACACATGCTACTGCCGAAAGGGAATACGAACGGCGTGCAGTACGATTTGTTCGCTATGGTCTCCCGGTTTGAGGATGATAACGCTAACGTTAGCTACGATGAGTAAGTCCGACCCGGAGCATGTGTTCACTGGAAGGCATTTGATTGCCGTACCGTGCGGTGCTGATGATGCGTTTCTTTTTCTTTCTTTGCAACCACCCAGGAACAGTGGATGTGACGATTCATACTCGTTTTGTGGATTGAGAGACCGTGTCTACCCTAGCCGCCGGCCGATGGGTTTCCCGTTCGACAGAAGAGCGCCGACCAGTGTCAGCACGGTGGCCGATTTTGTTGCACCGTACAGAAACATGCGGCTTGCAACAGTGACGTTGCGATTCATGAATAGCGTTATCGATCGACCGTGAGATCGATTGGAAATGAGAATTATAACACGATGCAATGATGAGGATGAATAAACGGTAATGAGGCATTTGAAGAATTTAATTCACTTCAACATCAATGTGCTGCATGTTTCTGTAAGTTCAAAGTAAGAAAAAAGTATGAGAAATAAGTTAGATAAATAAAGAAATAAATTAGATTGCTTCTCATCTAATATAGATAAAGTACTGAGCAAGATAATTGATGATATTCGTTTATGAAGCGATTTTACTTTTCTGAAGTGAAACATCAGGTCGGCAAATATAATTTAGTCGTTATTTGACAAGATGCATTAGCTTTTTAAAGGCATATTGGAAATTTTAATTTAAAAAATGGATTTTTTGTAGTATTGTCCATTGTACCTTACTTCTTTTTGCCTTCGTTCTTGCAAACCTTGGATTCGTTATCTATGAAAGGATTCATCAATCGACAGGATCCACGTTCTCAGTCAATTCTGGATTTTCCCATGAGGTCTTAAATGCTGATCAGCTAGTCCATACGCCATCGACCGGAGCATGTGTTAGTTCAATGGCGCAACATGTGAAAAATTCGGCGTATGTGGAACGACATCCCATTTTAAAGTCTTCAGGTATGATTCTACCGGTTCCGTATTGTGTTACCGAGCGTTGTCATCTAATCAACTGCGTTCGATATCGTTCTTCTGTGATGCTTTCTTTTGGATTGTGTTGTTTGTCATAAATCACATCGTTCTGGTCACAATCGATACTTATCAATGCCTTTGAGCTATGAATGATTGGTTACGAAGTTGCAACATGACCGGGGGTTCCCATGATTTTTTGCGCTGAAAAGGATTGCTGAAAAGGATCCATTGCTTATAGCTAGTGACAATACGGTGTAGGAATCCCTTCCAGTTGTGCCATTGGAGTTACAGCACGTTACACAGTTTATGGGGAATCATTCCTTACGAAGATAACCGAAAGAATATTGTTTGACGAATCACTCCTAGCATTGCAGCAAACTATTCTTGTGTTCTGCATTCATAGATTGCAAAACGGCTATAATTTATTTGTGGATCTAATAGTTAGCTTATATTGAAACCTCAATCGCTTATATTGAAACCTCTTTACCTCAATTGGTTAGCTAAAAACTATGACTATGTTCTGGTAATTTAAAACTCGTTTGCATGAATGGATTGCATGTTCTTCTTATGAATGCGCATCATACGCGCTGTTTCATTGTGGGAAGGCTTGGTGTTTTGAATCCACTGACAAAGTGTCTGTTAGAACCGAGTTAAATTTTGGATGATGGACTGATTTTTTGTTTGACTCGTTCGTATTTTGCTTTAAAAATAGTTTATTAGAAATAAGGTCTTGAACAGATATTAAAAATGTGTTAGATTTAACATTGTTAGAATGTAAATGAAGTAACAATTGTGTGAATCAATTGAAATAAACAGACAAGTAAACATATGATTAAAATTTTACTTTTTGTAATTTAAAAAACATACAATAAATTTTTTGGATTAGTCTTATATCTTATTGAATGTAATATTCAGATAGTTACAACTGACGGTAAGTAGCATATTATAAATCATTTATTGAAAAGTTGTCTAACTGCTTATTACGGCTCCTTGTGTTTTTGATACAAGAACTCATCAAAAAATACATTTTATAACCATAACAGTATTATTACAATAGAGAAAAGAAGATAAATTTATAGATTACTATGCAGTTTTTATGTTAGACATACCGACCGCATAAATATTCTTTATGAACATTGCAACTTTAACTTAAATGACTTTTAACGTTTATGGTGTAAAATATATTAAAATAGTGTACAAAAATTGCACACCTTTGGCTTATCTGTGAGAGTCGATGAGACTTATTTTCTCAAATACATTACACGAAACACTTCAAACCGTTGCTCAAATGAAACTTGTTTATTCAAAAACAAACATTTCACAATCTTGATAAGTTTCGGTCAAATCGTCCGTTGAACCGAGAACCACAGAATAGCGGGCTGTGGTTGGAGTCAAAAATTTGCGTCTAAATTATCATCACATTTAGGCTAGTTTGTGGTTTTGAGCTCACAATCTAACTCGTATATAAGGCATGGCAAATCGCCACTAACATCAACAGTTTGACGGGATCTACCGACAACAACGCGTGCTTGTGCCTTCTCGTTACAGTACAATCAATAGTGCTCCCCCAGTGCAAAGATGTCCAACAACAGGAATCTGCTCGCCCTGCTGCAGCGCCCATTGGAGCCGACCTTCTACCCGAAGGATAATGGTAAAACCGTGGTCGATCTGCCGGAGAACTTCCTGACCGAACGGTACCGTCCGATCGGTGCATCGCTGCAGAGCCGCTTTGGAAACGATGCCGATACGCGCATTCCGGTGCGTAATGTGGCACCGCCGAGCATCTCCTTCGCGGAAGCTGTACCGCGCCGTGGTGGCTTTTCGCTGTTCAACCCCAAGCACCGTCAAATTGCGGGAGATCTCATCAATCTGTTTATGAGCCAATCGGACGTGGACACGCTAATGAGCGTTGCGGCTTACTCGCGTGATCGGTTGAATCCGATCCTGTTCCAGTATGCGCTGTCTGTTGCAATCCAGCACCGGCCGGATACGAAGGATCTGAACATTCCGTCGTTCTTGGAGCTGTTCCCCGATTCGTTTGTGGATCCTTCCGTGTTTCCTAAGCTTCGGGAGGAGGGTTCGATCGTGCAGGCAGAGAACAGAGTAAGTGAGATCGTGGAGAGAGGAAGGTTTAATTTGTTTTACATACTTAATAAACGCTTAATATCTGGCTTAGATGACCATCGATATTCCGATGAACTATACGGCTTCCGATCGCGAGGATGAGCAGCGCTTGGCTTACTTCCGCGAGGATATCGGTGTGAATCTACATCACTGGCACTGGCATCTGGTGTACCCGGGCGAGGGTCCGAGCAATGTGGTTAACAAGGATCGTCGTGGTGAGCTGTTCTACTACATGCACCAGCAGCTGATTGCTCGCTACAATGTTGAACGATTCTGCAACCGGCTGGCACGTGTACGTCCACTGACGAACTTGCGTGAGCCTCTGGCGGAAGGATACTTCCCGAAGATCATCCGTAGCTTGAACAACCGTGCGTTCCCTCCTCGTCCGCAGAACACGATTTTGAGGGTAAGTTAGCGATGTAGTGACGAACAGGAACGAGAAATACTCATAAGTACGATTGTTTTTCTCTCGCAATAGGATATCAACCGCGTGGACGATAGCGTTACCTTCACGGTGAGCGATCTTGAACGCTCCGAGGCACGCATCGCCGAGAGTATTGACGGAGGATACATTGTGGCCGTAAGTTGATGCTTTTAGATGGCGATTTGTTCCGTGAAATTAAATACAAATATTATTTTCTTCGCGTTTCTCGCAGCCTGGAGGTAATCGAGTCCCTCTAGATGAGCGTACCGGTATCGATGTGCTGGGTAACATTATGGAACCGTCGGCACTTTCCATGAACAGCCAGTACTACGGAAACTATCATGGAAATTTGCACAACATCATTGCGTACAGCCACGATCCTGATAACCGTTTCCTGGAGGGATATGGTGTGGTTGGCGAGTTCCAGACGGCTATGCGTGACCCTACGTTCTACCGTCTGCACGCCCAGGTAGACAACATGTTCCATCGCTACAAGCGTACTCTGCAGCCGTACAATGGCAATCAGCTTAACTACAACGGTATCCAGATTCAATCGCTTGGAGTACAGCTGAACCGGGCCAACGCGCCAGCCAACGTACTGCTGACGTACTGGCAACGATCGCAGGTTGATCTTGCAACTGGCCTGGACTTTGGACCGGAGGGTAACGTGTTTGCATCGTTCACTCATCTGCAACACGCACCGTTCACCTTCAGACTTACTGTCAACAACACTAGTGGAGCGGCTCGTCGTGGAACGTGTCGTATCTTCATTGGACCGAAGGTGGATGAGCGTAACACTGCTCTGACCATGGACGAGCAGCGCCTGCTGATGATTGAGCTGGACAAATTCACCGTGAACCGTAAGATAATTTCTCAACGTAGTTGTGGAACACCACCCTATAATACCATCGATTGAACTTCATTTTAGTGAACCCTGGTGCAAACAACATTGTGCGTCGCTCGGAGCAATCCAGCGTGACCATCCCGTACGAACGTACCTTCCGTCAGGTCGCTTTGTCGAACATCAACGAACCGAGCACGGAGATGTTCCGCTTCTGCAACTGTGGCTGGCCGCACCATCTGCTGATCCCGAAGGGTGCACCGGAAGGCATGCAGTTCGATCTGTTCGCAATGATCTCGAACTATGCCGATGATACCGTCAACCAGGAGTTCGATGAGTACGTACTGTGTGTGGCGTGCTGTTTCCACCTGTTACTGATCGATGCTTCTTTTTGTTTCGCTTCAGGAACGTCAACTGCAACGATTCGCACTCGTTCTGTGGTCTGCGTGATCAGCTGTACCCCGATCGTCGCCCGATGGGATATCCGTTCGATCGCCGCATGCCAACCACTGTTAGGAGCTTGACCGATTTTACCCGTGGTAACACCAACATGGCAACGGCTCAGGTGCAGGTTCGCTTCACCAACACCATCATCGCCAGAACCTAAACGGCTAGTGGATGGACAAACTTCAAAGAATTCTTCCTGGACTGGACAAGAGTGGGCTAAAGGCATTTGGATCGATCGCGTTGAACAAACACTTTTTATATACATTCGTTTTATTCAAATTAAATTGAACTTATTGGAAAATACGGCATCCAGCCGTCATACTGGAAATTAAATAAATAAATTGAACTTATTCTGCAATAGCATTTAAAGGGTATGTGTTTTCTTAGTTATGATAAGTGCTGGTTCATTTTCGTGTTATTTTAATAACTGTTCTCTTTTTCGGGATGGGTTCTCCGGGTTTTCTTATTCCCCAAGATAGTATGCTGAGGCGTCTTCTTGTACTTCTATTTGACAACGATGTCAGTTCTGTTCTTCCTTCTTCGGCACATTTACTGTTTGCTGATTATAGGGTTCTCCTCAAAAATAACTTAACTTTCAATGATCACATTAACGACGGACAAGGATGTCCGGGATCCACCTTGTCTAAATGATCTAAATGGCTAAATGGCATTATATTGCAACTTGAGTCGGCCTACACTCCAATATGCGAGCATCATCTGTTGCTCAATTAGAGTAGAAGAAGAGCATTGAATGAATGTCGACATTCCTTTCTTTCTACCTAGTTGGTTTCTTAAATGATCGCCGTTCATTTTCTCTAATTTTTTTGTTCGCTCCGAAACGAAATCGGCTCATCTTGATTTTTATCGATCCTCTACTGATTTAATTGATCCTCTACTGTAATTTTTTCAGGTGTTTGAAAATGGTTATCATCTGTTTAATTTTCATCTTTTTCCTCAATACTTTCAACGCCTCCTCCTGCAATTCTTTGATTTTTTTTTTCATTTTTTCTTCGTCTTAGTTCCGTTCCATTTATTGTACGGCTCTGTCAAGATTGACCGAAGCTCATCTAATTACGTCAAGTTAGATTTAAAACTTTATAGTATAGAATATATTTCATCGTTAAAATACCTACAGTGTCAGACAAAACAATAAGATCACCGTACAGTTTTGCGTTTAAAGTGTCCTAGTGATGTTGAAATTATTTTTTATCTTTCGGTAAAACATATTTCTAGATATTGGTATAACAATGAATCTTTTAGATCATTAAAAAAATCAACTAAGATTCTCATTTCATCATTGTAAAGAACACAGAACCAAACTATGAGTGAAAATTTCATAAGAACCAAGACTTCAAGGCCACTCGATTAGTGATTGAATATCCCGAGCTCATCTGTGTTTCACATACACTGCCACCGAGCCATTCAGAGAGACTGGGGACCCGCAATCCAATGGAAATCCTATGGCCCTTCCGAAGCGTCTTTTTCGGAAAAATGTGATCTGCCTTTTTCTTGACAACGGATACCATAATGAAGGGACAACTAAACGAGAGATATTCGAAACGATCTCTTAACCAATGAGCTTCTTCTTCTTTCTTCTTTCTTGGCTTAACGACCTCTTAAGGTCATGCCTGCCATTTCTGGCTAACTAGACTAATTGATACCGCATAGTTGGTTAGTCAATCCTCACTATGGGGGAACAGCCCAGATGAGATTTGAACCCCGGTCCTGCCGTGTGAAGACCGGCGCCGCTGTCGCATCACCACCGGGCCGCCCAATGAGCTTAAGATCTTTAAAAACTGGCACAATATTTATAAAAAGTTAGATGTTTATATGAGTGCATTCTATTATATTTACAGTAAACCTTCCTATCGAGTCGGATGATCGCATTAATAAATACATTACGGTTGTTTTAATGAAAAGGACACACAGTTGAAAAATGTTTCGGAAATCATCTATTTTAAATGTTTCTACTATATTTTTACTATATTACTAATGCATCCACACTACTCCATTAGCGACATCAGTAAAGCGACGTACGATCCAGCCGAGTTTAATATCTGCAAGATAAGAGAATAAACATTTAATGTTATGCTTACCATGGACACAGATTTACCGCTACCGCTCGCAAAGTTGGCAACGATGCTTCAGTAAATCCGGACTTAGCGTTCACGGGCTTTTTCGCTCGCATCATGCAGTTTATCAACATTTTTTGGGTGCGTACGTCCGCCTCGTACCAGTTGCTTTTGAACACCGCATCGTGAACCAGCGTGCTCTGGAAGGGAATCGACAAATGTAGACACATCAGCCATTCACGCCGCTCGGTCAGTGCATCGCAAATTGGGACAAAATTTATGCACCTCGTGATAAAGCTGCGATCCGTAGTAGCAATAGTAGGTAACCTGTATGATAATGGCCGTCCCGTACGCTACGTAAACCACCATAATGCTTGTGCCCGCCGACAGGACCAACTGGAACCCGAGCATGCACAGCAGTATCGACGAGATGAGCAGCTGATTGAGGATGACGTTCTTGTACGCATCGATGACGCGATCGGACACGTGCAGTATGTGCTTGTGATATTCAATGAGCTGGCCTAGATGGTGCTGGCTATTACCCGCCCCGAACTGAAGGCTCTCGAAGCGTTCCTGTACGATGACAAAGTGTGCCACCAGGCAGGAGGAAAACGTACCGAACGAAGAATCGCATGCCACACAATCCAGCACGACCCAGAATATGGCCACGCTGCACCAGACAAAGAAAATGGACGGCAGCGCCAAATGAAAAGTTTAGCCTGTTTAGTGACTGTCACTGGTACGCGCACTGCAGTTCAATGGCATAATTAGTGTTTTGAAAACGGAATCGAGCCAAACAAATGCCCAATCAATGACCCTAACGAAGCGAACGAGCACGATTGCAAACGCTTATGGGCATCCCTATCAATCATAAACATTCATTTTGTTCCAATTCGCTCCCGTTTTTGCCTGCTACCCTGCCACATTGGACAAGCGGACGACCGGCAATTGTTCGGCGGGTTCGGGTCATTACGATGCACTGCCAATCCATGACCTCGTGTAATGAACGTTCCCTCCCCCATCGAGCCCCCCTCTGAGCCCGCTTCTTGGCACACTCTCTGGCACATGAAATCCAATCGATCAAAAAGAGCCTTTTAAATTGGCCTCGTAGACGGTCGGTGCCAACGTCATGCAATGTGCTGCTAGCACGCGCACTCAGCCTGCCGGTAAAGCATTTGCTTCTTGCTGCACGACTTTACGCCACCTCGAACGCCATCTTTGTTCGGTGCTTATTGGCACAGCAAATGAGTGTATGGTGATCGTGATAAAGCGACGTCGGAGTGGGAATGAGTCCAAGAAAATTTAATACCATTCCGTGGAATAACGAGTTAAAAGGTCGTCTGCCGGGACAGGCTCAACATCGTACATCGGCAAGGGAATGGAATGCAAGTGTCGGAATTTATGTGCCATCGACTGAGCCAAAAGCTGAGCTAAAAGACTGTTATGTCAATCGATCAGCCACTGTTTCTCTTCTACCGCTCAATACATCCGTTTGACTGGATGACGAGGAAATCATCATACTCTTTTATGGTACTACTGCACACGGCACACAACCCCACACAATCAGTGACGTAGTTTCTATGGTGCAATGACCTAGTAGAGAGAGAAAGAAAGACTTATACTGTACACGGTAGGTGACAACTTCATGTACGATGCAGTAGAAACTCATTACCGCACTCTACCTGTTTGCTGTGGTAAATAAAACTGACTTCAACGTTAATTACTGTGGCCGGTCGACTGTGCTGTGCACAAAATATGTCCCCTCCCGGACAGTAGAAGCTAGAATGAGGCAATTTTATGTTAGGAAAGATGCACCTAACATAAAATTAGTTAGGGATGATGAGAAAATTATGCTTCATCCTTAAAATCCTGTATGTCCTTCAGGTAGACAGATAAAAGTGATAAAATTAAACCATCATTAGGAGCAAACCAAACATTTCTCTATGCTCTGAGTTTCTAGGATTTAACATAAAAACTTGGTATCTCTAGCCAAACTGGTTTCAGAAGCTGGGGATATCAACGATGTCTTGTCGATTTTTTGTCAAAAATTAAATCGAGTTATTTGGACGTGGTGTATACGACAGCGGCGCCGGTCTTCACACGGCAGGACCGGGGTTCGAATCTCGTCGGAAAGAGAAGAAGATTTGAACATGATAATGTAGTATACTTACTTATCAGGTGCCACAATCTAGCGCCGTCCTGTCCATGTGGACGGCCCAAAAGGACTTTACTGTATGGGTTGTCTGGTGCCATTCTCATGACATGACTAGCCCACCGGAGCTTGGCGAGCCTCATTCGTTGCACGATTACTGTACATCTCTTAAAGTTGGTCGTTGTTACAGTTCCTTCATTGTCTTTCTACCAAAACGGGGCCTGAAGATCTATCTCTCGAACGCAACTAAGAGGTTATCGTCAATTTTGACAGAGTCCATATCTCAAAGGCGTATTTTACTACTGGGACTATGAAGGTTCTATACAGTCCCAGCTTCGTCCGTTGGAAGAGCCAACACATTGGCGCGTATCTTAAAATCTATGTTGTGGTCGATGTTGACTTTTTTTTCACCTATCTGCACAACATCCCTGCTTTGCTCTGTCTCATATGATTAGACAATATTGTCAAGATGTATACTTTTTGGTTCAGAAAGCACTGATTCCATGTTAGTGAAACAATTATGAACGTAACAGCAACAATTAAGCATCTACGCGAGACACATTTTCGCAAAATGAATAAGAATTGAGAAATTCGCAAATATGTCTGACCACTGTTCAGTGTTCTATTTGAACTCCTGGACATTTCATAAACTGAAAGATATAAAAAAAACATATTTTATAGCTGACTAAAGAAACATCGTGAAAATTTTCTTTCTTTTTTACATTTGAAGTCTTCTTCTTCTTCTTTCTTGGCCTAACGTCCTCTTAAGGTCATGCCTGCCATTTCTGGCTAACTAGACTAATTGATACCGCATAGTTGGTTAGTCAATCCTCACTATGGGGGAACAGCCCAGATGAGATTTGAACCCCGGTCCTGCCGTGTGAAGACCGGCGCCGCTGTCGCATCACCACCGGGCCGCCCAATGAGCTTAAGATCTTTAAAAACTGGCACAATATTTATAAAAAGTTAGATGTTTATATGAGTGCATTCTATTATATTTACAGTAAACCTTCCTATCGAGTCGGATGATCGCATTAATAAATACATTACGGTTGTTTTAATGAAAAGGACACACAGTTGAAAAATGTTTCGGAAATCATCTATTTTAAATGTTTCTACTATATTTTTACTATATTACTAATGCATCCACACTACTCCATTAGCGACATCAGTAAAGCGACGTACGATCCAGCCGAGTTTAAAATCTGAAAGACAAGAGAATAAACATTTAATGTTATGCTTACCATGGACACAGATTTACCGCTACCGCTCGCAAAGTTGGCAACGATGCTTCAGTAAATCCGGACTTAGCGTTCACGGGCTTTTTCGCTCGCATCATGCAGTTTATCAACATTTTTTGGGTGCGTACGTCCGCCTCGTACCAGTTGCTTTTGAACACCGCATCGTGAACCAGCGTGCTCTGGAAGGGAATCGACAAATGTAGACACATCAGCCATTCACGCCGCTCGGTCAGTGCATCGCAAATTGGGACAAAATTTATGCACCTCGTGATAAAGCTGCGATCCGTAGTAGCAATAGTAGGTAACCTGTATGATAATGGCCGTCCCGTACGCTACGTAAACCACCATAATGCTTGTGCCCGCCGACAGGACCAACTGGAACCCGAGCATGCACAGCAGTATCGACGAGATGAGCAGCTGATTGAGGATGACGTTCTTGTACGCATCGATGACGCGATCGGACACGTGCAGTATGTGCTTGTGATATTCAATGAGCTGGCCTAGATGGTGCTGGCTATTACCCGCCCCGAACTGAAGGCTCTCGAAGCGTTCCTGTACGATGACAAAGTGTGCCACCAGGCAGGAGGAAAACGTACCGAACGAAGAATCGCATGCCACACAATCCAGCACGACCCAGAATATGGCCACGCTGCACCAGACAAAGAAAATGGTAAAGGTCACCGGATGTTTCACGTCGAACGGGAAGCTTTGGCGGACGTGGAATAGAAGAGAAGGGCGGACACTGTAACAGCGGTGAAAGCGGTTCGTCCATCGTTCGACGTGGGAAAACGTTACCACACGCGGAGGGACATCAAAAAATAAAACCTACTCCATCAGCAGTGGCAGTTTCCAGTCCGCTTTCTCGGACAGGACGACCAGCACGAGGGCGCCCCCCCCAAACAGCACCCCCGCGACTTGAGCAAGCGCCTGAGTGCGGCAAACTCGTCCACGATGCTCCAGACCTCGGTCCGGTGAAGGCGCAGATTGTACTGACGCACCAGACCCAGGAAGGCGGTGAAGGTGGGCCCCAAACAATCGCACAGCAGCATGATTTCGTCGATGTGCTTGACGGCAAACATGACGGTGCCCAGCTTCATGACGAGCACGGTGAAAAAGCTGAACGCGAACAGAACTCTGCCAACGCGCGTATCGTCCCGGGAAATGCCAATCGCCCTTAGGCAGATTGATTGAACGCGGAAAAAGTCAACGGTACCGTCGCGTCCCAGCATGGTTGTTGTCGGAGACGTTTACCAGATTACTGATTCCTGTGCAGGCTGGGCGAAGACATTTTAAAGCGCAGCCGGGAAAGGCACAGCATGCACATATGCTAATCAGTGCCTAACCAATCGTGCCACTTATGTTTGATGTATGGTAATTAAACTGTCGACGAATGTCAAAGGCAAAGGTTCGTTTATAAATCAATCGTGAAACGAGACAAAGGTGGGTTGTTCAGCAAATGATGTATTAATTGTCGATGTGGGATACAAAAAAAGAACATGGCGTTGACGTACAGTTCCCATGCCATGAGATCCGGAGGAAGAAGAATATTTTCTATGTCCAATCGAAATGATAGTTACCTTCCAATTGGAGGACAAAT
>KZ061635.1:62879-96096 GCA_002091835.1 Anopheles maculatus | reverse complement strand
TTTCCCTCCACCAGAATGGTTTTATGCCAAAACGATCCACATCCACTAACCTCATGACACTTATCTGTACTGTTTTCAGTAATATGGCGTCCGGCCGTCAGGTGGACGCCATTTACACTGATTTCAAGGCAGCCTTTGACTGTATCCCTATTCATTTATTGATAATGAAATTATCTAAACTCGGCATTGGAGATCCACTGCTTTCTTGGTTGAAATCGTATCTCTACGGTAGAAACTATAGAGTAAGAGTGGAGAACTCTCTCTCCGACTCATTTATGGCTTTGTCTGGGGTACCTCAAGGTAGTGTACTTAGTCCACTTCTCTTTTCTTTGTTTTATTATTATTTATTAACTTGTATTGAAGGCCATATGGGATTGACAACAATATATTCTCTACCTCGGTACAGTAGAAGTTCGGTACATAGACGGGGACGGAGACGCGATGCACGAATGCAAAAATTAAATAGATGATGATGAATACTAATAAATAGGCCGAAAAGCTCATAAAAAATGTCATTCTGGCCATGACGTGTCCTACGAAAAGGGATACACAGAGATGGTCGGTCTCGTAGATTCGGGAAGGAATCATCACACAGAAATCAAGGATAAAAGCTCAAGAACGAGAGAAATCAAGTGATAAAACAGGAACGGTTATTATAGTATTGCGTTCTAATCGATTCAAGCTCTAGCATCTTCTTACGAGGGCCTCTTAACGCATATAGTATATGGATGGTTTATAAGAAAATCCACCTTTGTCGATGTGATAGCTTGAGGTCCCAAGCATCTGCTTAGTTATACTATGATCCGCTCCCGGCCACATCTGATATAACATGCGATGGAATTACGTTTACCACAAAGAATGATTCCCAGTTTTACGCTTATCAACTGCTGTTACAAACGCTGTGCCAAGGCCGTTGGAGTAATCCTTGATGATAAATTAAGCTGGAGCACATCGTCACCAGGGGTAACCAGCTTGTAGGCCTGCTGAAGCATTTAGCGTGAGATCTAGGTTATCCAAAGTCGGCCAAGATACTATACTGCTCGTTAGTTCGTTCAATAGTTCATTTCGCATCCGTAGTCTGGTGGACTGCGGCTGCTTAACCTCTGGCCTGCTGGAATTCTATCAGTGAAAGTTTACGAGGTGTTTTTTACGTTTCTGGAGGGCTCCCATAGATTACAGCGGTCACGGTGCAACAGCGTGCCTGTAACATGCAGAGATCCTGCATCCTCAACGTCAGCTTGAACACCCCAACTAGAACATTAGCTTTAAGTTGCTTCAAGAGGGCCATGTAGTCCGTTGAATTTTAAAATAAATTAACAAATATTGCTTTCATCTTATGCGTAACTGATTATCTATAGTCCGTATGTTTGGAAGGAGTGTACAGTGATCTCATCATCGCCAAGCTCTGATGAGCTGGTTATGCCATGAGAATGACACCGGATGACTCAGTTCGTAAAGTTCTATAAGACCGTCCACGTGCGCAGAAGAGCCCTGTTGGGCACAATTTGAATTTACAGGCATCGGCGCTTGACAGTGAGTGGTATTGAGGATTGCTGCAGCAGTCTTAGACCGCGAAGAGGTTGTAGCTCCTGATAAGAAAGTAAGTAAGTAATGTACCTGTTGCTTAATTGAGTCTTTATTCAAAAGATATTGTTAGGGTGTCCATCACTTTGAGGAATTTCACATACTTTCAGTCTCACAGAACACAGATAAAGCTTGATATTCGGATGTAATATCCAAATGCGGATATTTGTCTTTGTTTGATGCATTTTTCCTTTCGTTTCAAATGATTTAAAATCGCGTTTTATGGTCAATATTCTTTAACTGAGCTAATCCTCGGCTTGTGTAGTTACTTTAGTCCTTCAACAGTTCTTTTTTCTCAATTCTATCAATTTTTTACCATTTTCTGGCCAAGGATATTACATGGCCGATTGAGCTAAGCACTTTAAAGAGATGACCACAGAACAGCTTGTTGTTATTGAAGATAAACTTTAGCCTTAATCCACCGTTTAAAATTGGTTCGCACACCATACCTGTGGTGTAAAGTTAAAATCAGTACGATAAATGGAAGTAGTCTCAAAAAAAAAAAATCAGGCAAGTTTACTGCCCTCCGGCTGATTGAAATGCTTGCACCAGGGATCGGCAGGATGACTTCAAGACTTCCCCACGTGCCACGCTTCAGTGCGTTTCATTTTCGCTCCCACACACCAAACCAACCGGCGGAATATGAAACTCCGTTGAGAAATGATCATCACCACGGAACGGCAAAATGCGGGAATCTAGTGGCGGCTTGTAGGCGAGCCTGCCCAAAACCCCGAAAATGGTTGGGATGCAGAATAAACCTACCGGAACAACAATCGTTTTCGGGTGTAATTATAATACGGGACGCGCGTGCACGCGTACCTGGCGGGCGTTTTGCTTGAATGGTTTTTCAAGCAGCCAGGCATTGCACCGCGCTCTAGCACAACGCCGATGCCTAGCCCGGTTCCGTGTTTTGCTTGTGCCCGAAAAACAATCAGAAACATTTGACCTCATCGACGCGGAAAGTAAACACCAATTTCGCTTTTTCCGACCAACCATGAAGTTCGCGCGGTTGCTTGCTTTCATACTTTGCATCGGCAGTTTTCCCGCAATTCGCGGGAGTTCTGTGTTCCGGGCGCATTATAAACGTTTGTGCTGCGTCGTAGTTATAACAGACTTTCAATTTATGGTCTACAAATAAAGCGGGACCCAAAAAAAGGGGAGTTTGTTTGTTTAAATTTGTAGAGAAATTATTTATTTATGATAGAATGAAAAGCATAATGCTACCGGAGCTATGGTTAAAAACACTAAAAAAAGAATTCAATTTGTAAGTCTTTTTCTGGTCAATTATCACCTGCCGGAGAGGAAGCAGCAGAACATTGAGCACCTGTCCTAAATGTCACTCTCGACTCGTGATAGAAACAATTTATCGTTGATGACTTCCTGCGAACATCAATCAACTGCTGTTATGTATCCGCCTCCGGTCGGAGCTTTGTGTTACTTCTCCTGGGCTTACAATTAATAAAGCTTTATTTGGTGTTTGCATCCGGGTGAATCGATGGTCATGGTGACGTTAGACATTGGCTTTGGTTGCAAGCTCGCACTCACCGAATACACCGAGCGAAGGTTCTGCATGGGCACACGGACACCGCTGTACCGTGTAGCAATGGTAAATGTTTGATGCATTGCTTCCGTACCATACGGAACACGGCGGATTTCAGCTCGTTACAGGACTTCCGGAGAACGTTTGCATCGAGCTTGGTTCTGCCCTTGTTCGTGTCGTCAAGTTTGCACGAGCTATTGTGTGCCGAGCAAAATTGAGTAATGAATAAAACAATGCATTACTCGGTCATTCTAGTTTCAATTATGAAGCTGTCTCTCTCTCTCTCTCGATAAATGCTATTTTTACATTGCAGTTGGAAGCCAATTACAGGTTATTGGACATGGTATTTTAGCGCTGTACTTGCTGTGTTAAAAAAACTGGACACGTTAATTAAATTATCACTTTATTGGGCTTACCGAAAATAGCATCAATAAAGCGAATTAGCGTTTGAAAAAAATGTTTGATCTGGTTTGAGCTGATTGAACACACGTTCATACTGGTTTCATAAGAATTTTGAAATTCTCCTGTAATTCTAGGATAAACTCATTCCGAAGGTTTCGTTCCGTTTGATCCCAAATGTTTGAACAGCATAATATTTGATCCGTCTAAGGGGTATTAGTCTAGTTCTTCGAACTAATATTTGCCCAAGGAGAACCTTATTTCAAAGCAATCTGATAACAGATAATAATAGAGGAATGAATGATAGAACAAAGGGATTGAATAATTCTGATGCATGAAATAGTTTGATCAAATGTTTTGATAAGCTACCTAAGGCTTATGTTAACCTATGTCAAAAATCTATGACTTATTATAGCTCCTTATTATTATTTTTATGTACGGTTTTCATTGCAGAATACATTTTATCCGAATTCAATCCGAAAATACTTTTATTTGCTATTTTCGACTGTAAGAAAAAGAGTGCAATATTCAATTGAATTTTAATAAGAAGTATAATATAAGAATGAACATTGAGAAATTGAATTCGGTTTACTTCATTAGCAGTGAAATTGAACAAGTTTGTTTTTACAGCATAAATTATTAATAAATTTTTGTCATTTATTAGGGCCATTTGTCCATTGTCGATATCAAAATAATAGCAATGCAATATCTTATTTATGTATGTAATGTATATAATATCTACTTTTCATTCTCCAAATTGAAGTCCACAACATCTTCGTCTAGATACGTTGAGACAATTTTAGTTTTCGAAGGCGCATCTGATAAGTCCTGTTTTATTTTTTACGAATTGAAGCAACGAGAAACTCGCTGTCGTTGATAGTGTTATTAAATGTAATGATTTTTTAAAATAATTTTAATAAAGTTTTTTTAAAATTATTTAATATATTTATAATACTCTTTGCTTATTTGTTGAAAAATGAATCTAATTTCGTTCACTAGAATCAGTCGCATTGTAATTCTTGACTACAAAATTGACAATCAGTCACAAGAACGCATTTGTTGGTCGGTGCATGTAGAAGCGATCCAACAGAATCTCACTAGATAATGGTTCTTACTCTAAGAGATAAAAGCAATCGATCATAAACAATATTACGAATTGGTAGCCTCTCTTCTCAACAACTTCATTATCATCACTCGACGATCCTTTTCCCAATGTCAAAAAGACAAGAAACTTATTATTTGCATTTTATTCATGAAATATAGATTCGGCCTTTCGTTGCTATCAATATGGAAACGATCGAGAGAGTGCAAGAGAGAGAGGGAGAGAGAGTCCACCAGACTATTTATTGAACCCACCAGACTTTAAAACATTGGATTAGGCTTGTCGATAAGTGTCTTGTAGTGCTCAGTAATTTTTTTTGCAGTCAAGATTGATTCCAAGGTCTCCAATTTCGGTTTTACGTCCAGTGTGAAGGTGTGAAACGTGTAGTTATATATTACTATGTCCTCTATACGATTAAAGCTAATTATACAGCATGACACACCACGTCAAAATATTAGACACACACCATTTAGATAATTTATTCGACGAGTTGTGTATATTTTTGCAGTTGATTTTGCTACTTATCATGATGTACATGACATGACTTTAGCTTGGTTTGTCTTTTTTAAATAGTGTTTACAGCAAAGGCCTTATATTACTGCTCAGTGGGACATTCAATAACATATAAAATACATCGGAAGTAGTAAAGTCTACTTATTTATTAAGTATGATGTGAGCCATTCAATAGCCTCTGTTAATATCCACATACGGGAGAGTTCAGTAAAAAGCAAGGAATGGTAAATGTAATCAAATGCTCTTTTGACATCAGCATACAGTTTGGCACCCGAACATTAAGTATTCTTTGAAAAGCTCAAGTTTTTTTTTAAAGGAGCCACCACAGCCTCAAAAATAAAGCATAGATAATGTAACGAATATTCTATCACATTTAGCGACACAGAGGAAAGATGATAATTTGCAAAATTGTGTGGCAAATAGCTTACGGACGTCACTTAATGTAAAAGCTAGAAGATCATTGAGGCTCATTCTTGAAGGAATGAATATGATTGTATACCTATACTATTCCCACATACCCAACCTGTTTCCCAGTACGCAGAACTGACTATCCAGCTACGGGGTAAAACGAAGTCAAGGAAAGCCATTGATGGCAGGGCAAAACCTCTTGAGGTTGTTCCAAAATTTGCTTAAGTGCAATACGGTCCATAATCTTGTACTATTATCAATAACTGAGTAATACAGCCACCGTTCCACCGTCAATATCTTGGAAGCTTACCTGTTAAAAAAAAATACACATTCTTCATTATGCGTCCTTCATTAAATCGTTTTTATAGTGTTCCACATGATAGGTATACAGAAAAGAAAACATAAATAAAAGACTCTAAGGTATGAAGGTCTAAGGTAACCTTTCTAACATAATAAAATAAATAAGTTAGCTTTCTAAAATGTAACAAAATTTAAACTATAGCTTCCGCATAACCGCCTAGAAAAACCTGTTGGAAACACACCACACAACACAATGCAACTTCAACTCGTAAAATCTTCTACAAAGGGTCATTTGAAGCGGAAATTTGAAAAGAAAAGGCAGCCCGTACGCTTTCATAAATAACGCACGCATGGTTGGCGTGTCTTTTTGTACGGGGATAAGCATTTTCTTTTTTCCATTCAAAAAAAAACACTGTAAAATATATGAATTATGAGACAGTTTGAGTCCGGATGTGTTGCTGTTGTTGTTTGGGAAAATGCATTGTTGTAAAACTATTATCGCAGAATGGAATACAGTAAATTCCAACCTTTTTGATTTAATTTAATCACATCTTAAAGCAACATTTTGAACAAATTGCTTTATATTTTTTGCATATTTAAGTCACCATTTTACCACCATACTACTAACATGTATCACACAAAATGTCTCATTTGTATCGGGGATTCTGTCGATTCCGCAAAGACGTCAACCTCATTATGGGCGTACGGTAAAGGGTGGTTTTGCAAAGTTTTGACACCCACCGTTCAACCTTACTCACTGCACCACTCGTTAGGTAGTTTAGGTACCCAAATCTCAGCAGCGCGGCACCACACACTCACGTAAACTTTTCACATAGTGTCTTAATCTGCCTATCGATGCTAACAACTTTTTCCAACTCCAAAACCGCTATCGTTGCCGCAAAGTTTCGATGCGTATCTTCTGCCATCAGTACCAAACGGATCACCCTGGCTTTTCCGATAAACCTCCACTCCTCAGTACACACACCCTCACACACACACGTGCATCCCGATGCTGAACAATAACTCGCAAAGTTACGCTTCGGAAAGGATTTTAAAACATTGATGGGGTTGCCCCTACGTTCGTGTATGTCGGGGTGTTGCGGTTGCGTAAAGTCATGTAAGAAGGGTATTGTGTATCGGCAATAAAGGTTGTTCTGCAATGAACATTAAATCTGATTAAAAATAGTTTTCCATCCCCCCAACGAGACATCACCGACGTTGAATCACATTCGAGTTTAGCGAGCAATCGTACCGGATGCAAAATTTGTTACGCTAACCCGTAAGAAAGGGATTTTGATTTCACAAATTCCTGGCCAACAGGAATGTTTGTACAAACGATAACTGTTTTCATCCATCAGCGCGCGTGGGCCTACATCCTGGGCCACATAAATAAACCTGGAAAAGCATTTGCAATCAATTTGTTTCGTGGCCGAAACCATAAAGTATGGATTAACTTCATCTTCCGCTGCGCAATACTATAGCACGCACCACACACACGGTAGCGAAATAATTTCCATACGAATTCCGATAATCCTTCATGTCTGCCGATCGCCACCCAGCCACAGGTATACGCGCGTGCATAATAAATTTCCCGTACTGCAACATTCGACGGTTCGAATATTTTATCACACTTCAATCTTTCGCATTATCCCCGGCATGGTTGGGTATCCCCGAACCAAAGTGGTGCAGAACTGTTGTTTTGGTTACGATACGTACCGTTCGGGGGTTTTTATCGGTTGGCAGTTTCGCGTGGATTAAGCTGTCTGGGAGATGTTTTACTATCGCCGTACCCTCCCAATAGAACTGTTAGGCATCGGTTTATTGTGAGAGATGAAAGTTAATTACTCGCCCGTATGCAAACGAGCAACGAGCGGGAAGCCATAAAAAATCCACATAAACAATTTTGCCACGGACAATTTGTTTTTGCTGCAGCGCTTTCGGTGCTGTGACTGTGGTGTGTCTGAATTTGTTTGCAATCCATTGTTTGGTGGGAGTAAACAATTCGACGAAAGCGTTTTAATTGTCATGGTACCGTCGCTCAATATTGTGAGTGTTTTTGTTTTTCTCTTGTGTATAAAAAGTAGCCATTTTGTCATATTGAAATCCACAGCCTGCTTGCTCTTTTTTTGTGATGGTTGATTTTGAAAAACAAAATACAGAAAAAAATCAAAACGCTTGAGGCAGCTTTGGATGTCAGAGAATGCTTCACAATCACAATTAAAGCTAGGTAAACAAATAAATTACGGTCGTTTTTTCATGTTTTCATGATCATATAGTATTTGTACTTGGTGATTTTTTTTAAATTTTTTTATTTTTTTTTCCATAATTACGGTTTAACGCCGTATTGTCACCACCAGTTGTGATGAATTGTAATGCAATAGAGTAACAAGGCATTTCCTCCTTGTTATTTGCCTTATCCCGGGCATGCTCAGTTGTGGAAGAGTGATAGGTGTTGTAGTCCAGGTCTATTGTTTTTGATGTTGTTAGGTTGATTTGCAGCGTATTCGTTTTTGATCCGGTTCAATCTCAGTTACTATTGTTTGGTGTTGGTGGGCTGATTCTATGGCTTCCGTGATACGGCATTGGTCTAAGTCCAGTGATCCTAATTGGAGGTGTGGACTGGAACAAAGCAAACATAAAGAAAAATGAACAAAAACGAAAAGACAGAACAAACGATTATTTGGCTGCATCCAGTACCGATAGATCGTACCGAGCTATGGAACATCATGCGGCAGTACGGTTTCCCTGCGAAACTGGTACGGCTGTTGAGGGCTACAATGGACGGTGTGCAGTGCAAGGTGAGAGTGTCGAACATGCTGTCGGATTCGTTCGAATCTCACAGGGGACTGAGGCAAGGGGACGGACTCTCCTGTTTACTGTTCAACATCGCTCTGGAAGGTGTCATGCGAAGCGCGGGCTTCGATATCCGGGGCACGATTTTCACCCGGTCTCTCCAATTCCTTGGCTTCGCGGATGACATCGACATCATCGGGCGAACATCTGCGGCGGTGTGCGAAGCGTACACCCGACTGAAACGCGAGGCCGATAGGATTGGATTGAGGATCAATGCGACGAAGACAAAGTACCTGCTTGCCGGGGGCTCTGACCGTGATAGAGCACGACTCGAAAGCAGAGTCCCCTACGGGCATGAGTCCTGGACTATGCTGACAGAGGACGCCAAAGCACTCGCCATTTTCGAACGGCGGGTGCTACGGACTATCTTTGGCGGTGTGTGCGAGCAGGGCGTGTGGAGAAGGAGAATGAACCACGAGCTAGCTGAGCTGTTTGACGATGTAGACATCCTGACGGTTGCTAAAGCCGGAAGGATACGCTGGTTGGGGCACGTGATGAGGATGCCGGACTCATGCCCTGCCAGGAAGGTGCTCGTCAGCGACCCGTTCGGCACGAGGCGTAGAGGAGCTCAGCGAGCTCGATGCTGGATCAAGTGGAGTCTAACCTGAGGGATATCGGATGCAGCCGGGGATGGAGGAGTGCAGCCATGGACCGAGTTTCCTGGAAACGGATTGGACACCAGGCCATGTCTATTAGACGTGCTCCCTAGGAGCAGGCCACAAAAGAAAAAAAAAGAAGAAGAAGAGGCTGCGTCCAGTGTCCAACAAGCAGCCCAGCAGAGACAGTCCCAACCCAACCATTGTACCAGCCAGCCCAACCAGCGTTGTATTCAAAAATGATCGGCGAGTCTCATCCCGTAGCAGCAAGAGCGACCCCACTCCTCTCGAGACTTAACCCGCCGATCACTCCCGAACCCAACGCTAACATGGCCAAACCCGTCCTGCCTCTGCTGAAATGGTATGGAGAACACTGTCACAGTATTTGGTGAATATTGTGACCGATTTGCTCGTAGTTTTCAGCTTAAACGCACCAATTGTGATATCGGTAGCGTTAACCGGTGATTATTTCTCCCGGTTTCAGAAGTTCGTAATACATGATGCCTGAACTGGTCCCACCAAATGCATCAGCAGAACTTTCGAATTATGGATGTTTAACCAAGCTGATGATGTTTTGATTTTTTATGTTTTGGGTTACTAAACAATAGCCACTTATCATCTTCCGTCGCGATTCTGTGCAGGATACTTTCTTTGTTGTGCCGCTCGACCAACAATTCACACATGGCGATCGATTCTTGCATTTGGCTGTGGTTTTCCTGCAGTAAAGCTGTCAATTTAGCTGCCTCCATCGAGAAATCACCGCTTCGAAAGCGCCAAAATCACTCCCGAACCCTTGGTTTCGCTTAGAGCAGCATCTCCATAAACATTCACAAGTTCTCAATGCGCTTCGGCTGCCGTTTTCTTCAATTGAAACAGAAACACCTCCTGTATAAGGCGCTTATTCGGATCAAAATCAGACATTTTCAAGAAATAAGAACCATTACTCGCACGAAATAATCACTCATTTGATTGACACAGTTTGATTATGTCATTCCCGAATTTGCTGCTCTGCTGGCCACCATCGATTTCAAAACGGTCATTATTTATTTGTGGACCTAATAGTACAATGTAACATCGTAGACAAGCGTTGCAATTAATATACTAGGAAAATTATTTACGTTAAATTTAACTAAAAAAGAGAACGCACGAAACCGTATTAAATGGTGACACTAGCGCAAAACGCAAATGACCTTTGTTCGTCGATTTGATCATACCGATTAACGCTAATCGTCTGTGGGAGTTTAACGAGAAGTAATGAGCATGAGGCAAATTAAGCCAAAGGCGCATTGAAGTGTATGAAGCAATCTTACATTTACGCAACGATAATCACATCTTCCAAAGGCACACCCACCAATACCCAGCGGCCCCATTCAATGTTAATCAGAATGGCTGAGAATATTTGCCTTCGCGTGGCGTGTGGCGCGGGAATAATGAGTCGCTGTGTCAGTGTCGGCGTTGAAGTGATTACTGCACAAGACCCAAACGCGAAGCGAAGTATTCTGTACGCGCCGCTGGTGGCGGGCGCATCAAACCGTACCGAAGCTGAAGCCCGCCGGAGATCGTATAATGGCTGTCTATTGCTCGTCACTGCCGGCCGGAAACAAACTGAACCTGAAGGGCATTATCTCTACGATGCCCTCCTGCACAACCGCCATTTGACGCCGCATGAATATTGATGAGCCCGTTGGACTATTATTTTGGCCAGGCGGATGGAGCCAGGCGAAATCTAGAAACAAAAAAAAGCAAACTCCACCGTTGGCAGCTATAAGCAATCGTTCTGCTTATCATGCATTATCGTGTCCTCTCCTGGCAGGGACTTTTGAAGGAGTGGAAGAATTTTTGCGGTACACCAGGGAGTTGGTACGGTAGCGCGTGTCATTCCGAGCTTCCGAAGGGCGCTTTCTACCTTGACATTGCCGGTACGTTCGTTTTTTTTTTGTTGTAAATTGGAACAAAATTCGATTGCATATAAATAAAGCATCGTACGTACCAGGGCGGACCGGGGCATATTGTGGCTAGATTTAATAAAATGTCTCTCAGTCATGGTAAGCTCAGGTTCTTTGTTTTTTGCCAACCGAAACGAGTTTTATCCGTTGCTTTAAAGTACGTCAAATCGCTCTGTACATGAAGCCATTCTCAAATTTGTATCGAAATTTTATTCAGCACCTTTTGCACTTACGCTTTTTGTTCTAAGCTTAAGTTGCTTTGTGGCGGGGGATTTTCTGTTGGCAAGAAATTTATTCATACTCTCTTGGCGTGACGAAACAGTTTAATAAGCCCGAAGCACTTTGCTAAGCGAGCTCTTTACGTTCGATCATTGACTGGTGAAGCAGGACACGTAAAGATTTCGTGATTGGATATTTTAATTTTCTGCAGGTGTCCTTCCAACGAATGGTTAATATTGTTTTTCTATTTTTAAACACTTTTCTCTAGTACTCTTTGATATAGTTTCTATAATGAGACAAGAAGCTTGATTTGTCGAGGGTTAATCAACCCATTACAATTTGCAGCATCCACTTGATTAGTTGGTGCATATTGCTCCGAACCCGAAGAGCCACTAATCTGGTAATCAAATTAAAAGACGTGGGATTTTCATCACGTCGAGCATCGTAAACACCTGCAGCACCTGGTTTCGAACGTACAAACGCCCCAGCACAGTGCCCAAACTAAGTGCCCTTCTTCGTCTGAAGGATGGTTCCAAGAATTTCTATCGTTGAGAATTAATATGCCAATCTAATTCCGCCTACCATTCACTTGTAACCGGACCGCATTGCCGTGAATAGCGCTGTGGGCCAGGAATCCCAGCATCAAAGGGCTGTGGAACGGTGAAAGATTAGAGAACCAATCGGATGTTTGTTGCAATGTTGCTTTGATCTTTCTCCGATCCTGCTGGGTGTAAAATGTACATGCTGTTTTGGGTTATATTCAATCGTAGGCAAGAGAAAACCTTTTGCTTGATTATTTTCTTAGTAGTTTAGGTGTGTTTTGCAATCGAATATGATGTTTAAAATTTAATTTGTTGTGAAATGAGCTCAAAGTGAAATGAATTATTTCAATCTTGTTTTAGCTTAGTGTAGTTAAGTGAAGTAATAGTGTAATGTGATAAAAGTAGCTATGTAAGTCAGCCTATGATCCTCTGCAATTATACCATATTTATACAGTGTTTTATGTCTCAATTTATTTTGTTGTTTTACTTCCTCGATGAGACTGCTAGTCGTCGAAAAATAACATTACAAAATTCAACTTAAAATAAGAGTAAACGTGGGCACATGAAAGGAACGACAAGGATAAGGAATCAAAGGATTACGACGATATCTTGCTTAAAGTGGTAGATGTATGACGCATGACATGTTTGTGTAACCCAAGATTTCGCGTAAAAAAATAACCGGTTGTCTTTCGGTAGACTCTGTCACGTGCAACAAAGAAAACCGTTTTGGTTTCAAATTCCGTACAGGATTGTGAAAGTTGATGTTTCTTGTGAAATCCTACACGGCAGCTTCACACATTTTCGACGTAGCATGATTGAAACACTGTAGATATGAATTCACAATCTTTGAAGAACCTACCAGATCAAGGCCGGGAGGACACTTTTGGAGAGGCTAAGCAGAAGAACTAAGACAGATCAAGAAGTGCGTTCACTGCGAAAAAGTTCACTGCGAATCTCTTCTTCTTTCTTGGCCTAACGACCTCTTAAAGTCATGCCTGCCATTTCTGGCTTACTAGACTAATTGATACCGCATAGTTGGTTAGTCAATCCTCACTATGGGGGAATGGCCCAGAATTCACTGCGAATAGTGAAGGTGTTTTTAGGCTAAGAATGACCAATCGTAACACTCGTCTTCTTCAACTATAGTTTTCTTCTGATTGCTGGGAATTTTATAGTGAGTTCGGATCGAAATAACGGATACGATCGAGATCTGGAACTCCTTGTCAAACAACCTACCTATTCAAAATTGCTTACTATAGTCAGTTCTTTATTAATACGTAGGCTATTTGTAAAAACGAAGTACGAAACTAAAGGACTACATTATTTTTAAATATGTATAGTGCATAAAGGCTCGCATCCGCAGTCACGAGAATTATTTCATTTTCCCGAATGTTTGCAGACGATTATAGTGGACATTAGCACGGCACGGCTGATCAGCAACGATAATGACACACTTGATCTTCTTATCTCTGTTCTTAGCTCTCTTTTCAACGCCGTCTAGGGTTTTAAGGCCTCGAGAAATCAACCAACGTTACAAAACAGCGTAAGTATTGCCAGATCCTCTTTATTTTATATGTAGAGCCTTTTTAAAAAAATACTTCATACACGAATTTGCATTGTCGCCCTATTTGCGATTCATGAGAGTCTTCGGCCCGGGCGGCCGGTGGTAGATGCGACAGCGGCGCCGGTCTTCACACGGCAGGACCGGGGTTCAAGTCTCATCTGGGCCGTTCCCCCATAGTGAGGACTGACTATCCAACTATGCGGTAACAATAAGTCTAGTAAGCCAGAAATGGCAGGCATGACCAAGAGGTCGTTAGGCCAAGAAAGAAAGAGAGAGAGAAGAGAGTCTTCGTATGCGTCGCACATTTAACTAAGAAAAATTTGTCTCGTAAGGTCTTTTTGTTGTCCTATTGCCACGTTAGTATTGATTGTTAGTCAATAAGTCATTTCATGTGGCACTTGCATGGCAGAATAAATTGAGTATAAGGAATATGAAATACAATTTGTTTGCAATAATGATACGTGCTAGGAGGTTACTCGACGTAGAGAAACGTTCCGTAATTTAATTACGAACATAACATTACATATGCTGCATTTAGGAATAGTTTACGTTCCGTAAGTCATTGTACTCGTTACCGTCCCAATCTTATTCAGCTCTTTGTGTATAAACTTTAAGTTAGCTTTAAGATGCTCCAAGCGATCTTTTTGCTTTGTTGAAAATTGGAATAAAATAGATTAGCTCTGCGGTGCAAACTCTCTGGAGGATGTGCTCCCTAGAGAGGAAGAAGCACCAGTATATTGGTGAAATTTTAATTGTGGTTTATACAGAAAGATTTATATTGCAGTTCCAAAAACCCTCTTACCATCCTCTTAACCACTACCTCGCCTTAGCCGAAATGGTTGAGGTGGGATCGTGATACTTTTATATGTGATGTTGGATATATTTTAATTAATTTTAAATTGATGATGATGCCCACCACTAACCCCTACATTGGATTGAGATGGTCGAATTATCGTTTTGATATTTTTATAATACAATCACTATTACTAACGGATAGGTGTTTAACAATAAAATTGACATAGAGATTGGAATTCGACCTAAAGCGATGTTTAGATGAGTTGAGGTAGACACTGATCTAAGCACCGCTCTAAAGCCGGATTCCGCATGGTTCGCTACACCCCGATGTCAATTTCTAGATAAAGCCCATTGTACGCGCGCGTGTCTCAATTCAATGTAGACTCATTCTGTTTTTTTTTTAATTTAAAACAGAAAAATCATCATCACCCAATAGGTACTTGACAGTTGACAATTGTTTACATATTATTTCTGACGAATACACAACATAGTTTTTTAAACTCAATTAATCTGCTCACACTGATAATGTTAGTTGGTAACGTATTGTACAGTTTTATTCCTTTGTGGAACAGGCAGTTTCTCGAGCTGGCAGTTACATAATAAGGAATACGCGGAACGCTGGCCCCTCTCGTATAATGATGATGTACATCTCGTCCCCTCATTACTCTTTGTCCTAGATAATCGGGTAAATACCCATTTAGAAGTTTGTATATAAACACTAAAGTGCGATACACTATCCTCTGCTTGACTGACATCCATTGGAGGATGTTTAGCATTGATGCTGTGGATGTGTACCTGCTACAATCTAATACCGCTCTCATTACTTTGTTTTGTACTCTTTGCAGTCTTGTTATTTGTGTTTCTGTGGCCAAGAACAGAATCGACGAACAAAAATCCAAATGGGGAGATATCAACGCCTGATATAACTGAATTTTTCCATATCGCCCAATGTTTTTACGTAATCTACATATAATTCCACATTTTTTAGCAACTTTTTTTATCACATCATCAATATGAGCATTAAAATTGAGTTTATAGTCAACAATGATTCCTAGATACTGTATTTCATTAACTACTTCAATCATAATTCCATCCATTAGAATAGGTCGATTTCTAAAATAGGGTTTTCTGGTCATAATTAAAGCTTTAGTTTTTAGGGTATTTAATTTAAGTTTTTTCAGTTTTAACCAATCGTTTAGTCTAGCGAGGTCTGAGTTTAATTTTTCAAATATGTCGTTTTCATCTTTTCCACTTATATGAATCACCGTGTCGTCAGCAAACAAATTTATATCACAATATTGTAAAGCACTTTTCATGTCATTGATGTACATTAAGAAAAGGATGGGTCCCAGCACACTCCCTTGGGGAACTCCCAAAGTGTTTTCGATGGGTTCGGGTACCTGATTTTTAAAAAAAGTTCTCTGTGTTCTGCCTTCAAGGTAATTTGTGAACCAATTATATTCGTTATTCATAATACCAAAGCATTTTAACGTTTTTAATAACAAATGCCTTGAAATCGTTTCAAAAGCTCTCTTCAAATCCAAAAATATTGCAATTGTATGATTATTCTTTTTGTCCAGTTCGTCTTTCCATTTTGCTAACACTAAATTTAGCGCGGTTTCACATGAATGGTTTGATCTGTATCCTGATTGTTCTGGCACTAATAAATTGTTAGAGTCTAGATATGCTACAAGTTGTTCTTTAACTATCACCTCTAATATTTTTTCTAGTGTTATCATTTTATTTATTGGCCTGAATTCTTCAACTGAACAAGTGTTTGCTTTCTTTGGTATCGGTACTACAAAGGATTCCTTCCACGTTTCTGGGAAAATTCCATTCACTAACGATTCATTAATGATGTCCAGCAAATTACCACTGATAACATCAAGACAATCTCGTACAACTCTGGAGGATACATTATAAACTCCTGAGGTTTTCTTTAGGTTAAAACATACAGAACGAAGTTTACCATAATTCACTGTTTCAAAATGAAACACCTGCTCTGTGAATTGTCTCGATTCATGTTCTATAGCGATACTATTGTCAATACTATTGTGAATATCTATGACACTCTCTACAAAATACCGATTGAATTTATTGTAATTCAGTTCACTCATTCCACCAGGATTCATTACATTTTTCAAAAATGACCATAGCTTCTTACTATCATGCTTATTATCAAAAATTTTTCTATCATAATATGCAATTTGTGTTTGTTTCAGTTTTCTGGAGAATTCATTTCTCATTTGTTTATAAATTTGCCAATCTTCTATGCGATTCGATTTTAAGAACTTTACGTAAAGAGAATCACGTTTGTGTTTCATATGTGCTAAATTTCCCGTATACCATTGATTGGAGTTTATAATTCGAACTTTCTTGTTATAGACCAATTTTTCTAGGCTTTGTTCTATAACTGTACGCAACCTAGTCGCTTTACTATTAAAATCCGATATATGGCTACTAATACCTTGTGCTACTAAATGGTTTATTGCAGCAGGGGAATACTTATCCCAGCATTTCTTTATTACATCATTGCCTTTTGATTTAATAAGTTCTTTAAAGTACTTATGTATCATTGAAGAGCTACATCTAGTTTGAAGGCTTCGCTTCATCGACCAGTCTACTGTAGGACAGCTTTGAACCCACGAACGGATTCCTTATTGCGAGTTTGCTTGTCGTTTCTAGGAAAAGGTTGACTGATAAGATCAAACCATCTATCTTGTGCTCTATTAATGAAGCCGGGAGTGCCAACATGTTTCTTCTTGAGTCGCCCAGCTGTTGGCACTTATCTATAGGTTGTAAGAAAATGAGAGCTGAACACTTTCGCATACTAATGATACAAATCGACTTTGAACAAAATTACTTGTAGAATGTCTCTATGCGTTATGGTAGAGTGGAGTAATCTTTTTTTTCGAATTTATGTCCATTTACAAAATTATTACAATGCCATGGAGCATTTTTTGCAGTATCCAACTTCTAAGGAAATTTATTTGAATGATCTATTCTAATAAAAATCCTTAAAAGTATGACCTAGCATTTACAAAAGAATTAGGCTGAATTTAGGTATTTTTAAATGAGCACTCTGAGCAGAATAAAACTAAACCGGGAGTTTCGAATAACGAAAAAGATTGAAATCCTTCTTACATTTTGAATAGTAAGTTTTCTGCAATTCTTTACTTTTTATACAAACTAACGTTTTATTTAGTAAATTATAGCAAATTTAGCTATTAATTCACTACCTTCTATATTTTTATTTATTGGTTTATTCTATGCATATTGTAATCAATGTTTAAATTTTTGTTTAAACCAAAACTGCTTAATCATACTTTTCAGAGTGGAATGGTATTAATAGAATTGCTTTATCTTTGTTTTACCTACTAAACGATGGAAGGGATTTAAAAAAAACAGTTAAAAGCTGCTAGAAACAATATCAATAATTTGCATTAACAGTAAAACCCTTTTTACCGCTGTCTAATGTACTGATCGATCGATCATAATGCCTTTTCGCAGAAGGTTGGCCCACAATAAGAGCGAAAAACGAACACAACAGTCGCGATTTACATCTTGTTTCTCCTGCAGATGGGTGCTTATAATCACGTCCCAACCGTATTTTGCATAAATATCAAACAACCAACTAGAAAGCTTCTCTCAGCCCATTGAACAACAGTTTTTCATTTAATTATCATAAGCTTCCACTGTCGGCGTAAAGCTTCCCAAAAACCGAAACCACGGGCCACAAAACATAAGCATCGGTTGTACTAGCCCTGGCCCCGGAAAAATCCTCACATGCAAAACCGTTCCCACCATTCGGACCTTATGTTACCATTTTCGCCAAATAAACAAAAACCTTGCCAACAAAGGACACTAACATGTGTCGCAGAGTGTAGGTCTAGACCATCGTCGTGCCTAGAATGTAGTGATGGTGGGCCCTGGTTTTATTGATTTCACCCTTATTTTCGGAAGCTTCCCGAACTGCCCGGAGTTTGAATACTTTTCGGCAACTTTTTCGCCAAAGCGACGAATGCCCATTATCGAACGATTATCACCACCGTCATCAGGTGTGGAAGTCGTGGAAAAAGTCCTGGCTCGCCCCTTTCGCTGTACATAATTTGTACTGTCAGCCAGCTAACTAACCGTTTGACCGAACCGCATCGTAATTGCATGAAAAATCGTTGCAGGTCAATTGCTAATTGTCACCGTCACCTTTGCCTTGGGCCGGGGCCGGTTCATTCGGTTCGGTCGGTGTGAATCAGTCGAATCGAATTAACACCACCATAATATGCGACACGAGATGCGGTAAAAAAGCCACACATGTTACGGTTGCATTTGATTATTGGGTTAATGTCGTGTTCAGCTTTTGCCGACCCCGGGTTGATTTGGTACGTAACGAGGCTTTCTGCACAATCGGCGACAAGTTTATCTTAATCACTTTACGTAATCATGTCATTAGGGTCGGTTTCATCATCCGTCGGAAAGGAGCATAATTTTATCGCCCCAGCCCCCCCAAAAAAAGGGAAAACAAAACAGGGACGAAAAGAAACAAAAACGAATGTGACCCAAAAGGAAGATGTTGCACTGAAAGGTTATTGATTTCCGATTTCGGGAAACCTTTTTGTCATGTTTCATACGCACTGTTCCGCATTGATGCCATCCAATCAAAAATTCACCTTACTTCTCTTGCTGCTGCCCTGCTGTCCTGCGAAAACCAGAAACCCGTACCTGTGGTGCACGGTCCAGAACATCTTCATCCAGGCGCATCGGAAATCAAGATGCTTGATTGCGGAAAGGTTAAAGGTTCGTGGTTCGGTAGTTGCTTCGTACGAATGAAACTACGTGGGGGGTTTTTTTTTGTTAATGCTATTGGAAAATGATATATCAACAGCAGCAATAATAACAAAAAGTTACCAACAGTTGTAAACCGATTTCCGGCTGTTTTGTTCGCAAACGGTTCAACATCATTTGACACGGGTGAGCAACTGGAAAATCTGAAACTCGTTTTTGTTAGATTTGGATCGTTTGTTTTTGTAAAGAATTTGCATACTTTTCGGATACTGGGATGGTAACTAGAATATTCACGATAACTTGAACTTAAATATCTGAAAAATTTCTGAGGCACTTTTTGTCAATCAGACGAGCAGTCACAGGAGTTAAACCGATAATTAGGAAACTCATCCCGAAGCATTTGACAGCAGACATGACATTTTGACAGTCAGTTTGCTGAACTCGTTACAAACATGCATATTTTCCAGAATTAATGTGCTACTTAAAGGAATTGCAGCATAACACTATATTACAGTGTAAAATGCATATATAGACAATATAAACTATTTTGAATAGTTATTAGTTCATTGAAAATCTCTGTTTACATTTCTATAGCATCGCCCAAGAACCAATTTTTCTGGTTTTTACCCTCAAACATATTTTATTAAAGTTTTAGCATGGGTGTACTAAATGAACATAGTTTTTTTATGACATTACGTTTTCATAATTTTACATTGTTTAAAGAGGACCGGGAGGATAAAAAACTACCTTAAAGACTAGAATTTCTTTCAAATTACCGTGTTAATACTTATTCATAAAACTATTTCAAGACTTGTTGTCTTAAGCCCGCTCCAGACGAAGCGCAAACTAGTTTGCAAAATAAATCGCGAAGGCTGGCAGTAATGTCATACGATACGAATTTGACAGCATTTTGTTCGCAAAATCGTAGTTGCGCTTGGATTTGCGCTTCGTGTAGAGCGGGCTTTAAAATTAACCCATCTTTTCTTTACTCATATTAAGAGTATATGTTTTGAGCTTTAAGACCATGAAGTTTTAGTTAAACAATATTAAATATCGTTAAGATTGCCTGAAGAAATGTCATCACAAATTGAAATTCAATTAAGTGGAAACTTTAAGTAAAGAACGACTAAATTAGTTATAAAAACGCATCGGACCAATATATTCAGAAGCAGAAAAATTCATCAATTATCCATTGTCAAATGCATTTGATCAAATTTAGAATGACGCACCAATGCAACAGGAACACGTCAACTTAAACAACAGGAATTACAATTTAGGTTTGGCAAAGCAGTCGCAAAGCAGTAAAATTGCCGGTGATCAATCCTATCTAACTAGTACATCGCCAGTTCAAAGCAGTGCTTATGGCCATGGTAAACTGTAAAACGATTTTCAAAAATGGGCCGTCACCTTCAACGTAAGACAAAATACTCTGAAGAGGTTGATCAGTTTACTTGACAAAAGACTACCTTATGTTTTCCCTAAGGATCCTCACACGTCCCTTAAAAACGACCGGATTGTTCAGGTAGCACCGATGGGAGATGGTTAATACTGGGACAACGGATATCGAGAGTGCCTGAATCAAGCGTTTCCTGCAAGCCATCAGCTTAACAGCATACCGATAATGATAAACATCGATTATTTTACATTTGTACACAATTTTGACAATTCGCGTTATCATGTTTATATTCTTAAGATTTTTTAGTCTGCATCAGAGCTCCCATAGAACTACAAAGGTTTTGTATGGTATCGCATATTTAAAAAAACCATTAAACCTTAAAGTTATTGGTACTTAAATTATAGTGGAAGACCTACAACATGTTTTTAATCCAATTTGTGCCATTTGTCCAATTTATTTTTCAATAATAGTTGTGCAGAGTATTGGTTTAATATTGTTGTGACACTTTACTCTATTTCGAGGTTTCTTATTGCATTTCATCAAAATAATTTTCATGGCAGGTGTTTTTACTCCTGAGCGTGTGAATAAATTGAACACAAACCAAAACTCAAATACAGCGCATCGAATACAGAAATATATCCATCGTAGTAATTTTAAAGTACATAAATTAAAGAATACAGTTGATCTCTTTCTCTTTCGATATACAGTATCGACGTCTAGGAATAGTTTTAAGAGCAGAAACAGGGTCTTTTAGTCTTAAAAGAACTGTTTGTTTTGATAGAGCATTCAATAAAGACAAAATGACGTTTCTAGCTAGGAAATTTCGAAGTCTTGAAATGACTTAAAGATTTCAATCTTTAAGATCTCAACAACTTTCTGTAGAATAATCCATTTTAGTTAAAATCGAGCCGTATAATTGTAATAACTACTTGTTCACACGAGGGTTATTTGACAGCTACAAAATATTTAGGCCCGGACGCGCGTACTTGTCATCGTACGCAGCGTACTTGACCATGTTGTTGTGCTCTTCAGAATGCGCTTCCACATCAGCAATATTTTTAACGTACAAACACAATTTTTCAATCCAACTTGACTCCGATTTACTGTTGTCTGTCCGAAGAACGGGTCGAATGTCTCCATTTAACGACAATCGATGGACAAAAACACAATTTTTACTTTATCGCGACACTGTCTAACCGACCCCGTCCGCCACCTAATCCGTGACGTAGGATGAACCGTAAATGAAGGACTTATCTTGCCACTCGAAGGCCGACCGGGCTAAAGTTCTTTTGTTGAGATGCTCGGTAATACGCACTCGAGTGGACCGGATGTGTTTCGTTGTTCCGTTGCAGGACGTCGCATGACGCAGCGAAATTTGTGCACACGATCTCGATCCAACCCTGCCGACAGTAGTAACCTCCAAGAAACGCCACCCAGCGCTTACGGCAGGTGCTTGGCGAAAAAGGATGAAGGGATTTGCGAATCCCTTTCCCGTTTGCCGTGGGTTTTCGGACGAGCCCGAAAGTGTAAGGAATGTACTTATGTAAGCAAATTCCCGGGCGCAATAAATACTAAAAACCGAACAACATCCAACGCCGTAAACGATGGAGGAGTAAACGGTGTTGAGATGGCGTGCGGTTTGGCGAAACGACAGCGCAGGTAGGTTTGTGAGCGTGTGTGTTGACGGGTTTCGGAACGGAACGGGTGCAATCACGTTCGTGAAGGCGGTTCGCTTTACGGGGCGAAAGTTTTCCGCCCGAAAACTATGCAAAAGTTTGTATTTACTTGCCCTAGACCTTGTTACATAAATTGAACATTCGATGCTGCTTGGCATCGTGCGGATACGGCCGCCCATGATCATTGAATACGGCTCTACCAACCGTCTACTTATCGCCAAACGGCTCACCATTGAGTGACCTTTTGCGATGAGCAAGTAGCGTAAGTTTCTTGTTTCGTCGCACCGAAAAAGGACACCCGGGTTTCGGGAAAACACGGTACACGAGCTGGAATTTGGGTCACCCCGAGACCCTTTCGTCTCGATGAACCGGATGAAGCAGTACGGAGCGACAGGAAATTCCACCTAGCCTAGGCAGGCGAGACCAGCTCGATCCGACTATGGAAACCGGCGGGATAAAATATTAGGAGCAAATTTGTCCGCCCTCGCTGCACTTGACAATGGCGTCTGTGGAGCTGCTGGAAGAGACAGCCGGTAGCGTCCCGCTGGGAGTGGACGGGCGAGGCACGAGACCATCTCCGAACTTGGGCTGAGTTATAGCGATGGAGCTGGCGCACACGTAAGGATAAAAGGAATTTATCCGAGAAAACCTACACGAAAAAGGTACACGACGGTGCCACCAACCCTTACGATGCAGCTATCTAAATTAGAATTTCGGGTGGATCAAAATCCGTCAATTTTGTATTCATTACACATGCATGGAATCTACCGGAGCCACCAGTACCCAGTCTCGCTGGGCGAGATAAGGGCCACGATAAAGCTCCCACGACAAACGACGAGTTGCCTGGAGTTGCCTATTATTTGGCCCTTTTTCCTTTTTTTTTGCCGAAAGCCGAAAAATGTTCCTTTTCTCTTATCGCATTTCTTCGCCGTGTGCATCTGTGTGAGTGTGTGTGTATGTGTGTGCTTTTGTACGTATCGAGAGTAGGATATTCGTATACAATATGTTGGATAGGGAATAGAAAAGAAAGCAGCTTACTGGTTTATTTTTTGTATGTTGTTTGTGTTACGGCGTTACGGTCGTCCTTCTTTGAAGCTCTCCACAACAACGAACGTCCTTGGAAGGGTTTATAAGATTACAATAACTATCAGTAAACTTGTTTTTGAAGATAGATGATCTGGAATGAACTTGATATTTCTTCGTGCTTGACTAAAAAACCGAAAGGATTGTTGGTAAAGGGATGAATGGTTTGTAGGTTGGTACCGTCGCTTTGCTGATCAACTAGGTTTGTTAATTAAATAGCGATAATATGATCCAAAGCGGTGAAAGATTCGATATCAATTTGAGCCTTTTAAGCATTTTACGTTAACACTGATTGGTTGACTCGAAGGAAATCATGTCTGGATGTTTGGATAATCAAGACTGTTATATTCAGTTACCTGACAAGCAGTCTTCCGTGCAACAATGAGTTTAAAAGAAATCTAAAAAAGTACATTAGGAAAATTATAACTAAAATGTTTGCACAACATGTACGAGTAAAGTGTGTTGAACAATCAGACGATTTAATGAAATGATCTTACAAGGTTTCGATCCATGTAATTGCACATTTCATCCGGTATCGCGCAAGTTTGAATCACTTTGCATAGATGTGCAATCCATTGGCCACGAAATTCGGTTGCTGAGAAGGTATTTGCAAACATAACAGAGCAAATGTTAATCATATAGGGAATTTTAGGTACAAGATATACTTGTTAGCATACTTACTTTTTAAGCGCTACAATCGCTTCGCAGCCTTGACTTTTTCCAGAAATCTTTGATGAAGCACCAACGCCATCACTCCATCTCAATTTGGATCTACCACGCGTCCTAAAAGGACTTTACGGGCTCGGATGTTCGATGTCATTCTCATGCTACAAGTCCACCGGAGCCTAGCGTTTTTTTGAGATCACCATAAAGCTAGTAGAGCTCGTCATTGTTGCAGCTCCTCCATTGTCATTCCACACATACGAGGCCAACAATGTTTCTGAGCATCTTCAGGGTTCAGACATCAAGGATTTGTCAGTTTTGTACAGTGTCCATGTCTCAGAGGCGTATGTGAGTACTGGGACTGTAAAAGTTCTATACAGTCCCAGCTTCACTAGTCGTTAAAGTGGTTTTGAGTGCAGAAGTTTCCACAGGCTGTAGAATAAGCAGTTGGCACCCTTGCACGTAATTCAATATCTATGTTGTTATTGGACCCCAGACAGGTGAAGTTTTATACGACTTCGAAGGTACGATCAACTTGTTCAGCACCCCTGCGTTTATCCGTGTTTGTTCACAGGCTATATGGCTTCTGTAACGTGTTAGTAAGGGATACTCTTTCCAAACATTCAAAGTCACCAACCCGACTTAGCCTAGTTTTAAGTCTGAAAGCGAGTATGTACATAAATAGCATATCGATGGAGGCGCCTAGTATTAAATTCACTAGGCGTTAAATTCTAACAGCTGAGTTTGTCCTCTAAACGGGTCCTCCTCGAACAAGTTACATATTCACTAAGGCTCTTTTTACGATAAGATATCTTGGTTGATGAAGTCTTTAGAATGAAGATGCTATTCACAGCTATTTTGATTAGGTGAAATTTGAAATTGTTTGTACTGAATGGAGACGCCTAGTACTTTACGTGTTTAATGTAAAATAAACTGTAGTTAATACCTTCCTTCAGTATGTTACCTAAGCATTATATTAAGATTTTTATTTCCATTTTAATACTCAAAGGATCAGTTTGAATAGTCCATCATTGAAGAAATTGCAAATTTAAATCATTCTGCGTATCAAACTTTAATTTTTACTGACTAAAATATGATATTTTGTATTTAACTTTTGGAATTAGAACAAAAATACGTATACATCGACCAATTGAACCAGTTTTCTCACACAATAAAAATAAAACTACATCTTACCGTAGCTGCACACGAAACAAAGTGCTAGTTTTTAATCAAAATGCATGGTCCCTACGTAATTCATGAGAGTAACGTCCACATTCCATTTTTTTCCACTCCAGTGATTTTTCTGGCGCATTCATCCCGCCGGTGAGCCGATTACACGCTGGCAATGATAAGAAACAACGTTTCCGACGAAAAACAATTGAATTTGCCAGAACAAAGCGGCCCATTCACTGTGGGTAGTCACATCGAAAGCCATTTACGCGTTTTGATGCTAAAGCATCGTGCACATACAGAGACGACTAGATGCTATTGTGTGTCCCACTTCGTTCCAACGGTGAATGCTTCTTCGTAGCATGTTTGTACATGTAACAATAATGCATGAAAAATTCTTGCTGCTCTTGTTACAACTGGTAAGTGAATAAGAGTGTTTCTGCTAAAATTAGAGGGCAAAAAACAGGCATAAACATACACGTAACTATTTCATCGGAAGCTGTCATCCGGAACTTATTCTTGACTCTATGGCAATGGTCCTGGAACAAAAAATGATTGAAGTTTCCATAACACAGTCATTAAATTGTTCTCCCTGCTGGGCGAAAAAGTTTATTTTCTTGCCAAAGTTTAGATCTGGTACAAAGGCAAGTTTATTTTTGTGTGCACCTGAGCCACTCGGGTCAGGTTTATGCACGCTTGGGAATTTTGTGGACAAAAAAGTGAGTACTTGACAGTATTTTAATCCACAAGGAATTTGCAGTTCTACCGAAATTTGTCGACTGTTTGCAGCGAATTAGGGTTTAACTTTTTGTAACAGAACAAAGCATATGAGTTTCACGTTTGTTCAAACCGGAGCGTAATTTTGATCTCTTCTAATGGAAACAATAAATAATATTTAAAAACGTGCAAGACCTTGTGCAAAACACCCTATTAAACAAGCAATTTAAAAAGCAAATGAGAGCAACTTTACTCGTTACGTTGAATGAGTCAAAGTTTACGGGCGCCGGATTCAGTCTTCAGTCCAAATCTCTTCCACCTATTTACATTTTATTTCAAATTTCTGTTGACCTAGGCGGATATGATAATATTTAATCTTCTGAATTATGTCCTTCCGTCCTTTAAAGCGAGGCAGGAACCGGGCAAACGATGGGGCAAATGGACGAGTGACAGGAAGTTCTGCCACACCAAAATAACAAAAAAACAGATCAGCACAGCATTAGGAAACGACTATGAAGTTCTGCTCGAGAATTCCGAGCACCAAACGCCCTAAGTAACTAACCTCCAACTGTGGGAAAACACTGGGGCCACACCATGCCGAAACACCAAGCGAAGGAAATTGAATAGGAAATTGAAAAATGAAATTTGTCTCTCCTTCGTTCTGCTTCGTTCCTTGAATGCATTTTCATTTCAGCCAAAAACCGGCACCAGCACGGACGCGAAACAATATAACCGAGAACGGCCGCTACAATTCCGAGCCAAACTTCAACGGGATTATAAAGTCTATTGGATTACCGGCAAATGTCAAAACTGCCACACAGAAAACAACACGATCGATGGCGTCAGCCGCCCAATGGCTGACGTGTCCTTCCTGGTTTTGCTGGAATATTTATGTTGCTGTGGAAATGAAGTCACCTGGTCTCGTTGCTAGGCGAGGCAAATAGAGCCAGCTAAAAAGAAAACGAAAACGAAAGCTTTCCACTTCGGTGCTTAGCAAGAAGCGTACAGATTAGCGCGCTTTTGTTCGAATAATTGACATTGCAGCGATTCATGATCGCTCTGTTCTATGTTAAAACAAACAAACATGATACGAAAAACAAAAATGGCGCATGAAATCTCATTTGCAAACAAGATTAACTTTCTGTTGCTGCCAGTGTTGCTGACTGTTTAAGCACATAATCGAAGTCATCCGTGCTGTATAGTGTGCACTAATTTCGTTTTGTGTCACGGACCGTCTGTGTGTGGTTAGCCACGATATATTTCATCCACAAAGCCCAGCAGCATGTGTCTGTATGTGTATGTTGCAACGCTTTCACCATCATCACTGTCACGAAAGTTATGCTTGTAGCAAAAAAAAACGGAAATAACAACCGACTGCACACAGTATTTTATCCTATCTGACTGTGCTTTTTTTTGTTTTGCTTGCTCCACCATCCGTTCACTCATAGATAACTCATTTGTTCCATGCGGTCACTCCCATACACAGGTTTTGGCAGCACCGGTTTACCGATGATACCACTGAAAACTTTATCGTCTTCATCGTCGAAACCGGACACCAAATGGATGGCATATGGTAGGAACAGAATGGCAGACAAACGCACAGAAAATAAAAAAACGCACCTTTTTGCACCACTTACTGAAGCTGTTAAGGCCAAATTGTACTTTAAACTTTTGTGCTGAACTTAATTTGTTTACTCTGCGCACAGTTGGGAGACAGTAAGTGATTATCAAAAACTGAGGCTCCAGCGTAGAGATCAATCGTACAGCGTTGGCACATTCGTTGTGGTTAATCGTCCCATTTGTTCACAAAACTCTTCCTGTGTAGGGGTGTAGTTTAGTTTCCACTCTCGCCTAGCCTTACCACGTGTGTGTTGTGGTATGATTATCGTGTTAATAATTGATATTATAATTCTGGTTAACCTTAATATCGAGCGTTTTAATCGATACGGTTCAGGCAAATTGTGTTACTCGTAGTGGAGGTGCGCGTTGTGGTTATTTACTTCATAATTTGTCCTATTTGCGAGGCGTAATAGATGAGAAATAGCGAGATGCGGTTTGGAGTGGTGAATAACGAGCTTGCGGTTTCACATCATCGTATGTTGTGGGTAAGTAGCGTATTTGTAGCGGTGGCAACATATGCGGAGTGGAACTGAAGTATAATCTTGTTACGTGTTTTTAGCGCCGTGGACGGAGTACAGCCATTTTCTGAGAATCGATTTCAAATTTGTTTACTCAAGCTTTCATGAATTGTTTCTAAAACATCTATAGAAATGATTTATTATATTTTGGAGTATGAATCTACCTGCAATAACATTTTATTCTAAAAAAGCCCTACTACTGTTTCGAGGCTTGGCCTGCTTCAAAAGATCTCGATCGTAGGCATTCTGGAGCACGCATCTCAGACATCTGGATTAAAGCCTTCAACTCCATGTAGACGGCATAAAAAGGCTTTATATTACTGGAGATCTGGAATATCGAATACACTTCTTGGCAGTGTTAAGTTATTTCTACGGGTCCTAAAACTCGTTGTTTAGATGATTCCTACATAATCTTTCATTCACATAAGGTGCCTGTGAGAAATTCTCCCGAAATACTGATAGAACAGCGTGGTACCGAAAAATGTATACTTGGAAACCCTTGGCTTTTTATATTCATCAGTTCGAGTTCATCCTACAGCGTGAAGAGGTGTGTCTGCATTCTCCAGTTAAGTTTCTTCGTCCTATGAATATTCATGAAATTAATGCTAATAATAAATCTAACAGTGCCTTTACATACTTTAGAGTATCTTGTTCTCGAACGAAAAGGTTGACCGTGGCGCAAACGATGACAGACGTGATCTAGATATGGGTGTGCCACATCCAGAGCCGATATGTAAAGAAGTGGTAGAAGAGAGTTGGCAAACGTCATCCTTGTCCCATCACAAAAAGATCACTCAGACAGTTGCATCTTGGATCGATCGTAAGAGTCACTGCGATTAGAAACTTGACTAAGAATCGAGAATATTCGTTTGACACACTCACAGCAGTTAAAAAAAAATAAACAAAGCCCTTTGTCAGCTTGGGGTCACCGTACATCATATACTAAATGGATTGGAATGGATTATTGAGTTTCTCAGTGCCGTAAAACATATTATAGACTACGTAACTCTTCATCTAGCCCTAGATGAACGTTCAATTTCAGGTGCACTTGAAACCTGCTCTTGTGAACGATTAATAAATGTCAAGTTATGTCGTTCTCGAGGCTCAAACGTTTAATACCATATGATTACTTCATCAACAACAACTTGATACAATGCGTTAATTGTTTTACAAATACTCCCTGCTTGCCAATTGGATGCCAGGGATTCTATTCATGGTCACTAAGCAATTTCGTGACTCCACCTGTACAAAAACGCGTATTATTCTCTAGCTCATGCAGGATTAGAATTTGAAAGTCGTCGAATTTCAGATGAATTATGGACGTTTCGACTCCCAGGGAGCAAAATCTTAACACCAATGTACTAGTCTCCAGTTACAAGTTGAAGTGCAGTCGTTGGAGTTGAAGTGAAGTTCAAATTTACTGACGTTTTTTCTGATGTCGAGATTTTTGCGTCCTTCCCGAATTCCAAAGACATCTCCAAGCTCTGTTCTCCTCTATACATCAAATCACTTGCATCGCGTCGTATAGCTAAAACGCGGGGTACTAGAAATCCAGGACTGCTCGAATTACTTTGACAGAAGTACTGTTTGATGTTCCTCAGTACAGGTTTGGAGTTAGCGTATTGGGACTGTTAAAAGAAAATCAACGCTATTTGGCTTTGATCGTGGCGACCTTAGCAATATACACTCGGTTTAATCCAGTTGATGCCTATTATTAGGTCTGATGCCTCTCTCAACTAGACGAACAAACCCAATGCATTCGCACAGATTGAAGTACCGTGTATTTTTTTGCTCGTTCCAGGACTCTTATGACTAATATTAGATCCAATGATCATAATAGAAGCCGTTTTAGTTAAGTTTACTATGTCTATAATTTTGGTAATTATCAGTCCGCATTCCGTGTTCATCAATACAAAAAATAGGTCCTATGAATAGGCAAGATAGTGAACTTTAAGTAGTACAATGAACTTAAAATAGTATTACAAGTCTTATAGACTGGATAAGATAAATCCCTTGATAAGATAGACTTGAGGAGAGACAAATGATAACAAGCCTCGCTAGTAAATAAATATAGTAACACAGTTTTTGGACATGGTCTAGAAATGTTTTATTCTGTTTCGGTCTCGGTGAAGGGGTTTTTGAGTGGAGCAGTTTCTGTAGGCTGTAGTTGGACGTGTTGAAGTTTTAGACGACATCATTCGTGCAATCATCTATCTTTACATCTGTACCCGTATGTAAAACAATGCTTGTGCCTCCTAATTTTGATTTGTTTCGTGTCGTTTTGTTTCCTATCGGAGGTTTAATTCTTTTATATATTTTTATCCTTGGACGGTCTTCTGCTGCCCAGTAAAGCCTCAAACCTATGATGTCTTTCCACCTTTCCTTCTCCGAGTGTCTGAAAGACCCTGTCCAACACCAGGTTATACAAAGGAAAGCTCGTCTTCCGCATCTTCTGCGTGGTTGGTCCATCTATCTTTATCTGATATTTGATCGATATCTGATACCTGTCATCAATGAAGAGATTGTAGGAATCTGGCGAAGATCTGATCAAAAAAACCTTTTCAAAATCGTCTTTGACATTTGACAACCATATCCAATAACTATAACCAATGGGACAATTCCATGTGATAGTTATAATGAGAGAAAACCTTGTTGGTGATATTCATCCTCTATAACAGCTACAATACCAGGGAAATCCTGCCTATCACCTTGCTAAGCATATGGGATAAATGAAGTCAAGATTTATATCACAAGATTCCTTGCGCCATACTTCAACAATAAATTCATGAAAGTTAAGAAACTTTTAATCCAAAGAACGTACGTCACCCAACCCACAATTAATTAACCTCATCGATTTGATTTATTTCCCATTTCAATTGTGTGGTAAAACAAAACCAAAAACCGATCATTACCAATAGCGGCAAGAGTCTCGTTAAATCTAATCAAGAACGCATATCCGACGTGAGGCCTACTACTTCCAAAGATGGGAGCAATTCGTTCGGGGTAAGCTTTTCAGTGAAATTAGCAAACCAATTTAGCACACTTATCAGCTTGCCGCATCACCACCTCCCATCCCTTCCGCCCCCTCGATACATTACCTACGTGATTAATGATGGCTTTAAGAAAAGCAGGAAACGAAAATGCCACGCAGCAGCGGGTTTCACGTTCGGCAGCATCGTTTCATCACATTCATAAATTAATTAATGACTTTCCGTTTCCGTTTGACAGACGCGCGACGGTTCGATATTGCCAGGATATTAAGCATTCAGTTGTTGAAAATTTTTAAAAGCTTCCCCAAGCTATTTAAGAGTCCAGACAAGTACGTATAATTTATTGAACCAGTTGACCTGCCCGTTTGCTTTAGTTGGATGAATCTTTATTATAGGTTACGGCAAACAACTTGATGAGTTATTTGCTTCTATTTAAAATCGCTTGGAATGTGACACCAAATTAGAACAAACTTCAACACGCGATGTAATAAATCGCCCTAGTGTCCTATTGGTTGATTGCTTTCTTTCTTCCTTATGATCCGGGTTTGCCGATCGTGTTTGCACCGTTCAACCGTACAGCCAGATTTCGGTTCCAGGTCGAACGAAGTAGCCACGTCCTCCTTCCACCCCCGCTTCAAGAGCGCCACAATCCGAATGATAAATTTCCATTTCGCTCGCTTTATAACGAGGCATCCTCAATTATGAGCGTGGCGTGGATGCGCAAGCATAATTCGCTTAACGATGATGCCTTAACGAGAAATGGATTTGTAATTCTCACCCGACAGGCCTATCAATTAAAGTCGAAACGATAAGGAAACGATTCACCGCACCAGATGACGGATTAACTGACGAAAAGGTCATCGAACATACAACGGTGGCGAATGAATAGTATTATTATAGATGATTTATAGCTTTTTTGAGGCAAAATGGGGATCGTGAAAAGGGGAACAAAAAAACACGGACGCGGTTTCAATACGAACGCCAAACTGAAAATGATAAATGATATACTTTTTTTTTGTTTGGGTTTCCTTTATGTATGTGTGATCGGTCGTAATAAAATCATATTTCCGAGGACACGCGCACGTACATCGAAACTTAAATCTTCAAAGCTATCTGAACAAATAAGATGCACTTTCACAAGCTTATCGGGATCAACGTTTTCTGGATGTACACTTTCAAACCCGACTATATGGTGCAAGAAAAAGAGCATCAATGAATCAAGATATTTTCCTCCGAGCCGATTAACAACCACATCAACGTAAAAAGACACTAATGGAAGGTTTCTACTTCATTAAAATTGATCCTTTAGTGTGAAGGAATCTGTCACCGGCAAACAGCTCACCAGTTTAGGGGGATGAAACACCGGGAAAATGGTGAAGGATAACCGGTCCGCCATGCGAGTGAACATTTCTGCTCACTTTGAAGTCCTTTTCAATTTGCTTTATGTAAATTTTACGTCACTCATCTCTTAAATGAAGGGATAAAATATGCATGCCAGTCTTGGTTCATCAACGAAATGGATCACCTGCTAAGGCACTTAAGAAAGCGTGCCCCACACAAACACATCCATCCACGTTCGCACCGTGAACAGCCCGAAACAGAACGAACGAAAAGAAAGAAAAAAACAACGAGCTCCATTATAAATACATGACTCTTAGCAGAAAACCCCAAACAAACAAAAGCTCCGGGTGGTCCGGGAGCACGCGCTCCAACCGTGACGGAATGTGTGTGTGTGTGTGAGCGTGGATTGAAATGTCGTTTTCTTCCGCGAATTAATTTCTTTGATCTGGCTTTGTGTTCAGTTGTGCCCGTAGTGTAATGGTTTCGGTTTTATCTCTCGTCTACCAATACCGGCTTAAATACCCGCCCGAACACCGTGCACCTCGCTGCTGGTGTGCGGTTCGTTAAATCGAGCAAATAAATTACTATATTTTTTAATTACACACTATTTTTAAATATTGCCTACGCAAGCAACTCGCAGCGAAAAAAAAAAGGCCAAGAGCCTCCCATATATTGCTACCCTGTAGTAAATGCTGCAATCATTCATCGCAGCGTAATTTCATTCGCTTTGCGCTAATGGCACTTAAACACCCGGTAATTATTTTAATAGCTCTCGAAGGTGGGTTGGATGTGTGTGTGTGTATGTATCCCAGTGCTCTTACCCACATGAGCACACCAGTGTCGTCACGACGATCAGACGTCATTATGCATTCGCATACTATGATCCGTTTGATTGACAGT
>KZ061635.1:29878-62712 GCA_002091835.1 Anopheles maculatus | reverse complement strand
GTGTTTGCACCGTTCAACCGTACAGCCAGATTTCGGTTCCAGGTCGAACGAAGTAGCCACGTCCTCCTTCCACCCCCGCTTCAAGAGCGCCACAATCCGAATGATAAATTTCCATTTCGCTCGCTTTATAACGAGGCATCCTCAATTATGAGCGTGGCGTGGATGCGCAAGCATAATTCGCTTAACGATGATGCCTTAACGAGAAATGGATTTGTAATTCTCACCCGACAGGCCTATCAATTAAAGTCGAAACGATAAGGAAACGATTCACCGCACCAGATGACGGATTAACTGACGAAAAGGTCATCGAACATACAACGGTGGCGAATGAATAGTATTATTATAGATGATTTATAGCTTTTTTGAGGCAAAATGGGGATCGTGAAAAGGGGAACAAAAAAAAACACGGACGCGGTTTCAATACGAACGCCAAACTGAAAATGATAAATGATATACTTTTTTTTTGTTTGGGTTTCCTTTATGTATGTGTGATCGGTCGTAATAAAATCATATTTCCGAGGACACGCGCACGTACATCGAAACTTAAATCTTCAAAGCTATCTGAACAAATAAGATGCACTTTCACAAGCTTATCGGGATCAACGTTTTCTGGATGTACACTTTCAAACCCGACTATATGGTGCAAGAAAAAGAGCATCAATGAATCAAGATATTTTCCTCCGAGCCGATTAACAACCACATCAACGTAAAAAGACACTAATGGAAGGTTTCTACTTCATTAAAATTGATCCTTTAGTGTGAAGGAATCTGTCACCGGCAAACAGCTCACCAGTTTAGGGGGATGAAACACCGGGAAAATGGTGAAGGATAACCGGTCCGCCATGCGAGTGAACATTTCTGCTCACTTTGAAGTCCTTTTCAATTTGCTTTATGTAAATTTTACGTCACTCATCTCTTAAATGAAGGGATAAAATATGCATGCCAGTCTTGGTTCATCAACGAAATGGATCACCTGCTAAGGCACTTAAGAAAGCGTGCCCCACACAAACACATCCATCCACGTTCGCACCGTGAACAGCCCGAAACAGAACGAACGAAAAGAAAGAAAAAAACAACGAGCTCCATTATAAATACATGACTCTTAGCAGAAAACCCCAAACAAACAAAAGCTCCGGGTGGTCCGGGAGCACGCGCTCCAACCGTGACGGAATGTGTGTGTGTGTGTGAGCGTGGATTGAAATGTCGTTTTCTTCCGCGAATTAATTTCTTTGATCTGGCTTTGTGTTCAGTTGTGCCCGTAGTGTAATGGTTTCGGTTTTATCTCTCGTCTACCAATACCGGCTTAAATACCCGCCCGAACACCGTGCACCTCGCTGCTGGTGTGCGGTTCGTTAAATCGAGCAAATAAATTACTATAATTTTTAATTACACGCTATTTTTAAATATTGCTTACGTACGGAGCAAGCAACTCGCAGCGAAAAAAAAAATCGCCAAGAGCCTCCCATATATTGCTACCCCGTAGTAAATGCTGCAATCATTCATCGCAGCGTAATTTCATTTGCTTTGCGCTAATGGCACTTAAACACCCGGTAATTATTTTAATAGCTCTCGAAGGTGGGTTGGATGTGTGTGTGTATCCCAGTGCTCTTACACACATGAGCACACGAGTGTCGTCACGACGATCAGACGTCATTATGCATTCGGGATGTTTTTTGTTTTTGTTTTTATATTGTTCCTTCAGTGACAGCTCTGGCGTGACAGTATAAACAAGGACGCATACTATGATCCGTTTGATTGACAGTTGTGAATGTTGCTCGCTCTCTCTCTCTCTCTCTCTCTCTCTCGATGATGATGATGTGTGTTGAGCATCATTTTTCTTGCTCCATACAATGAACAAACTTTTCGCAAAACACACAAACTATGTATACTACCCACTACAACTATTGCTCTTATCAAAGCAAAAGATAATGGATGGCTGGTAGCGATATCCGTGAGCTTAAGCAGCCCGAGCGCATATTGATTTTCCTCCTATCCACCGGTAAGTGGTGGAGCTGATTGAAACAGATTGCTTACGAAAGAACGGAAGGAAGGAATCAAGAAATTCCAGCCTAGGCATAATGTGGCACAAGATACTTCCGATGGAATTTCAAGTGCTTGTTGTAGGTGGTACCTCGTAATTTACACTCACCTTTGGGCGCGGCATTTTCCCCCTCCCTTACAGCTCCCGCTGTTGGGTGTTGGGTTTTGGAAATTTGATACATTTTCACTATGTTCAGCATCAGCATCTACGGGTATGGTAACTCGTTTGCCACAGCCAAAGGTATCGAACAAAGATTTGCCTGGTTGAGGTCTTGGTTTATTTTTCCAGACTTTTCTCTTATCCTTCCTTTTTTAACGCACGAACACGAACGAATAGTTCCAGTGTAGCGGTGTAGCGAAACTAGGGCAAGGAAGCTGTTATGCAAATTGAATTCCAACGTCTAGCCTCTTTTAGAAGCAAGCTTTGCTTTATGGTTTCCCACCCTCCGCCCGTAGTTTTTCTTCCATCCGTACGCTCCAAACCATAGCACAAACGTCTAACAATACGCTAACAAGCGTAAGCCACCGTCGATCATCGGGTCGGAGTTGAGAGATGAACAAAAACGGAAGGTTTTTTTTTACTGTGAACACACGATGAGCAACTTCATGTATTCGGAGTCTTGTGGGAATTTGCGAAATGCAACCAGGTTAAATTAATAAGCGTAGTCCGGGCAATATTAGCAAGATGTTGGGCCGATAGGGCGTGCAATAATGGCTTATCAGAATCCGGAGCGAAATTTGGTTTTCCAGCTGCTACTACTATTCCGATATCTACCCGATTGGTAGCCCGTTTCGGTTGCGCCTTCGGTTTTCCACCGGCCTTCAATCAACCTCTTCACCACAACGCTGATGACCAACGCTTTTCACACACGATTGAATATTTATGATGTGTAAAAAAAACTCACCGAGCCCGGGAACAAAAGGCTGGGCCGGCAGCTTTCCGAAATTGGAGCACATTACAAAACGGAAAACCCCGAAAAACCATGCAAATGCCATTTATCATCCCGACTGCTACGTATTAAATCCGCAGTGTGGTTCTTACGAGCGATCGGTGTGTGGGGTTTTTTTTGGAAACCAGCCAGAAGAGCCGCTTCTTTCATACGCTTTATGCAGGTTGTAACAATGCCACACTAAACCGCAGCGTTGGACTTAAATTGATTTGCATGGATATGAGATATTTTATTCTGGCCAAAAGCTTACCGCACTCATCACTCGGATGCTTTCGATGTGTTCCATTCTTCTGCGAAGCTTCTAAATAGAACAAATCTCACACCAGAGAACCTTAACCATTTAAATCGTGTACATTTTGATGCACATATTTTGCTACGGGGTGAAGAAAAAAAAATGTGATAGAATTTTAATTCCAATTTGAAACAACAAATTGCATCTGTTCGGGCAACCGCTTTACATCCGCAGCATAGCATCGCGAAAACCGGAGAGAGAGAGAAGAAAAAAAACCCCAGTATAACAAGCCACGTTTGAGACATGCATCTGACAGGAAGCTTTCAAACATGACTGTTTCGTTTCGTTCCGAGATAGAACGCTGATTTGGTCCAAATTGTTCCGTTGTGTATAATTCACGAATGCTATGGTAAGGAAATTGTGCCGCATTTTTTCTGCTGCTCTGACTGATGGGTTTGCGTGTGTGTATGTGATGGAAAGGACTATTTATTTTGCAAGGGAAAAACAAGAACAAAAAACAATACAACAGACATAAAAATGCATTTTCTGTTTGTATGCATCCCAATAGCCACAATTCTTTTTAAATGGTACAAACCACACACTCTTATCTGCGTCGGTCTGCATTGAATTGCTGGTTTAGGAGGTTTTGATGCAAATAAATTTCCCTAACACAGTTTTCATTAAAATATGAGTTTTTAAATTGCAACTCACTTTACCAGAAAATGTTACATTCATGTCCTTACATCATTAAAATTGCTGTCGTAATTGCACATGTTTCTTGCTGTGTTTCAAATAATTTTCTCCACCATAGAACCGATGCATTTGAAAGAACTCAAGGGCTACACTTTTTTAAATGCATATGAATCATGCCCATTCATGCAGAACGTATTAAGGTGAAAACGGATGGAGTGATTCTGCACATTGCATGCTTCCTTCGTCTTGCAATGGGAGCGTAATGAGTGTATGCGCCATTCATACACACCGACCGCCGAGGGATGTTCATTATTATGAGGTTTATTACAGCTCAATCCTGTATGGTAATCATCTTCATTAGGCAAAATTATGGTTTTTCTCCTAAACTAAGAATGTAGTTTTACACTGTTTCATAATGTTTTTTTTTTATTCATTAAGGTTATTTAACGAGTGTGAGTGATTGTAATTGATGTTTCAAATTTTATTTTAACAGCGAGTCAAACTCAAATCAGCTCATGATATGTAATTAAAAGATGATGGTACCGGATCGACAGCTGTTTAAAGAACTTGCGGTAAAGGATAAATGCAAGATAAATAAATACAATATCTCGTTATTGCAGTTAGAGAAGTTTTACTAAAAGTTTCTTTATTTATACGTTTCCCGCAATGAAAAAGTGAATCTTTTCAAGAGCATTCGTGTGCCACACAAGCAAACATGCGCACACGGTGGAGGCGCCTGGTGGTTCAACGCTATTCAGTATGAAAAATAAGAGCCGTCATGTTTCGTATCGTGTTGTTGGAGATTTTTATACGACCTTAATCTTCGATAACGATATGAACGGTATCAAACTGCATGCGGACTGTTTCTTTGTGCAGATGAATGATGATCAGTAATGTATAAAACATAAGATGGAAAACCAAAAAGCGTTATATACGTAATAATAAGTGGACAGGTAAAATTGAAATATTCACGAACACCCTACATCCACACTTCAACAACAACAATAGTCCTGGAAAACAACCTCTCTTCCACTCATCTTTAACCAAGCATGCTCGGGATAAGGCAAATTACAAGGAGGAAATGCCTTGTAAATCTCATGAATTTGTACTTCGTCATCACCTGCGGTGGTGACAATACGGCCTACGGCCGTCATATTATAAATTAAATAAAAATAAAAATAAAATTGAAAATTCAATAATAAGAAATTTCTAAGTGTACTAGGTATTGGTTTGAACCTCGCATGCTTAGAGCTGATTTTAACAGTATTTAGAGTTAGGGACTTGAGTGAGGCTTTTCCGTTCAAGGGTTCTCGAAGCATTGAGTTTTTTAAAAATCGGTAGGTTTTGGCCTACTATTTCTAGCTTTGTATGACTTGGTTTTACCCGTAGCGAGTTTTTAAAATGCCTTGAAAAGCGAGCTCTTTATCTTCCAAATATCCTTCTCTGTTCCCGATAAAACCGCCTTTATAAGGAATTTTTGTAATTGAAGGAGCCTTGTCATTCAAACGATGTCCAATGGTGAATTTCAAGGGACCTCCAAGACAGCTGCTTTGACAGGATCAGAGATCCTGTAGAGTTCGGATACCTTTAAACCTTCATGACCCGCAGACCACACAGCACGATTTTAGGAAGATCTGTCAATATATACGAGGCTCAAATCATCTGCTTTGATTCCCTATACTATTATCAGTTTATAATAGCGCAGAATCGCCATTCAAGGCTCATATAGCAGCTTTACCGAGACCTTTCACGTAGTAGAGCAGCTTTACCGAGACCTTCTAGTCTTCAAATATTCTTGGTTATTCGTCTAATAAGAGACGTCTAAGTCGAAGGGTCAGTCATTCTATTTGTTGTATATTCGTTAATCTTGGGTACGTCATATGGGCACAACACATATAACAACCTTGTGCAGAGCGTCTCGGAAACAGGATGAACTGTCAGAGAGCTGTATGTCAGAAGGCACATGGAAACGAAACAGGGAAGTACTACAATCTCGAGGCGATAATAAAGTAATAGACTAAACTAATATTACCGTGTCCAGCTGTAAAGGTTACAATACTATTATTTATCCTTTTTTATTGCACGATGTACCAATGGACTTGATATTTAGAGGGTTTAATTATCACAAAAATCATGTTCGAAAGAATTGGAGAGTCATGCTCTTAGTAATACCTGCGATAAACCTCCTGAAGCATGTAATCGTCTTTTACAAGCCACTTGGGGCTAACTGACAAATTGGTTCTATGATGCATTTAACTAAAACATCTAAAAATATAATAGCCACCATCTGTCACACAGTCATATAGCGGTCACAACAAATAAACCGAGACTGTTATACTCATCCTGAAGCATTTAACAACTGATATTTTTAAAGCTGGTTTGCTAACCACGCTTTTTTTAGAATAAACATGTCAAAATTTTAATTTAATATAGCTAATGTTATACAAAATAAATATAGACTGCAAATATAGCTAATATAATAAACTTGTACTGCTCTTCTTCTCTAATTTGATTAAAAAGGCAAAAACAAATGCAGGTGCAATAATTCTTCATCTAATTACAATTTAATCATCTATTGTAGCCTCGGATTTGGCTTTCATATGCTATTAGTGATATGGATTAACCTGTGTTAACTCCACGATTGAAGAAACAACGTGTGAATTTCACGTTTAAAGGCCTATAACAATACATAAATACAATAACTAGTTGTTGCAGTTAGAGTAGCTTCACTAAAAATTTCTGTATAATTTCTCGCAATGAACATGAGAAACTTTTCATGAAAATTGGTATGCTACACTACCAACCAGACATACACGATGGAGGCGCCTGGTGTATATCCAATACAACAGTCAAGATTTCGACGTGATCGAGTTCCAACAATCGGATTCAAATGCCTAAACAATTAAAGTGTATGAGGAAGCGTATAAAATCACCAGTCAATTAAAAAAAACGAAGCCAAGATGCCACCATCTTCGTGTCCATCAGTATTAATTAATATTATCTAAACGATGTGAGTGAGTGAGAAACGAACGGAATGTCTCACACACTAAACTTTTTAACTAATTAAACATAAAAATGTTGACTAATTCTTTGCCGAGATTGTTCGTCATAACGCACAAAAGTAATGGAAAACTGCCAACGCTTGTACGTTACTGCTACCAATTTTGCCTTTCCCTAGGCTCCTGTCATTCATGTTACGAACCAAGGCCACCACCACCATAGCACTAGCTGTGATATGAACTGACAAATATTTAATATCTCTTCCGGCTGCTTCGTAAAGTTTGCCGTAAACTCCAATAAATTACTGCACTCCGAGTGGGAAGTTTTTCACCGCGATCATTTAGTAGCAGCTACCGCCAGTAGGCAGAACGATAGCGACCGGAACATTTCATTCTTATATCCGTGAATTTTCTTTTATTTCCCTGTGCCCGGTATTACGCCGGTGCATCAAGCGGCTAAAGTAATCTGTTGAAAGTGGCAAGGCATTGCACTCATTCTTTTGGGTTGGGAAATTTAATGGAAAAAGTTCTCCGTTCGCATTTAAAGCACTGCCCCGGAGTGAACGCTGGCAAAAAAGTAGTTGTCGCTACCGCAATGATTCTAGTTTAAGCCGCTGCTTTTTGGGGGGTAAAAAGTTTCAACAGCATCGAATAGGAACATTTTATTCATTTATTTAGTTGCTTTCTTCGGTTGAAGTTATGGAAATAGTTACCTTACTGATGCAATTAATTGCGATGCATAAGCAGCTTTAAACGCAATTGAAAATTTTGTAATGATTTATACATATAAAAACCTCTTCGTTTAATTATCCTACTCGAGCTCATATATCTCTCACTCACACAAAAACAATGCACTGCGTTCAAGCGGCTTGATATTTCGTTGTTTGCCTCATTCAGCAAAGCTCGGATGCATGTGTTCCAGGCACATCGCCCAATACCACCGCTGGAAAACATGACTCCTGATGTGCCATAATCAATAATGTCACTCGTTGCGATGGGCGTGTGAGCTTGACGATCTAACGAACAGATTGCAACCTCCGGAGAGCGTCAGTGCAACCGACACGCCACTGGCAAGTCCTCGAAGACCTAATTTATGCGCTCAACTCTTGGAGGCAAAGGTCTAATGTATGGGTACATCGTAGATGTTGCTCGAACCCCCTCATACACACACACACACGATAGTACACCAGCGACCAGCTGATGGAACAATATTGGTAGGAAACGAAAGTGCATCCTCTAATTTATGGTTGTGGTTTGACACGACGCCATAGCAGGTGACACGTAATATTAATTACTGCACACAGCGAGACTGAACATTTCACTCTATTTATCTGCAAAATGGTTGTTGATAAAATTATTTGCCATCGTGGTGCATTAGTAGCAAGGGGTACCGTAGTACTGTGCCCTCTGGAAATAATTTACACATCGAAAGTGGATGTGCAAATGATTTACACAAACTCTGTTGGATGACATTTGGCAAAAGATGTTTCATTCCTGGGGAAACCTTATAGGTAGGATAATGTGTAGGAATATTTGAATTTATACAACTCTTGCAACTCAATTTGCTACCCAGCCTTAAAGTAAAATAGCTTGCGCTACGAACTTTTATCTAGCTCGTAAACCACTTTAGAACTTATTCTTAGTATTTTCTCAACATTCAATATCAAAGGAGATAGGTTTTAGAAAGAATTTTAAAAACAGAGGATTGTTTTAAATTGAAACTACATTTTCTTTGAATTTATGAGCATTATTTTACCTATTTGTATATTCGTACTATATTTTGTCCTGAAATACTCTCTCGCTGTACCGATTTGTTCATGTGTTGTTACAAATACCAGTAAAAAAATCAATACTTCCTAAAACTATGGTCCGCTTTTCTCATTTTATATGGAAAATAAAATTCTTCCTAAGCTGATGAATTTGTACTACCGAGTTCATGGGATCTGAATTATTACGGTTTTAATGACACAGTTTTGTGACGGAATTATAAAATTCTAGTCCAAACATCGGCTAGACGAGCTTATTAATTCAATGAAGACCTCATTGATATAGGATTTCATTACACAAAACTTCTACAACTGCCGTAATCGTATAGAAAAGCGGATAATTTCGACAGTAGTTGTACTTAAATGCCATTAATCGGCTGTAGATTCTCAATTTGAAAAGTTTTAGTCTATTAAGTACGAGATTTTAATATATCAATGACCAGAAACGAAGGTACGATTTGACCTTTTCTATTTACAGGAGGCTTTCATTAGTGTCTCCTGCAAACTGGCTAGTAGCCTGAAAAATCACTTCAACTGTCCAGATAGTAATTGTTTTCATCACATAAGATCTCATATCACAAGTATAAATAAATTCGTGCGGTTCAAGCACGGTTGAAAAGTGTCAATTTTGTTTTCGGAGCGCCATTAAAGTTTGAAGATATAGAAATGGAGGCAATGCTTGACCCAAGATCCATTACGAAACCAAAATAGGTCTTCAATTTTGACTTTAAGAATCTTAGGTTACTCAGCCACCTATTTGCCATTGTTTAAAAGAAATTGGAAAGATTCAGAAGCTGGGATATTCGGTCAAACTTCATCAGCGACAGTGTAACCGAATATTCACGGTGCACATTTTCCAGCATGTTGTACATTTGGTAGGATCTACTGGGTGTGGTGTATTATGTGTTGCAACAGCCATGATAATAACGAAATGATAATAGCTCTACCGATGGCTATTGATAAGTTTAAGTCGAGAAACGCTTATGCACACGTCAAAGTCATTTTGCTGCGTGATACTACTCGGCGACACGTGGCGTCAACCGTGGCGTCGGACTTTCTTCCAACTCTTCCAATCAATGCAACATAGCACTGCCTGAACAGCACTTTGCCAATTACAAAGACGTCAACAAACAGATCAATGCATAGGAAACGATCAAAGAGTCAGCCTTGTTTTTGTGAAGAAATCCATCGTGAAACTAAATTGCAAAAAGATATGAAAACGGTAGTTACTAGCGATGGAAAATACTTTGATTACTGAATGCATTACCAATTGTCCATAATTTACAAAAAAAAATCTTATTTAAAGCATGAATCGCGGTCAAATATAAACAATCTATCGAATTTTGCGCCGAATAATGATGACATTTGTATATGAAAACAAGCGACATGTCACTTTCACATATTTATTTTAGGTATTGGTTGTATTTTTCACTACTTTGTATTGAAGTTTGAGTGTTTATTAAATATCTTCACATTTTAAAGGGTAAAACTCTCATTGTTTCGCATTTTTGTTCATTGATACAACCGGGTTTCAGTTGTTTTTAAGTGATTGAATAAGACTATGCCAAATTGTTAAGCTTGGGGTCGATTTTAGATGTAAATGCAACATTTTTTTAAATGATTTTTCAATGTTGAAACTATTTGAACTATAATTTGATTTTTTTTAAACTATTCCACCGTAAATTCCCGGCAGTGTTTCGACGATATAGAGAGACTTTAGAAAATGGTCGTTCAAGTTCAGGATGAATAGATGTTTAAGGAAATGTAATAAATAATGTTTAAAGTAATGTAATGAAAACACTAAAAACTAAGACACAATGTATAGCAAAACAATTATTGCACAACAACATGTAATATTAAATGAAACTTGTGTTGAACCATATACCTTTCAACTAAACTATAATAACAAATTAATTAAACCTTATATCATGTATAGGATTGATACATAAACAACAACACATTTTATGTCTCTAGATGTTTTTTTTTGCACTTAAAAGTAAGAAAATATACAGGAATGTTGCAATTTCAAACATGTTTGCGTACAGCAAACACAATAAAACTGAACCATGTCTATCCTACAGTGATACCAACGATACAAAGCCGGGTGATGTATTCGACTCTCTATAGCAAATGTTTGTGTTTACCGTAACACACAAATATCAATTAAGAAAATACCTTTCCAACCAATACCTAAGCAACACTGCAACGGAACACTGTATCAGGTGTAGTGAGACAAGACAAATAAATGCACTCTTATCCAAACAAGTGATGCTGTAATACAAGGGGATAGCATTCAGAAAAGTCGGCAAAACAAATTCATCATTGCGAAACGGGAGATAGAGAGAGAGAGAGAGAGTGGAAGAGAAAACAGGACAAACAAACTGCGGAGAAAACACAAAAGGTAACATCTGTTCACACACCAGGAGAACATTGTTTGCTGCTTTGTGCAGAAAAGATCTTTAATGCGGGGAGATAGATTTAAAATGTTTGGTTAATCTTACATTCAAAAAGAGTTTTTTGAGAACTTTACTAAAAACAATTCAGAATTTAAATTTTGTACTGTTTTTTATGAATGGAAAAGTTAACTAAAGTATGTAAAACTTATCAAACTCGAATCGCATTTTCGATACAACGCTACCAATTTTAATAAAAACACAGTAACACCCTGCAAACATCGGCCACACCAGCTAATACGCTAACCAAACAAACGAAAGGAAAGGAAAGCAAACCAATAAAAGTGTCCATATGCCAACGAGCGGCAAACAAAAACAAACCCGAAAAACGTTACAAAGCGGAACAACGGCACCGAATATCTGCAACAAAATTTGATCAATTCGACTTGCATGTTTGTCGAGGTTAGCGGTCCTGGGCTGGGATCGGGATATTGCGGCCGGATGACGGCAAGATGTTTTCTCATGTCCTATTTATGGCCACCGAAATCAATCGCCGCTAGTGATGCAGGGTAAATATTGATTGGACGACAGTTTCCACACATCGAACAAAGTTTTACAGCCCCCAGAAGCATGTTAGTTGACATCTGGTACGCCCTCGGATGTGTCGGATCCTACACGATAGAAGAAAAACAACATTTCACCAAAAACAGGTCTCCTATTACTGTCAAGTTTTTAGTGGCAACGAGACAGTGTTTTTTTATGTGTAACATTCGATTATCTAGACTTCATAGATATGTATTTGACAATACGGCTTAGTGTTAGTAATATGTTGAAGCTATTTTCATTTGCTTTACGTCAAAAGTAGAGCTTTACGAGGTAACAGATGGAACCTCCAAAACTATGCAAAGTTACGTAAACGAAGAGGAACGGCACCAGCATTGCGTCATAACAACAAAGTTTCGTAAACATTCGTTCGTGGAGCTGAGGGAACCTGGAAACAGTTTCACCCATAAACAACAATGTACTGGAACATTGTGTAGAACTAATAAAACCGAGTGTACGTTTAAAGCGCACCGTAAATATGTGTTAGCATACATACATACATGTCGCGTGTTCAACTTCACCCAGATATGTGTAAACTTTATAAAACGTTAGAAAATAGGGAGAACGCGTGAGTAAACAAAACGTACCCTAGATAGTGGTGCGTGAAATGTTGGTTGAGGTACAGTGAGGAACGAAATAGTGACACCGGCCTAGCATACATTTTTGGAAATGCTTCTTATGTTTAGTATACCTGTTAAAGAATATGAAAATGGATTTATTTCTTATCGCAAATTTAATTTAAAAAAAAACATTTGTTATTCTCTAAACATCAACTGTAATGATAACCGAGCTAACCCGTACAAACAATCACTGCAAAGCAGCAGTTGCACTACTACCAAGCTATACGATATCGTAAAGCTGTACGAACTCCTTGGGAATCCTGGTCTAGCTTACCAGGGTCGTAAGAATGACAGAGGCCTGGGCCAGGAAGATGAATAAGACGGTCTCCTCTTCAATCTGATGCTAGAGAGAGCCACCTGAAACTCGGAGGTGGAAAGTTCGGAGTACTGGTCCTGGTATACGCTGAGACATGATGACGGACAAAGCTGGAACTGTATAGATCATTTATACATAGTCCTAATACTCTATCCTAAACTGACGTAACATAAACCACCGAACATATTCGCGCTCAAGAGGAAGATACTCACAAGTTAGGATAATGAAGCAATAATATCTACTAACAGAACGGCGAATTGTGCAGCGAGTTAGACTCGCTAGGCTCTGTTGAGCTGGTCATGTCATGAGAATGGTATAAAAACTTCAAAGTGGAAAAAGAGATTGAATTAAATATTTTACTTTGTTGAATGGCCTTTTCTTGTTGTATCAAGCCTTTGTGCTGTGTTTGCTGTTGCTGTTTGTTTCGATCAGAAAGTAATTACTGACTAGGAAACGATTTCGCGACCTCTAATTTCAAGGTCTACAACAAAGTATTGCAAAATAGAACTAGCTCGATTCAGCTGTGTTAGGGACTTAGGAGTCCTCCAACTGATCGGCTTGCTAAAGCATCTAGCGCTTGATCTTACAGACCCAGTCTCCATCAAGATGCTTTACTGCTCCTTGGTTCGGTCGGTACTGGAGTATGCTTCTATTGTATGGTGGCCCTCTGCTGCTAGTCCCCTGGCCCGATTGGAATCCGTCCAACGCAAATTCACCCGGTCCGCTTTGCGCTTCTGGAGGGTCCAAATGGACTACGACACTCGCTGTGCACTACTAGGCATCGATTCGCTGAATCAGTGTAACTGCAACGCCCAGAGATTATTTGTTGCGGGACTTTTGGACGGCCGGATCGACTCCCCAACGCTACTATCTGGGCTCAACATATACGTCCCACCGAGATCGCTTCCCTTTCTCTGTAAGTGCCGTGAATTTAACGTCATCAGTGATCATCATCAACCAGACATGCCGCGTGCCGCGCTTTTGAATTGTATTCGAACTCTCCGTCCAGCTAACTGTTAAGATTTATGTTTTATGTGTTACGGCTTCAAGGGCGCCTGAGTGGCCCGTTGAATTTTTAATAATAATAATAATAATAATAATAATAATAATAATAATAATAATAATAATAATAATAATTCCCACACAGATCACAGATTTTATCATTTCTGTAGATGTTCTCTAGAATCTTATGTGCCAGAGGTAAAAAATCTGTAAACATCCGGATAATCAGTCTGTTTAATCTTCCATCCAGCGTTGACACCGACAGCGATGGATCTGGCCCGAGCTGGGTGATGATGGGTCACGAACCAACGCGCAAGACCGCAGTGGATAATATACAATATTTATTAGACAGTTTTACGCAAATAAGGAGATAGGAACACCGTTACTGCGGTGGTATAGGAGCACCAGGGTCAATGTATTCTTATGTCATTAAGGAAAATAAACATACCCTGAGGTACATTCAAACAGCCGGATAGTCAGTCAAGTTGAGTATGGGGAGACGGACCGATCCGGGATTCGATATCCGGTGCAACCGTATGAAGACTGGCGCCTTTTTCGCCTTGATTAACGGGTTAGATAGATGATAGATTCGAAGTCTCGAAGCCTCTGTAAAGTTAACTTCAAAAAAGGGCCACCTAATGTAGTAAACTCCGTTGTAATTGCGGGCAATGGGTCAAACAAATGATCACCAACCGTCTTATGAGTATTTCCGCGAAAGGGCGCTAATAGATAATACAGGTAAAATGTTTAAATAGTAAAAAAAAAACAAATCAATTTGGGAATTCGTCTTCAAATCAATATATCTGTTTTTTTTGTTGTTGTAAATATTATCATCAAAAGTATCTGTTGAAACACAATGTTATTAACTCACCTATATCTTCAGTAGCATCCTTTAACTCCTCCAATCAACGAGCAGAGCTTACACACCAATAGGAAATAATGAAGCAATATGGTAGGGATAGTTTAAACTTTTATTGAAAGTATCATCAGTACCAACAGCTCTCCTTACGCGCCTAAGCCTAGCTTTTTTTGCTCGAACCTTTCATTGCTCTGTGTTTGTTCTGTCTCTTTACGCGTAAAGTGTGTGAGTAATAACCATTACATTACTTTCTTAATCGATTTGGCTCGTTTCTTTTACTTCGCGTTCGATGCTAGCATACATGCATTTAAATATCTTGCTCTTTGGTTGCTGTCTTTATAATATAATCTGCCACTAATAACAATATTTCTTCAGATTTTTCGGTATTACGGTAGAATCTTAGAGGTTCGATAAAATATAATAAATAGGATTTTCACTCACTAAAGGTAATAGGGTTTTCTGTCGGGATGGCGTGAAGCGTTATCGCCTGCCCGGATACCGTAGCTTTAAACTTGGTTTGATTTCGTGATGGTTTTCTTCCCCCTTCTGTTTTCTTTGCAAGATACAAAGGCATATACACACACACACACACACACAATGTAACAAGGTTTCATGTAATACTCTGCACGACATTCAATTTACACACAGTATAATTTAAGGGTTGTATATTTTGATTTTTGGTTGGTTTTGGCAAATGTTTTATGTTCGTGGCTTAAAGCACGCACACACAATAAGTCATTTTGCTCCGTTTTTCTTCTTTTTGGTTTGCATTAACTACCTCATCTGCCCTGTTCAACGTGGAATATAATTTGATGATCGTAAATACTTAAGAGCGACTTCTGATATTAACAAGTCATTTTTAACCAAGCATATCGTCATTTGCTGTTCCATCTCTGTGTACCGATACTAATCGTCGTCTAGACATTATTCTACGGTGCTGCGTGTATGTTCGGTTTGGTCTTGACCAGCAGTTGGTCCGTTGCTAATGGAACGTTAACAGTTTATTTGTTTGTCAATAAATTCTTTCGCTTCTCATTACCCATCCTACCGTTGAACACTTAGATGTTTTGTGCGATGCGACAAATTGGGTGTACGATAAGAGACAAATGATATTGTATCGTTCGGTGGCTTAAGTTTGTATTATTGTAGTTGTAGTTGAACGGTTGAAAGATTGCTAGCAAAACAGAAATCATTATTGGAAGTAATTTCGCATGAAACGATCGATAATTAAATATGGTTGACACGTTTGATTAGTTGATCGATTTGTCCGTACATCGATTTATCGTTTAAGGCTTTTAAGACAACAACAGGCCTAACGTCAAATGCCGAAATGCGCGGGCCTCAATTTATGACATTATATTTACGTATATCGTGTTGAAAATCAGTTGAAAAGGTTTGTTTATTTCTACACAGCTTAAACTATTGCATTGCATTGCAGTCAAAACAATAATACATTCCTCTGTTCATTTAGTTCTCTCTCTCTCGCCCAAAATCAATCCGCACTGCTAAAGCAGCTTCTGCCTAATCACAGCTTCACAAATTAATCGCCACTAAGTAGACTAATTTAGTCACCTTACCCATTATGAGCACACGTTATTGCTATCCGTACTATCGGCCGACGTGTAGATAAACAAAACGAATCGAAAATGCTAGCAGCCCGAACAGGTGCACTGGCTCCCGGGTGTGTTGGTACAGCTGAAACCGTCCACCGTCACCAGCACGATGCTTTCTTCCTCCTTTACAGTGGCCGAAAAGGTTGCGTCTTCGTTGGCTTCTAGAGCCAGAGTCCTGCCAACAACAAAGCAATCACACAATACGGCTAAGAAATCGGAAAAAATCGCCCCAGGAAAGAAGAATGTCCAAAGCAAACCGAAACCCGGTCACTCTAAATCACCGAACAATGTATTGTAAGATCAATAATTGTACCACCACCGGTTCTCACAGTCCTTTCTCTCTCTAAAGTGTCACTTTAGCCTTTTCTACCCACCTGTCTCATGCAACCTTTATGCCAGTGGCACACTCCTCATCGGATGTCACTTCCGGCGCTGCTGGACTCCGTCGCCCATCGTCGGACGTATCAATTGGCAATTGAGAACGGTCGTTTGCCGGTGGCTGTCCCTCATCCAACGATAAATTCAATGAAGACGGATTGTGGGTGCTATGCAAATAATGTTGGCATTCATTACCATTGACAACATCATCCGCCGGCAGCTCGGGCTCCTCCATCGCCCACGCCCGATTGTGTGCGGACCGGTTCCGATTCAAACGGTCATTGATTGCGTCGGCATCGGTACTACCGAAGGTATCTGCATCTGGCACCGCCGGCTGAATCGTCGAGAGATCATTATAATATGATCGATTCGTGTACAAATTGTCCTCCAGGTCGTACGATTTATCGGAATATTCGGAGTATGCGTCCGCGTCGTCATCACAATCAAAGTACTGGCTCTGGGAATTGGTTGTAATTGGTTGTGAGCGTGTAGGTGAATTGGAATTGTGTGAAAGCTTCATTTTATTGGCACGGTTTGTAATGTGCCATTAATGTGTATTATGATATTGGAACATAAGTAATTACAATTTCAAACAGATCTGTTTTTGAAACGAAATTGATGCGAACAAAATTAAATGCAATCTGTGTGTCGCTGACAGGATAGGCAAAAGCAGGCTAATTGGGAAACACCGGATTGCATAGTTTTAGGCGTAAATTAATAAATAAAACAGGATATTAAGTATAGCAATCGCTACAGAAGCAAGCGCCACAGAAATGTAATGTAATGAATTTAAGCCTTTCTTATTCTGGTAAAGCTCCGGACGCAACACTATGTAAATGATCTCATTAAATGTTTGCAATCGATTCGGCTACTTGTGCACGACCGGACACACCAGTCCCAGCATGCGTGACACTAGGGAATTCAACACCACTCAAAAGAACTCACCTGACAATCTATGCACCGACAGCTGTCGGTCAGGGAACACTTGATACCGAGCAGCTGGGCCGCCTCGCTGTACAAATCGTTGGCAGATTTGTCAACCGTTTCCGGTCGCTCGAGTGCTGTGGTCGTTGCAACCCACCGACTGTCACAGAACAGAACAGACAGAAACAGCTCGGTCAGTTAGCCGGATGGCCGTCAAGGTGCGCTCGTCCGCATTAATATTTACCTTTGCCGAAGCTTATCGCCTATCCGTTCCGTACCATTAGCCTGCCGTAACCGGTCCTCGTCGAACAGTTTCCAAAATTTGGCCATTTTCAAATTGTTCCGCCTGCTCGGTTGGTCGTGGTGTGTTCGGGGACCCGGTTTACTGCATCCGTCCGCCAGTTTGCTGCTACATTTGTTGCGCAAGGCGACGGAGGTGGTGGCAGGTGGCGAGACGGACGATCCCTTGCTGGATGCAAATCTAATGAATTCGCTCGATTCGATGAAGCGATGCTGACCGGCAGTGCTGATGGCATCGTTCCCGCTGATCTTGATGCTGCTGATGGTGGTCGAATTTATGCTACCCGGCACCAACCCCCCGCCCGTGCTCGGACACAGCTGGGGATCAGTTGTACTGCTGATGGTCCGGCGACCGTGTCGCAGTTCGGCTGCAGTTTTATTATTCACCGTCAACGCTCGGCCGGCCGGTGTACCGAACAGCTCTATCATGTCCATGTTCTGTACGCACACAAACACACACAGGGGGGAAAAACAGGATGTCAATTAAAAACGGATGGTGACGGATTCTGCACGCAGCGTCAAAAGCTTCAAAAAAGTTTCTCCACGAATCCACGTGCAGAAAATTACGTGTTAATGAACACCGCCTCGCTCAACTGCAATAGAATCGACGGAGGGGAAACCCCCAAACCAGCGTAAGGTTGCTCGCCGATTTTATTGCTTTACTGAGAAAAGCATACCAAGAACGTAAAGTATTTGAAGGGTTCATGGTACGCGAACGCTGTGCATTCGAGTCGCTTCCAGGGACATACCGCCCAGGAACGAGCTTATGAACTTATCGTCGCGTCTAGCATTACTTACCCCGTATCGGTAGCTGGAATTCAGCACATAGACGGTGTTCCTATTATTGCATTCCTCAACCAGTATATCATCCATCTCTATTAAAATCAAAAAGAAGGAATTCAACAGTAGTAAAACCATCAATACGGTGGAAGAGACGACGAGTTGTTTAAATCACTGCGGGATAGTTGATCCATCACATCGTCTAATGGATTTTATAGTACGTAATGGAGATTTATTTGTTGCTAGTTGCTGTGCGTAAAATACTCTTCTGTTTGCATTTGAAGTGGATGGATTGAACTTAAAATTGTAGAATGCTTTTACCATTTAAAATACGACGTACAATGAAAGGAAAATTTACTGTTCTCGCTGACAGGATAGGCAAAAGCACGCCAGTAGGAAAACAACAGATTGCATAGTTAAGGGCGTATATAAATAAAAACAGGATAGAAATCAGCTTAGCAATCGCTACAGAAGCATTCGTTACAAAAATGAACACCAGTAGGTAATAAAAAAAAATAATTCAAGGTAAAATCTCCCTAGAGAAACCATTTGGTGTCTTATTCTCGTCAAACTCCGGATCCATCAACTGTTTCTGCATTCTTAAATGGGTTTGTTTGCTGTCATATTCAAAACGAATTTATCGAAACACAAAAGCTTCCTAAAGCACCATCCCATTTGTGACAACAAGTACCAAGAAACAGGGCTAGATGATGGGTCGATTGCTCAGAAATGGTTCACAAATTTCAAGAACGAGTAAGAAATACAGTTCAGTCTGCAAAAGTAGGCATCACCGAATTCTACGTAAAGAGACTTAAAACGCTATTGAGGTACGTAAAGTGAGCAGTGAATTGTCCGAGAAGATTGACTGTCACCTTGAAACAGGTCACAATCATTTCATAAATTGGAACCCATAAGTATGGTGTAAACTTTATGAAACTGATAGCTGGCACAGCGTCAAACCTTCATATCCGATCGTTGTTTTAAGGTCAATGGGAAGAAAATAATTGTTAAATTTTTTATTGAATTTATATGAAAAGTGACCATAAAAATTATAGTCTCAAAACTTATTCAAAAAACAAATGATATTCATTGAAAAATAATATCTAAAGCAAACGACGACTTTACGACAACCCTATTTCTTATCGCATTACAAATAGAATCAGTATTGTTCAAGTTGATATTTGACACTTAACCACTACTGACTCAGAATCTAGTACAGCTATTCTCTCCGCCACTACAAACAGAACTACAACTGAATGCGCTATTATGGGAGGTGTCATTTACCTTTGGTGCTAAAGTTCGACGAGTACAGAAAGTTCGCCAACGCCTTTGAAGGATACTCGTCCCGCTGACCTTGGTTCCAAGGGCTGCAAAGCGTAGTCATCCACAGCGATTGGAGACCTAGAACAGTGTATGTGTGTGCGAGAGAAAAGATGGTAAACACAATGCTAAAATTAGTAACGAAGCGATGTCATCATTTACTGATTTTATCAACAAATAGTTTGCCCAACTTCTGCTGGTTAGCAATCCACCGTTGCCCAAAACGAACGACCAAAAGTTTACGGGCAAGAAATTGTAACGAGTTGATTCAATTCCGTAATCGTACCCTTAATGAACACCCCAGAAAAACTGCAGTTCTGCTTGGAGTTTCGCCTCCAACGTTTGTGCTACAAGTGCCATATTTTACGCGCAGTATCACCAGTCGCACTTTAACACCACGGAACAACTTTTCTAACTTATATCATTTATTATGAAGCGGGTGCGGGTGAAAGGTTCCGTACATTCCGGGCACATTCCCATTGGCTGTGAGCTGTGTGTAAAGCGAGCTTTAATCAAGTAACTAACGAGTAGGCAGGTTACAATAATTTGTAACGAAATGTTTACATTTCTCCTACGACCAGGTGAGCGTATCAGCAACACTAGCGTTACGGTAGGCACGAAATGCTGTTAAATGATGCAAGCTTTGCCACCCATAGTATGGCGTGCTTTGTGCTGCGAGGGAACATGTAATTGGCCCACTCTGTGGCCAGGTGTTACGCTCTCTCTCTCGTTCGCTCATGTCTATTGCTGCTGCTCTGTTTCTAAGGACAGCAGCATGGTGATGTATGATCCCGTTGAGTTTAAAATCTGTAACGAAATTTGCATATCATTACATTCTGCTACACGCAAAATCCTTGTCAATGTCTCAGCCTTGGCACACACACACGCACCTTCTTGAGCGTCGGTAACGTTGCCTTCATGAAACCACCTTTGGTGACGATGGGCTTCTGGGCGCGCATCATGCATAATCGCAACCGCTTCTGTACGGCCGGTCGGGCCTCGTACCAATTGCTCTGATAAATCGCGTCCGCCACCTTCAAGCTCTGTAAATCCAAAAAGGGAAGAGTGAGAGCGAGAAAGAGAGCGAGAGGGTGCACGGTTTTTCTTTGTTAAACTGCCACCAACGTACCTCGTCGTACATCATCGAACCATGGTAACAGTATATGACCGCCTGCAGTACCATAACGAACGCCATCGACGCGAGCATGAGGACGCGCGGCGTGTTCATGAATATCACAAATTGATAGCCAATAACGCACAGCAGCACCGAGTCTAGCAGCAGTAGGTAGAACACGGTGTACTGGAAGAGGTTCGTCATGGCCAGACACAACTGCAGCACATCCTTATGGTACGCCACAACGGTTTCCAGCTCGTCGTCGTGCGCGGCACCGGCACCGGTAAAGTCGACGGCCTGGAACCGGCGCTGGATGAGCCGAAAGTGGATCGTAACGCTCGTCGCTAGCTCCGAGAAGCACGTATCGACACTTCCGCTAATGAAGATGCTCATGTGTATGGAGTCACAGTTGAGCAGGAACGTTAGCGCGAACATTGCCGGATGCTGATAGTTGTGCGGGAAGCTGGCCGAAGTGAACAATCAAACATAAAGTTATACACGCTCGACACAAATCATGGAAATCTGTTCCGTGTTGACGTCTTGAAATACGTACGCCATCGGTGCCACAAACTGTACCCGACCCTCCGCCAGCGACCGACCAATGCTCGTTACCACGGCGCTCAGTATGTAGAACCAACCGACAATCAGTGCCGATGTCATGTAGATTTTCGTCAGCTTGGCATGAAACTTACCGCTACGCCGAAACAGCACCAGTTCTTCGGCGGTCGCACGCCGCTGCAACGCTTTGAACGAATCAATCAGCGCGAACATGGCCGCCGGACGGAACACGAAGATGTAGAACTTCGAAATGGCCACCATGCACACGACCAGCGTCGGGATGGCATCGCAGATCATGGCGAAGTGGTTCACGTGCTGGAATATGTAGATCGACTGCAGCACCATAAACACGACCAGTACGCCCATACACACGCTAAGTCGCATTCCGCCGAGCGTACTTTTGTCGCGAAACACTCCACAGTACCGCAGATACCACATTTGGGCGTCGAGGAAATCTTCCACACAGCTCATGACTATCGAAGCGCCGAGAAAAAAACCCACAACTGGACCTTCGAAATGCCTTCGGTTGAATGCACGATCTGGTGGTGGTGGGACTGTTGTTCACAGTCGCCGTGCAAACTTTTCCGCGAGATTGACATTTTCATTACACGGTAATGGGCAGCAAATGGAAAACGGGACAACGGCGTGAAAATTGACACCCCGACCGATGGTCGTGTTAGAATGCTGACAATGGCATTTACGGCGAATGACCACATTCTTTTGCTTGCATTTGTTTGACAAGCGCTTATTAGACATGGCATCGAAATTGTAGGGAGGCGTGGACGAAACAAATAATCGCCCTATTTGAATTGTGGGACTGCTTGTCTTAGTTTTGAAATTGGATTGTGTACAATTTGGTTATCATAGTTAAAAATAGAACATGCCGTTGCTTGTTCTTAGCTTGTTTTTAGCTGCAATTACCTAATGCGTCCTATGAGTCTTCGAACCGATGCCAGTACCATTGTTAAGCGAATGCTTCAACTTATTACTTTGTATATGAGCAAGTAACTTTGTATGTTTTTAAAAAAAACTTCAAACTATTTTAATAATTAGGTTGTTAACTGACGTATGAAAAACATACTAATGTTAAAAATTATTCATTTGATAACCCTGTGTTTTAATTAACTTCCCCAGTCAGTCTAGTTAACTGTACATAATTTCTTCAATTTTTCTTTAAACTTCCTGTATGGACAGCCATCAATTTTATTTTTTTTTTAATTTGGATAGTTTATTAAGTATACAGCCTGGCCGTCCTTGTTAACAAATATATAGGCTCTGAGCTTTCTTGCGGAACTAAAAAAGCATATTTAGCAAATATTTCGAACTAGGACACTTACAACGAATACAAAAGGACTTGCAAAAAAATCGCTTGCGGACTATTCTCTCATTCGCAGAGCCATTTATTCCTCTCTAAAAATGAAGACTAGATAGCCAGTAATGGTAAGCCAAGCAGAGGTGGATTATAGTACAAGCAAACTAAACCGATGGTTGAGGCTCCGATTTTTCAAGACTCGCACAAGGTAACGTACATATTGAACTCCCGATGGAGTTCCGAACTCCATAAGGGTGCTTCATACGCGGATATCATGAGCACATTGTCTCCGTGTAGCCTCTGTCTTTGGCCTTGTCAACAGAATCAAAGTGTTATATTATATCCTAGTTTTCATCCTGCTGATTGAACACCTTCAACCACCACATAAAGAAGAACAGCGTCAGCCCTATTTCACTGTACTCTGGTTAACAGTATGCAACGTATTTAAATTATTTGACAACATGGATTAAAGAAGGCCGCATTATTCGACTACCCAAGCATTAACAGTAAGGTACAATTCGTTCAGTTTCGTGGACATAATACGTAAGACAGTTCCGTTAATTGCACGTACCACTTTGCTACCATCAAAAACCTGTACCAGTGAAATGTGCTTGCCTGCCTGAGGCTTCAAGGCTCTAGTGAAGGATCGAAGGTTGAAACTTCGGAGACCATCTGGCAGAGCGGAGTGTATGGCGGCATAGACATCATTGGTTCGAGGCTTTTCTGCTTACCAAAGGATCAAGCTAAACCTAAAGTTGCAGAATAACGTGGCGAAAATTCTTTGAGTTCTACGAGTTCATAGTGCAGCATATTAGTCTCACTTGCCTCTAGTCTAGTCAGGAGAATGACTCTGGACGATCCAGCCTGTAAAGTCCTCTTAGGTCGACCACATGGACAGGTATGGTAGGTCCAAATTGATGGTGTGGAGGATACCATGAGGGATACCAAGGATTGTTTGAACTGAACAAGACCCACGATTTAATGAGCCACAGCTCGTTAACGGAGAATAGTCAAAATCAGAGTGTCATCTTCCACTCGTGACCATCCGCTTACAATCACAGTTACAATAAAACTTCAGTTATTTTGCAGCTTTCTGGTTTGTGTGTAAAAGAACAGAACGACGATTCACTGAACCGTCATTTCGCAAGTCTAGTCGGCACATTGAATTGCGTGCGCAAAGATCGTCGTTTACTCAGAAGAAAAAAATACGAACGAATCAAACGGTGCAGACTCAGTTCACCCTTGCTTGGAATAGATTCAATTACATGTTAATTCTCCCAAGATTGACATCGTCTTAAGTCATCGTCAGGAAGAAAGTAATAAAAAAAAAAATCGTCGATATTGAGGTTTACTATCTATTTACTTATTCAAAACCCCCTTCGTTTCCTATTATCTTCAAAGTCTGGTTTTGCCATAGTCAACTTCAGTCATGTAGGCTGCCTAATATTATCCTTGCATAAACAAGACCGTGGTTCAATTCCGCAGAAGAGTCCATAGTAGTTGATTTGCTTGATGCAAAGTTTTCATAACGTTCATCAAACCACCGTTTGGCTTCGACGATATTCTTCTTCGTCATTTTTTCCCCATGAACATAGTAGGAATCAACGCTCAGAAATTGGCCATAACTTTTAAGCTTCCGGAATTGCGAATGTCATAAAATTTTGACACGTACTGTTTGAAAAGGAAAGTACCAGCAGCATCCAGTAAATTACGTGAGTTCCACCAGTAACAATGCCGTCATAAATTTAATACACACACAGGGCTCTTATTGACTGACGTGCGTTATTGTATCCCATCCCAAGGAAGGCCGCACCTCGGGGCAAAGCATGGTAGAGCAAAACGTCATGGCGATTTTTATAAGTTTTTTTGTTTTGTTTTTTTTTCAGTATTCAATTATGTTCATCACAATTTATTGATTCATTCATTTAAAACTGGTGTGGCGTATATTTCTTGCTTGTGTGTACTATTCTCTAATCAAGTCTAAAAATAATATGTCCCTTGCTTTTTCACTCAACAAAGCAAAACAAAAACCAACGTTCTCTATGCATGGGTGAAAACTGATTGCCAAACTTCGTACCGAATAGAAAACAGACATTAATCCGATTTGCATCAATGATAAAGAAAATACTGTCGCAAATTGAAATCCTAGCGAGTGAATTGAAATGAGACAGACAGACACAAACACACACACGAACAGTGGTACCCGCATTTAGGAAATTTGGTTATCTGTTTTTGTTCTTAGGATTTCTTTTTTTTTTGGGGTTTTTGTGGTGCCACGCCGTTCCCGCACGCGAGGTAATTGTGCTGGATGTAAAGATAGAGACTTTGTGCACTGGTAACATCTGCGCTGCGTTCTTTTGTGCTGTTGTAACACACTTACTTCTCCACTTTTTATCGCCCTCACACAAGTGAAGTGGCAAACATTCGCCGCTAGGATTTTGATGATGTTACCCGGGAACTTTATCAGCGAAATCTGCTCCAGCGCCTGTATACACACAAAACACATCTGCAGTGTAACATGCGTTCAGGTTAAAACATATGTACGGATGCTTCTTTTTTTTTTTTGGTCCCAACACCGGGCCTTTTTGCTTGCCTTCTCGGCCGAGTTTGCCGTGTAGAAAGCTATTTCAAGTTGGCCTCCGTAATGTGACCACCCACTTGCTAATGAACGAGGTGGATTAAAATGGTGATGAAGAAAGGAACAGAAGACTGCCTGACACACGCGCATAAGGGGAATAAACACAAGCGAAAGAATGACTCCTTTCGAGTGTGTGTTTGGCTTGTTCACGGTCATCATGGCAGGGAACATCTTTGCGCGACAATGGTACATGGCTAAGGATAATCTTTGGAGCCAGGTTCACCAAACCAGACGTGGAGCTTTCGCAACAAAAAAAAACGGTGTAACAGACGGGAATCGAGGCAAGAGCTCGTTTTATCGGAGTACTTCTTAATTTTCTCATTATTGTGAACAATTTTTATACTCCTCTTGTTGTTGTTGACTTTCTTTTATAGCTAACATTTTTAAACACAAACTCTATTAGCTTCCGTACAACGTAACGTAACGTCTTAAGCAGCATACCATCGGCAAGTGCTTTAATCATTTTTGTAAAACACAAAACAAGTGGAGTCTTTTATTTCTTCTTGTTAGACCTACAATCTTATCATCCAAAGAGCTAAGCAAGGCCTGTAATCAGCCACAGGCGCGCGAGTACGAGAAAATGAAAGAGTAGTTTTTGTGCGAAATTAGTCTTATTTATTGCCACGCCTCAGCCTTCGTTAAATTTGCCGACCAAAACTCCCCTTCAAAATGCGGTGGCCAGCTCAACCCTTTTGTTGCTACATAGCCATTTATCCTAACGGTAGCTCCTATTAATGGACCTGGATTAATGGACACGTTTATCTAATTACTCACTTAGCTGACCACGGAATAAGTGTTTCTTTTTTACTCTTCCTGTGTGTTGGGTGTGTGCGTGTTGTGCGTCCGTTACAGCGTTAGGATATAATTTAATTTGTACGCTCATTACTAACATGCAGTACGGTTTTGCTTCTGCTTCCAACAGCTGAGCCGAACCGGGGGCTGGATTACAACGACTACGGGGACGACACTTGCAGGAGACACAACAAAAAAAGTCCAGGACACGAAAGCAAAAAAAAACACAATTCTACAAACTGGCTTTAGAGTGGGCGTTTAAACTTGGCCGTGCTAGTTTATTTCATCACTGGTCACCCTCCTCCATTCGCCATATATGCACATCACACACACACAAACACACACATCTCCATACAGACTGTCCGGCTGGTTGCCTGCATGCAGGCGCTCAGCCACCGTATGACTCGCTCGCGCTTTATAGCTAATTGCTGTGCGACTGTGCCCACAAACTGGCGGTTAGCCCAGGCAATAAATATGCCCGCTTTTTCAAAACGGCATGCCACTGACACTAGTTTTCCGGTTTGGAAGTGGGGCAAAAAATAACATTTTCCTCCTCTAGCGCGTGGAAAGAAAAAAAAACAAAGAGCGGACATGATGAAAGCGCACACTGGAGCTTCCTTTGTTGTAACGGGCCCCCGATATCGGAGGACCGGTCGGTTCGGCAGGGTACGTTCCCGACAATGACGTACGTGAATGAGTGGTATTATTGTTAACACAAAGACAGACAGACGCACAGTGAGAAAGGAAACCGTTGAGAGGAGGTTTTTTTTTTGTTCCCCCACGTTGCAAAGCTGCAGCTATCATGCTAATCGGAGATTAAGAGCTTTAGCAGAAACAAGATCCTGGTTTTTTTTTAACAGACAAAAGTTACTGCTTTCAGTGTATCACAGACAAAGACAAAGTTACTGCGAGTGCATCATTACTATTGAAGTTTTTTATCGCTTTTCTGTCCAGTTTTTTTCCAACTTTCTAATTATGAGTGATTACCACCACGTTTGTCTCAGTTGCTTTCCAGACATTAATAACCGAAAAATGTATTAAACGGTGGTACAAATCTCTCTAATATGTCTATCTATGTTCGAATACTTCAACTTCGCCAACTGCACCGTATATCGTCGGCCACGTACGGCATCATCCGTGGAGGGAAAAGGCCATTTGAAGCATAAATATCCATTGCACTCCGGCAGTGCGCACGTTTCATTGTCAGGAATTAATTGCTTTCCTAGACAAAGCATTCACTTTTTGCCTTGTTTATCATTTGCAGCGCATTGCACACAGTATCCGTAACCGTGGCCAGCAGTACCAGCAGCGGCATTGCATCCGGCTGAACGAAGAGGATTCGGAGCTGAGGTGGAGCTGGATGATGGGAGTTCTATTTGACTCACCCTCCAATTTTCTACTATGCTCCTATGGGAAAGCTTATGAGAAGGAAAGCAAGCAGAAAATACAACATCAAAACCGTGTTGGTATAATGTTTTTTTCCTTTTTTTCTTGTTCACTAATGTTTATCTGTCCAAATTTAAGTGAAATACGATATTACGGCCTTTCCAGTGGCCTACTTGGCAACGGCCTTTACCACTATCACATTATCTGACTAAAGATCCCGTACGGGAATGACCTCATTCTTTTTTCGGTGGAAATAGAATGGAAAAAAGCGAGCCCGTTTTTCCGAGCTATCTCATTGATGCAAGTGTGCAATTTTCTTTATCGCAATTTTCCACCGACCGAGCCGATTTAATTAAGAGTTTAAATTGAAAAATAGGCTCAACAACCTTGGCCCCTTTGTGTCGCTTATACTGCTTAGTATAATTTATATCGACGTGCTAAAAGATCGCTTTGTTCCGTGTTTCTATGTTCCATCGGCAGGGCCATCTTATCACCTCGTCACTATGGCCGAAATTCAATGGCGACAAATTGAAAAATGTTATTCATTCGCACTCTGCATTGACCACCGACCAACGGCTTTTAACTAAAACGAACATAGGCAGTGTCGCCCGGCATGATCTTAGTGTGAAGACAGTGCAAAACAAACGGAAAATCGCACACAAAAAGTTCAATAACAAATAATCGAACACCATAAATTTTATTGATTTACGATATGTCGTTCGCTCGACGTGGTCCTCCTTACGTGGTACGTGAAGGATGCGGTAGTAATAAATTTTAAAACATCCACTGCGCGTTGATACTCGCCAACAGGCGCGGCTCAAAACGGCAAGTACCCGGCTGTTCCGCAAACAAAGTCGGCCTCGGTCCTCGGGCTCTGCTGGGTGAGGTTGCTTCTGTTTGCCCCGCAAGAAGTGGCGCCATTTTTATTTTGCCACATTTCCCATTTTTATCTGCATTTAGGATGTAATATTCCCGCGTACGTACGTTCTTGCAATGCCGCAAGATACGCGCGGTACGTATCATCACCATCAACAGTGCCGGAAATTGTAAATGCGGGTGATCAAAAGTTGTGCGTGTCTGTTTTTTTTTCTACACCCTCTTTGAAGTAATCAGAGCAGCCGTGCTTGAAACAGCATGAGCAAAAAATTGCTTTACCGACTTCCGGAGGAACCGTGATCGTCTGACATCATAGTAGCATAATCTACTGTCTGAAGCTGCTGATAATTTGATCCATGCTCTTACCGCAACTGAATCGACAGCACAAACTAGAGCTATCCTAATAGTAATCCCAGGCAAATACAACATCATAATTCTTGAGCACACAGTATTAAACTCATTAAACTAAGAAATAAATATAGGATGAAATGTCGAAGATACAGGTTAAATATACACTTATTAGAAACACTTATTACTAACTAAAACAATAGATTATATACAAACTGTGTTACTAGTGCGAAACACCCCAGCCTTAATCAATACAAACCAAAGATTAACTAAAGCGTCCGAGAAAAGCAACGCTCTTAACGAACACTTTCAAAATGCTCTCGGATTTAGTTTATAATAAGCTCTAATAGAGGTCCAATAGAGAGAAAAATTATTAAGACTGATAGGTTATTCTTTGCATTAAATCGTACACACTTCTTATCAAACCTAAAATTCCCTAGGAACTTAAAAATAAAAAATCCTCTGGAGTCGATTATATTAAAAATGAGCAAGTTAAACAGCTTCCAATGAAAGCAATATTGTTTCTTACTTAAATTTGTAACGACTGCCTTAAAATCGGCGGCGGCCCGGTGGTGTATTCGATAGCGGCGCCGGTCTTCACACGGCAGGACCGGGGGTTCGAATCCCGGCGGACCGCCTACCCGGACGCAGCACTGACTATTCAGCTACGGGTATAAATAAGTCACAGAAAGCTAGCAATAGCTGGCAGGCCAAGACCTCACGAGGTTGTAGTGCCAAGGAAGAAGAAGAAGCCTTAAAATCGGCTATTTTTCAACCCAAAGGAAAACGTCTAAACCTATTTGTCATTCCTAAACCCGGAAAAGACCACTCGAAACCCGAAAATTAAACATCCATTCTTGTTTTGAGCTGGCTGGGAAAAAATGCTAGAGTAAAATAATCTCAATACATTTACGGACTCATAAAGACAACAACAATATTATTCTCGATACTCAATTTGGTTTTTAGTCCACCAAGTCAACAACTCATCAAATACATAGACTGAAAAAATAAAATATCGGTATCAGGATCTAGGAAAAAGTCCACGGCTTTAGTTTTGTTGGATATTGAAAAGGCATTTGCTTCTATTCGGCACAATTATCAGTTAAATTTATCAAACACAAATTTCTGCAATTCACATAATTGAATTATCAAGATCATTACTCTCCAACAGAGAAAATGTAGTTCATGTAGGACTAACTAATTCAGATCCATATGAACCTTTAGCTATCGTACCTGAGGATAGTATCCTTTCAACATTTATTTTTAATATTCACGTAGCCGATATCCCAACGCGCCCCAAGATCCTCAAATTACCTTTATGCAGATGTATGCAACAAATCAGAAGCAATATACTTCACGGGAAACTTAAAAATGAGGTGAAATTTAATCATGGAACACTCTCAAAGGGAGACTATATTAAGTATCGAGGTATTTATCTCACAAGTATCGAGGTATTTATCTCAGGTATCTAGTTCAGTTGGACAAATACTTGACATACAATAAAATTAAATAGAAAACTTGTAAGAAGGAGCTTCCAGGCTGGTGTTAGATGGACAGATCCAGATCCAGGTGGTAGATGGACAGCGGCGCCTCTCTTCACGCGTCAGGACCGGCGTTCAAGTCTTATCTGGACCGTTCCCCCATAGTGAGAACTGACTATCCAATTATGCGGAAGCCAAAAAAAAATGGCAAGCATGACCTAAGAGGTCTATAGGCCAAGAAAGAAGAATCTAAATTACCTCAGGCAGATAAAGTCGAAACTCCCGTGGTATTATACAACATCTAGCAGAATAGTTGTATAAAATCTTCTAATAACTTTAGGATAAATTAAATATATCTATAGTATCTCCTCAGGATTAGGTTCAGGTTAGATGTTGAATTTAAGTTTAGATTAATGTTAAATTTTTTTCTGAATCGTTATTTTGTTGTTGTATTTCTTCCACAAGTAAATAATTAATACAAATCCTACCTGCAGCTTATCGTAGCAATCCTCAATAAGGAGTGCCCATTTAGCGACCCCATTATTATATGAGTATTCAGTATTAAATAACATAATACATTTTATTCCAATAAAGCTTTTCTACTACTTATACTACTATCTGCTGCTGACAGCAGTACCCGACGAGTTCGCCGATCTTCACGCCAACCCCAACAAGCCGAATAAGAAGCTAAACCTTGACCTTCAACTTCACGGTAAGCGGAATTGGTACACTTTTATTCTTACCAATTACGCAATTCTCGGTTGCGGAATTGTTTCGGTAAAGATTTGGCGGCCCTATTCAGAATACAAATCGTGATTACCGAAGCAGTCAAGGAACTCGGCAAGATGTGGCCTATACAGAGAGCACAGCACAGCAATCGCAATCACAGAGTGTGAAGCTGTTTCTTTTGCAATTTCGGGTTCCCATTTTCTCGGCTTGCAAGCAAACGAACATGGCGTTGATTTTCAGCACTAACTTCACCTTCAACCATCCGACTGCCATGCGACAACCGTACGATGCGTGGTGAGTTCTTCCTACGTTTGCCGACGAAAATTGCGAAAGAATTGAGTAAAAGCTTATGAATTTTCATGCTTATCACTGCCGCATACGAATGGGGTTAAAATTGCTCCGGTAACACCGGAATTCCGGAAACCGTTTTGCCCCCCCTTTTTCGGGTCGCTTGCGATGACACGTGATTTAAACCGTACGAAACATGCTTGTTGCATGTTGTTGTGGTTCGGTAAGTGGATAAAGAATAAAATTACCATTCCGTTTACGTTTAGTGTTTGCTACACGCTTCGAAAGGCAATAAACGTGCGGTAGCCAGGTGATATAGAAACTTCACTAATTACTAATGTCGTCGAAAAGCTCATCTACGTTGGTACGTTTAAGATGGTTTGGCATGCGATTGTTACAATTGCCATAGTTAGAAGATACTTTACACTGCAGGATCAACATCATAACCTCCGCAGCGGTAATTGAAATGCATAATTATCCGAGACTTGCTTGCAATTGCTGTGCCGTACTTCAATTGTGCGGGTCTGATTAGAGTGCAGCAGCGTCTAGCGACCGAGCAAGCAATGTAACATTACACCAACCGTGCCTCTGTGCCTTACGTTTGCAGTGCTTTTGATTCTTTCCTTTCTAAGCTGCTACCACCGGGTAGAGCTCAGCTGTTCTTCTGTGGCACTAAAAAGAAAGCTGCCCTTGGTCCGTGGTGCCGTATGCCAACGAAGTCCCGGCAAGATATATCTCATTCTTTTAATTTAATTTACAGCTGCTACCGTACTGACAGCAGAGCCACTATCTAAGGACGAAGGAACTTTCCCCCCGAGTAGGTTAAATAAGAGATTCCACCATTGCGAGGACGTAGCAAATGTAGCGATGAATAAGTTTACGTTGCTCCGGAAAACCCCCGGCCGATCCCGATCCCCCAGTCGCAAGTCGCTAGCTTGGCCGACCTGCTCCGTACACGGTACAAGCAAAATGAATTAAAAGTTGGTACTCCTTAGGCCTGAACGAAGCTTTCTTTTTACAATTATGATGGACTACGATCGTTACAAATGAAGTGCGGAAAAACCTGGCCTGGGCAGGTGGTCTTGTGCCGTGCACAGTACGCGTAAAGATTATTACGCCAAAGCGGAGTAGAAAATTTAATAAAGGAAGCCCATGATACAAAAAGAAAAGAAAAACACTACCGCCACATCGTACACAAACAAATCTTGAATGTTTTGTAAATGTTTATAAATGGTTCCCGTTCTGCCGGAATGGGTACGAAATAGATTCCGTTGCCGTTGTCGCTAACGGCACCGGGAGCATTAATTATGGAGCGTACTTAATGGACACAATACCATCTAGATACACTCTTTTCGTAACTTCTCGGGCACTCGGGGCCTCCGTTTTATGTGGCCGTAGATGCTTCACGTCCTGTACGACGCTGCCATCCACGCCCACCAAACCCCACGTGGAGTCTTTTGTCGCTGTTTGTCCGCTGTGTGCTGTCGTGTGTTTTATTTTTATGAACCTTTTTTGTGTTGTCGG
>KZ061635.1:0-29121 GCA_002091835.1 Anopheles maculatus | reverse complement strand
CAATCGCAATCACAGAGTGTGAAGCTGTTTCTTTTGCAATTTCGGGTTCCCATTTTCTCGGCTTGCAAGCAAACGAACATGGCGTTGATTTTCAGCACTAACTTCACCTTCAACCATCCGACTGCCATGCGACAACCGTACGATGCGTGGTGAGTTCTTCCTACGTTTGCCGACGAAAATTGCGAAAGAATTGAGTAAAAGCTTATGAATTTTCATGCTTATCACTGCCGCATACGAATGGGGTTAAAATTGCTCCGGTAACACCGGAATTCCGGAAACCGTTTTGCCCCCCCTTTTTCGGGTCGCTTGCGATGACACGTGATTTAAACCGTACGAAACATGCTTGTTGCATGTTGTTGTGGTTCGGTAAGTGGATAAAGAATAAAATTACCATTCCGTTTACGTTTAGTGTTTGCTACACGCTTCGAAAGGCAATAAACGTGCGGTAGCCAGGTGATATAGAAACTTCACTAATTACTAATGTCGTCGAAAAGCTCATCTACGTTGGTACGTTTAAGATGGTTTGGCATGCGATTGTTACAATTGCCATAGTTAGAAGATACTTTACACTGCAGGATCAACATCATAACCTCCGCAGCGGTAATTGAAATGCATAATTATCCGAGACTTGCTTGCAATTGCTGTGCCGTACTTCAATTGTGCGGGTCTGATTAGAGTGCAGCAGCGTCTAGCGACCGAGCAAGCAATGTAACATTACACCAACCGTGCCTCTGTGCCTTACGTTTGCAGTGCTTTTGATTCTTTCCTTTCTAAGCTGCTACCACCGGGTAGAGCTCAGCTGTTCTTCTGTGGCACTAAAAAGAAAGCTGCCCTTGGTCCGTGGTGCCGTATGCCAACGAAGTCCCGGCAAGATATATCTCATTCTTTTAATTTAATTTACAGCTGCTACCGTACTGACAGCAGAGCCACTATCTAAGGACGAAGGAACTTTCCCCCCGAGTAGGTTAAATAAGAGATTCCACCATTGCGAGGACGTAGCAAATGTAGCGATGAATAAGTTTACGTTGCTCCGGAAAACCCCCGGCCGATCCCGATCCCCCAGTCGCAAGTCGCTAGCTTGGCCGACCTGCTCCGTACACGGTACAAGCAAAATGAATTAAAAGTTGGTACTCCTTAGGCCTGAACGAAGCTTTCTTTTTACAATTATGATGGACTACGATCGTTACAAATGAAGTGCGGAAAAACCTGGCCTGGGCAGGTGGTCTTGTGCCGTGCACAGTACGCGTAAAGATTATTACGCCAAAGCGGAGTAGAAAATTTAATAAAGGAAGCCCATGATACAAAAAGAAAAGAAAAACACTACCGCCACATCGTACACAAACAAATCTTGAATGTTTTGTAAATGTTTATAAATGGTTCCCGTTCTGCCGGAATGGGTACGAAATAGATTCCGTTGCCGTTGTCGCTAACGGCACCGGGAGCATTAATTATGGAGCGTACTTAATGGACACAATACCATCTAGATACACTCTTTTCGTAACTTCTCGGGCACTCGGGGCCTCCGTTTTATGTGGCCGTAGATGCTTCACGTCCTGTACGACGCTGCCATCCACGCCCACCAAACCCCACGTGGAGTCTTTTGTCGCTGTTTGTCCGCTGTGTGCTGTCGTGTGTTTTATTTTTATGAACCTTTTTTGTGTTGTCGGCCGGTCGGTATGTCCATTCGGTGAGTTAACCAAATAAACGAGCACACAAAGCATCGCATGAAAGGCTTTTCATTTTCCTTCTGACCTCTGGCGCCCCCAAAACATCCCCCACCCAAATGGAAACGGAACGGAACCAAAAGAAAAAAAAAAGCGAAGCTAAACTAAACCGGAGATCCGGCGGAAAAAATGGTAGCTCCTTCTTATCCCTTACCTTTCTTGATTTCGGACCACGTCTTGGCGAGTTTTTTCTTCCACGTTTCATCAGGAAAAAAGGGAACACAGGCATCGATAACGGTTGATCTTCCGTTTCTCGAGCAGCGACAGCAGCAGCAGCAGCACCGAGCGATTGCCTCAACTTTTCAGGTACTTAAGCATAGCACAAAGGCGACCACAACATCAACAATGACACTCGCAAGAACACACCATAGCATAACAAACTCATCCCACCAGGGTTCGGATGGTCTGACCACACGCGCGTCGCTTCACCACACTCGCTGTTGATGGGTGTGGGGGGAGTTGCTGCCCAGTTTTCCACGGTTTCTCACGGCTTTCCCTTTTCCTCCTCACTAGCTCGTTCTCTCTCCCTCTCCCTCTCCCGTTCGCTTTCTCTCTCACCACCGTTTCGCTTCCGATGCTAGTGATTCTCTTTCCGATTTCCACCCAAACAGCTTTCAGTGACCTGTAACCGGATTAGGTTTTATCTATTTCCACACCGTGGAAAAAGCACTCTGATCAATTCAAACAACAACAACAACAACACCAGAGGGTGGCAAGGGCACGATAGCAAACGAAAGAGGAGAAAAAAATGATGCGAAACAAGTTCCTGAAAGCCTGCGGGCCGAACAAAGCGAACCACAGCAATCGCGGCGATCGAACGAGCGTGCGATAATTGATTGATTCCGCCAGACACGGTTATTATTAGCGTTTGTCGGTCGCTTTTTTCTCTGCCTGTTGTTGTTGCTCCTTCTTATAATTCTAATCCTTCGTCCTTGGAGGCCTACTCTGGTCCACACTTACTGGTAAGCAGCGGTTTGTATGGGTTTGTTGGATGTTCCAGTGCACGAAGCGCTTCAATTATCACCAAATAGCCTTGCCCAAGCCTTTGCCCAAGCCTCCCAAAACAGATGGTGACAGATATGCGCCTCCAAACGGACGACCTGCTTTTTGGGGTTCGCCGAAACTAACACACGAACCACACACGACACAAATGCCCAGTGCTATGACCGTGTTCCCGTGTTCGATTCCGTCGGGCCTGTCCCGGGGTTAATGTCGTGTTTGGGTGCGCGCGCGTTGTTCGCTTTACCGAAGACGAAGAAAAACTGACTTCATCCTGGCCGGGTCGACTCGTTTTGAATGAAATCCTTGGTGACCCTCGTCCCGTTGGCTGCTGCTGCTGCTGCCGATGCCCTGATGCTGTCCCGAATGATGCACACACACAGCAACGCGTAAGAGAGGATGCCGTAAAGAGAGTACATCGTGGCACGCTCGGAATGTTCTTCAAATCGAGAGCGCTCCGTCTGGTGTCTGCGAGAGACAATCTGTGGGATGATGTTGATGATGCTTACAGCGGTCGGCTAGCTTCCGCGCGCCCATATCGATCCTCCCGAAAGGCTCCAGGAATCTTGTCTCCAGCTTGGGTCTGGCTCCGGCGAGTCTCTTGGCTCCCCGTGTACCTCGTACGTACCGGTCACTCTTAGGACACCTGCGGGCGTACTGGGTGGGATACTGCTTTTCTTTCGAGTGCGTCCTTCTAGTAAACAACAAACACTTACGCTCACGTCAGAGAGAGAGAGGGATAGAGCACGATACATACACGAGAGGAAAGTGAACTACTAGAGCTAGGAGAGAGTTGCCGAAGATCAAACTAACGGGGTTTTATCAGCAAAACAAATCACATGGTCTCTAGCAGGCAGGGTGCTTGCTGGGCTGATGCTGGGCTGTATAGTGTTCACGAGGGTCACGAGTGGAAAATCTCATTTTCCTCTCCCATGCACACACACACACACTCACGGTGAGTGGAAACGTTATCCTGCTCACACCAAATGAACGCTTTTTCCGCGTGTGACCGATAAGTGTGTTGGGGCCCGAATGGAAACAAATTGAACGTAAATTCTATCGCGCGAAGTCAAAATGAAAATGAGGAGATGTAGCGCAAGAGGAGCCGCTGGGAGCTGCGAGGAGGATGGGTCAGATGGGGGATGAATTTTCCGACCAGTCGCTAGGGGAAACACCGTCCAATTATAGTTGATCAAAATGTTCGCAATAGATGAATGGGAAATTATCGTCCGTTTGTATGTCGTTAGCGTGCTCTCTAACATTTTGGTTTCCAATTTCATAACGATTATTGTCGTTTGGTTTGGCGTTGTTCTTTTCTCTTTCTCTCTCTCTCCCTCTTTTCTTTTAATTCCTACTGTTATGCAAATAAAGTATTTGTTTTCAGTTAAAATTACAAATACCGCTAACGAGGTGCAGATCAACAATGCAAAACGAAATGGTTGGAGCTAAGCTACAAATACGATTGAAATTCAATTATGTTTACATTCGGCATTGATTGGTTTGTGTGAGCGATTGATAAACATGATCGTTAGGAAATTGTTTACTCTATTAAAATGTTTACAACATTTTAAAGTTAAGTAGCTAATGTGATAGTTATATTTATGGTTTCGAACACAACGTAGTAATGTAATTAAACAAATCAATTTCTACTGCATTTCCGTTTTTGTTTAAATTACTTTATTGACCACATGGAATGTTTTTAATTTTTACATAAAACTACTCCTTGTTAATCTTAATATTTTTGTTGTAATTAGCTTTAATTTTGCCTAAAGATTTTATAACTAGCGATTTTTTAAAGCTCATTTATACTCATTAAAGTCTCCAAACATTTAGCTTTAAAACGAATGCCGGCCAACATAGAACAATGAGCGAACGAATAATCCGAGGCAGTGTAAAAAAAAAACAGATCGTGAAGTGCATTGTAATGCGGTCAGATAGTTTCGAAAGATGCTTTTACCCTTAACCCAGGGTGGTGCTCGGGTGCGCAAATGTACGCGAACTACAATCAAAACTCAAAAGTAATACTGTTCGAACGGAAGTTGATGCAGAAAGTTTACTCAGCTCAGTGAAAGGATACCAACAAAGAATAAGCGTGTTTTCTTTGATGGTATTGAACAATCAATTAAGCTGCTATCGGGGAACAGCAATATTAACAGTATAAGACTGTTTTTCTTCGGAAATGTTAACTAAAGTTTTTTTTTTAAATATTACAAGTATTTGGTTTCAGTTTGAGTAGATTATACGTGGTATTATAAGAGCTTAGAGATTGAATTAATAGTCCTTTACTATTTCCTAACTATGCTTCATGCTTTAATTGTTATTTAAACTAAATTTTACTCAATTAAAAAAACCATTAAGAAAACTCAGAACGTGTTTATGTGTGAACTTCTATTGAATCAAAATGAACAAAGTTGATGAAATCGTTGTGCAGAAGTATTCGATCTGGTTGAGCATTAAACTTGGCTTCTATATTATTTTATATTTTTAAGTACTAAGTAAAGTTTTAAGGATATACGCTAAGCTGATAGTAAGTATTTGATGCCAGCGGAACTATCGGACAAGAAAAACTGGATGTAATTCATCCAATATATGTACAAAAAGGACGGCTGGATGAATTTTGCTAACTTCACTATAAAGTCAATATAATCCTAATTCATACAGATTTCGTCGAAAGCTACGAAGATGAATTGTTGGGAAAATAACAACCACTGGCCATATCTTTATTCTACAGTAGATTGTCCATAAATATCATTAGTACCAGATCCAGTAGAATAGATTCTCTGGGAAGTTTGTATGGTTGCTGTAGGCTACGATGCACGGTGTACAGTGCATAGATGCAAAATCTCTGGTTTGCTGTTCATTATTACTTTAAAAGATTTAATGGGAAGAAGTTTCACCCAATCTCTCCAATTACTTGGCTTTACGGAAGACATCGACATCATCGGAAAGACATCTTTTATGGTGTGCGAGGTGTACACCCGAATGAAATAAAAACATAAGGGATTGGATTGAAGATCAGTGAGACAAAAGGAACTGACCTTGATAGAGGATAGTAAAATGGTAGAGACTATCTCAGTCCGGTAGCCGGCTACTAATAAGAATCTTGAACTATGCTTGTGCAGCACGCCAATTTACTTGCCATTGTCGAGTAACGTGTGCCGTACGCACTATCTAATAGCGGTGTTTAGAGAAGGAGTGAGAGGATGTCAGACTCATGCCAACTTTTCAGAAGATGCTCGTTGGCTGTTCAGTACGAACACAGCGAGCTTGCTGACTTGATCAAGAGAAGTCATACTTGTCGTAGATCAGATGCAGTGACCTCAAAAAGCTGCATAGTTTGCTTAGGTTAAAGACTGGCGGATCTTTCTTGACAAGGCGCTCAGGTTAAAACCTAAACCTCGACCATAGTTAACCGTGGTAATCAGATTCTTTACCACGATCAGATTCTATCCGTGGTAATCAGATTCTACTCTTCGTCTAATAGACATGGCTTGATGTCCAATCGTTCTCCAGGAAACTCGGTCCATGGCTGCACTCCTCCATCCCCGGTTTCATCCGATATCCCTCAGGTCTGACTCCACTTGATCCAGCCAACGAGCTCGCTGTGCTCCTCTACGCCTCGTGCCGAACGGGTCGCTGACGAGCACCTTCCTGGCAGGGCATGAGTCACGTGACCCAACCAGCGTATCTTTCCGACTTTAGCAACCGTCAGGATGTCTGCATCGCCAAACAGCTCAGCTAGCTCGTGGTTCGTACTCCTTCTCCACACGCCCTGCTCGCACACACCGCCAAAGATAGTCCGTCCAGGACTCGTGCCCGTAGAGGACTACCGGCCGTATCAGTGTGCGATATATGGCGCATTTCGTGCTTTGTTGGAGTCTTCTGGATCTCAGGAGTTTGTGGAGCCCATAGTAGGGACGATTCCCCTGAACAATGCGCCTTCGGATTTCGCTGCTTTCGTTGTTATCCGAAGTTACGATCGTACCAAGGTAGCAAAACTCCTCTACTACCTCGAGATCGTCGCCGTCAACTAATACTCTGCTTCCGAGTCGTGCTCTATCACGGTCAGAGCCTCCGGCAAGCATGTACTTTGTCTTCGTCGCATTGATCCTCAATCCAATCCTATCGGCCTCGTGTTTCAGTCGGGTGTACGCTTCGCAGATGTTCTTTTGATTAGCTTTAGAATAACCTCAGCGATTTACCCAAATCTGAAATCAGCGTATAGAAACAATTTAGCGAAAGTCTAAGCAATTCGCAATTATCAGGTCTCTATGGGACGCCAATAACGTACACCCAATTATGCCACTAGATGTTTGCTACTAGAACTTAAATCGCGAAAAGAACGATGCTCGACTGCTCAGTGCTTGTTTATAACCATAGTTGATCAGCAACGAACTTGACGTACCTGAAATCTTTAGCTAAGAATTTAAAGTCTTCTGAAATAATCTGTATTACAAGTTACAAAACCTAGTCCCAGTCCGCGTTTCGTGAGCGTCTTCGTTTGCGTCCATAATACTTCAATTCTCCTCTGAAGGACCTATTGTTGTTAGCCACATTAGTGTAAATTGTTAGTTTGTAAACACTATAATGAAGACATCTGAAAATAAATACTCGAAATATGAAATGTGAACCGCAATTGTTGAGTTTAAGGAAAGCCACACTAGATGGTGATTCCTGAAAACTATTTACAGAACTGGCCCTATCTCAGAAGTGCGCTTAGTAGGATCATGTTACAAAGGTTACGAGGATAACAGATACAGATTTCTGCCCCACTTCATACAACCCCATACACAAAACAAAACAATTCTCACGGTAAGGTATTCAGCTCGCCTATTGTTCATTATCCTTGCCCATTGTGTTTTGAAACGAAATTATTCACTTAATCGCTTTCCCAAGCGCCTAGGTTTCCCATTCCCGAGCAAACTATCCTCGTTTCGGCAAGGGGGTGTTGGATATGGCCGCACATTACACGCTAAGCAGTAGCGAGCAGCAAGCACAATCCGTCATCAGCGTGCTAACAACAATGCACAAAACACAAAGCAACTCAGTGCAACAAAAACACTTGGAACTAAACTTCTGCCCTGTCCGCCATTAGCGTGCGGCACACAATGGGAAAACACAGTCGAAATGGTTTTTCTTTTCGATAACTTGTAATGGCGCTCCCCATAACGTGTAAGCGCCAATCGCGAACGTGTAAGAAAGCGCCACCAACTAACGGCGGGCTTTCCGTTCGCCAAATTTCGCGCATGTTTCTCATCATACCGAACGATAGAACACCGGTCCCCACGGTGCTCACTGCTAACACCATCGTAATTCCATCGATAATAGACCAAATGCATAATGAATTACACACCCATTAACATGAATGTGGCCAGCTTACCCAAATCGACCCATATAATATTTATATTCACATTACACCGAAACCAGTAGTCGCGGCAGCTTAAGCATGGGGGTCGGCTAAAACGAGCCTAGGACAGCACGATAGCTGAAAGCACCCGGAAGGTCTGCAAGAGCGAGAAATAAAAATGAACCACGGCCCGGTGTACGACGTCGTGTGGGAAAAGAAAAACTGTTTGAGAATGAAACTTTTTTTTGTTTCGCCCATCCACACACGTGGAGCATGCCGCACGGGGACGAGTGTGTGGAGTATGCGCACATGGATTACGCTAAACGGTCGGCTATCCACCTCTACGGTCGAGCGATGTATACGACCGGGTCCATTACCAGGCAGCCATCCTTCGAAATCAACCAGCCATCGTCATAAGAGCGCACCATACATCATTCACATTTCGATGGCCCCGCCGGGAGTACAACTTTTCGCCGACCGCCAACACTTGCTGCCGGGTGATGGTGGTGGCGGTGGTGGAAAACCTTTCACCAGCCCGGCATTTTTCCTTTCGCATCCTTATCCTCGGGCGGCCCTTTTTTTCAGATGTTGTTGTTTCCTTCTTTCTTCATCTTCGGCGCTTGGAGTCTCGCTTTCCATACGTTGGGACGGTAGCGTCGTTTTCCGTCACACACTGACACACGTGTGTCCATCCGCCCCGCCGGAGCAGGCGGCTTGACACACTCGAGGGAAAATGCTCGACACCATCGGTGTCGGATCGGAAAATTCGCATCGCCTCGCTTCGTTTTACCGCGCGACCACACAGCATACCTTCGCACCCAACCCAAAGGCGAGTTTTTTTTCCGGTGTTCGTGTGAAGCCGCTAAAGCCGCTCCGAATGGAAACTAAATTACTCGCTATTATTTCTGCTCAACGCGCCCCGGCATTCATCATTTTCCGCAGAAATAAATGGGCTTCCGGGTGGCGAATAGACCGGGAAGATGTAGGTGGGAGCTTAAGCGGAAGCATTCAGGAAGCGTGGTATGGCTGGTGCGAAAGGAATGTTTTTCTATGTACTCGCGTAAGCACCTAAAAGCCGCAGCATCCGACACACACACACACCCGGGGATGGATTTCACCTGCGTGTGCCCACCACTGACATGTTGGCATGGTGGAAAACGGATTTTTGCGTGCTGTCGGAATGGAACGGTCGGTTTGATTTCATCATTTCACCCGGACCCGGAGATGGGGCAAAACTAAAACCACGGCCAAATCAAAGACATCACACGGACGATTTATGAGGATTGTGTCTTTGTTGTTTCATCACTGTTTCTGTGTGTTGGAATCGAGCCTTCGTTCCACCACTCGTACACGGATGAGTTGGGCGAAAGGCGCACAAGAAACACTTGACTTACAATCGACGATGCTCCGACGTCTGTTTGTTGTTGTTGATGGTGGTGATGCTGCTGCTGCTGCTGTTACTGATCCCCGGTTCGTGTTCTCCACTTCGGTAGAAAGGAATCATCGGAGAGTAATATTCGTCAAGTGTTTTTTTTTTGTGCACGGAACGGAAGCACAAGCAGACGCTTGACGCCCACGGGCGCAATACGGAGACATGGAATCAATTTTATAGAAAGCTTGTGGCCTGCGGGCCGAAATGAGATCAAACAAAAGCTGGCTCCTCTTTTCATTGCTTGTATAGAATGAATACAAAACGTCAAACAAAACAGCTCAGCTCATGGCGCTCAGTGTGAATAAAAATATTGCAACGCGCAGTAGGAAAATGTTTGGCATTCACGGTTTTGAAGTGTGCACAAAACATTTCATTCGAATAGCGTGGACTACACACCGATGGCGATTGGCATTTCAACTGAAACCATTCTAGCGTACGAACGAACACGCTGTCAGGCAAGTAGGACGGATCTCTTGTTAGACAAACTATTCTAATATTGGTTGCCCAGCGCTTGTACTATTTTACAATCATCTCAACCCCACTTTCATTTTCAACAACCAAACAACAAACACATTGTTAAGCGTTTGCTGTGCCAAAGTCATCAAACCGAACCGAACCGGCTAACCTGGAGCTGGACGGTAGAAACCGGATCCTTCTCGAAAATCACCGGAGCAAACAAATGCAAGGCCAAACCGCAAAAGGAGTGTTCATCGTTACAAGCTTGTACCCATTTTTCGCTCCGTTGTGTGATCGTGAACCGTAACTAACCCACACATTTGCACAAATCCCTTCATCCGCTTTTACGACACGATTGTTCGGACACCGGAGTTCGGTCAGGTTTTCCGCTCGACAGTTTTCTCCGCACCGCTGATCTGCTACGAGTTTTCGATTTAGTCGATTCGAATGGATGCCCTTTTTGCCCCAATCGCCGCCACTGTTTGAGCTGTCGGGTGGGTTCCGATTCCAGAGTTCGATTGAAAATGTAGCGTCCAAGCAGTAGAGTAGTACTTTATGGAGATGGGTGTTGATTTACAGCATCGATTGTGACCGCAAACCCCAAAAACCCGCTTTCCGATGCACTCAACCGCCAGAATAAAGCGGAAGTGCAATAATTCATCATCACTGGACGCGTTTTCTGATTTTGCTGATTCGGTCGGTGCGCTACGATGCTGAAGCAAGAAGCATTTCGGACGTTCACGGTGTCGAGCGGTCGGAAAAGTGATTGATAATTAAAATTTTGCTCTACCATACTGCTTCTATTTTCACCGATGAGAGTGGACAACATATCCAATCATTTAATTTGCAGCTTCATCTAGTTTACGAGCCATAGTTTTTTGAGCGAAAATGCTACCAGGGCATAATTAAGTGTAATTGATTATCGATTGAGTTGATTATAATTCTTTTCTGAGCCAAAGTTTCTTATTTTCTGTTCATTATGCTGATTATGGTGGTGGTGCTCTACTAGCGTAGAAGAATTCGAAGCCTCTTTAAATGGTTTGCAGTAGTGAGCAGTAGAACGCTCAACTGTCAAGTCCTAGCCGTGTTTCTTCACATACGCAAACTTGGGTATAAGGGACAGTCCTTACATTTTCGGCTGATATTGAAGCATGCCTAAACAGGAGGGCAGTAAGATGTCGGTGATTTCATACCAACCCCTACATCACAGGGCTAACCAGACGATAAACGTAACTGTCATATGGCTCTCCAGATGTATCTGAGGATTAAGCACACGTAAAATTACCCCGCTTCAACTATGTAATTGACTATAGAAAATTGGAGAAGTTCATTGTGATACGGATCACACTATTTGTATGCTCTTATGTCACTCACGCACGCTGTATAGAGCTGTCGCTTTGCTGCAACTAGATGATGCCCAGGTAACACTAAGGATGGACTTATAAACACTACAAGAGACTCGCACATAACTCGCACACATAGAGACCTCATTAATATCCACATCCCTATTGTAGGCAAGGATGAAAAGGAAGCAGCCCACCTGTTATTCAAGAACTCTTACCTTTCTGATTTCAACACCATCACCCCATCTCCCTATGTAGATGGTCTATAAAGAATTTACAACCTAGATTTTCCGGAGCTAGACGAGTACAATTCGCTGCACAACGGTGAAACGCTGACAGGACTTAGGAAATAAATTGCAGTAAGAAATGAATTGAAATGAATTAATGTTAGGAATTATTTTTAGACATGAACTCTAGGATAAACACAAATGAACTAAATATTGAATTTAAATATTGAAATGAACTAGGATTAAAATTAGTCCTCACCCACTAGTAAAATAAGTAAGATTAAGTAGATTAAGTAGTATTAGTATTAGTTAGTAGGGAACATTAGTAGGTGGGGGTAAGGAAATGCAATGAATAGGGAAATAAGGGAAGTAGGGAAAATCAGGGAAATTAGGATAAGTTATTTTTAAGTATCGCTAAGGAAACACGGCGTCCTCGCCGAAGCAAAAAAATAAATACAGTTCCGTTATCCTTGAAGAACACGTGTCCTTGCTTTTTTCTCTCACGCTCGGTCGGAGTGTCATATTCCGGTCCAAGAGCTTAACACGGGTTTATTGCCCTGCTGAGCTGGGAGCATTTCACATCGTACAGGTCCTAGAGCTTGTCATAGTGGCGGCTCTTAAAAAATCTTCTGTGTATTACCTCTCGAGCGCTGCTAAACAGCATATCACACTGATGCCTATATCAATAGTGTAAGTCAGAATATAGATTCACCGAGTCACTGACGGCTCTCCCTGCCTCCATGTTAAATAGACTACAGATAAGCCTAAACATCGGATACAGTGGTAATAAAACGCTCTGAAAGTTTTCCTTTCACTGATGATCCACCTGATAGGCCCTAGTGCGCAATGCATGTTGAAGGGGATAATGCAGGAGCAGCCACCAGCATGCAATCTTGCGAGTCATTTTAAAATCTTCATTCTCATCATCCTCAAAGGAGAAATCATCTCATGGACCTTCTTCTTCTTCCTTGGCACTTACAACCTCGTGATGTCTTGGCCTGCTATTGCTAGCTCTCTGTGACTTGGTTTTTACCCGTAAGCTGGATAGTCAGCCCTGCCTACGGGGAGGCAGTCTGCCGAGATTCGAACCCAGGTCCTGCCGTGTGAAGAACGGCGTCGCAATCATATATACCACCGGGCCGCCCCGTTATCTTATGGATAGACTCATTAAATAGAAGCTGTAGCACTCTAGTTGTAGTAAACTGTTGCTGACCAGCGGGATTATAATAGATTAGCATGAGGCCGTCAGAGCACAGCAGCGAAGTACTGGTCTAAGGTCTCGCGCGCTGCACGGTGACTGTCCAGTGTTACATGCAGCACTGACAGGGTATTTAACATTCGTCTGATGTAGAAGGGATCATCTATCTCTGAGCAGAGCAAATAGAGGTTGGCTCGGATGATAAGGAGGACCTTTGACATAGGATCTTTTTGATCTTAAGAAACTCAGACTTAGACTCATGGCTGGTAGACTTAGAGGCTCCCATGGATTGAATGGAGTTGACGTCGTGGCGTCAGGTTCTTAGCCTATTTCGTTATCCTGAGAATCGAACCGTCAAGACAGAAAAGTAGATTTACGTGATCTGGTAAGAAGGCTACTCACTTACTGTTAGTCTTAAACGCCAGTTACCCCTAACCAGGGTGTCACAGCATGGCGCTTTGTGGAGTCTACTGGACATACACAGACTGTCTGTCATTCAAGTTATGCCCTCGCAGGTGAACATCGGACAGTGACCAGGTCATGATGCTCACCCTTAAGCGGATAGTAATGGAATTCTATTGGGATTTCCTCCTCGATAAACACAACAAAAACTATCTACCCGTCAATACTGTCATATACAGCTATGAAATTAAAAATAATATAATAAAAAAGAAGCTCCTACTCTGCCATCTTGCCATCCAAGCGGCATGGTGCAGACCAGAGATGAGTGTTTGCCTTCCCGTTCCGGATTTTGCTCTAATAACTTACACAGTGGCCCGTTAAATTGAAAACCAAACATAAAGCCCGCTCCAGACGAAGCGCAAACTAGATTGCAAACTAAAACGCGAAGGCTGGCAGTAATGTCATACCATACGAATTTGACAGCATTTTGTTCGCAAAATCGTAGTTGCGCTTGGATTTGCGCTTCGTGTGGAGCGGCTTTAAAAGCTCGTTTTGTTATTGTTTGAAGCTTTTTTCCATAATCCTTAGCTTTTATAGCATCTCAGAATTGCATTCCACGCAGAACCTTCAACGACGGAGCGAATGCAAACCTTGCACATGCGTAGTAGATCTGCTGTTTGACAGCTAGTTCAATGCTTTTTGAATATGGATAACAACAAAAGGTTGTTTTCGTTTTGCAAATACCATTATAAAAGATTCTATACAATTGCAATATTGCTAAGAATAATTAGAATTATTTCATGCTTCGACTTTTCTTTCGCCTTCACAAAAATAAACAAACAAAACCAATAAAACTCAGAACCCCCAAAGAAGAGTTAGCGTTCGCCTTTTATCCACACCTGTCAGCCAGCGTGTCAAAAAGGATTTCCATCTCTCCGTGCTCTTTCGACACGGTTTTCGCTCTTGCTTTTTGCCTTGCCTTTCTCACTGTCAATTTCACACACAGCCAGCACACTCCTCCACGCGCTCGAGTCCTTATCCGAGGCGCGTTGTCCGTCTACTGGCGAAAGGCAAACGATTTTGTGTCACACCATAAGAACGGGCCAGAGTTTACTACGCAGTCATTCTGCAGAAAGTAATTCCAGCATCAGTAGTATCTCGACCAGCCGCCATCCCAGTGGCATCGTATGGTGTTGTTGTGTTGCTAGCTTTGTTTTGTAAATAGCTACCAAGGCGGTGTACTCTGGTGTACGTGTTAAGTGGGCCATTTTCACCCGAACGAAGGCTGCCCTGCTAACCTGCTCCCGGGCGGGACAGAGATCAAAGCAAAAACCGTGTATAATCTGGGTCCCGCAATCAGCTGTTGGTGCATTTTAATTGTTTTTCACGAACTTTTCAACTAACACACGCTGGTCGTGAAATAGTGCAATCCGGAAATGGAATACCGTGCGCTGTGAAAAGCAGTCTCGTGTGTGCGTGTGTGTGTGTGTGTGCGTGTATGTGGAAATTCAAACAGTGATAAACAAACGCATTAGCAAGGAAGTGGATGATAGGTTTGGTGTATTGATTTTCCCAGTGAAAAATATGAACCTCCCGTACCATCCACAACGTGCGGCTGGGCGAGATTGTTTGGAGATCTGTCCCGAAAATCCTACTGGGCCCAACATGGTCTAATACCGTACAACGCTCTAAAGGCTTTAACCCTCCCCGGGTAAGTGCATTAGTCCCGTTTTTGCTTAGATCGCTTAGTTTGTTTCGTAGGTTTGTTGTTTTCTTTGTACATTGTTTCCATACGCGTTTGGTTTTGCGTGAATAGCGGAGCTCGGGCAGTGGGTAGTTGTTGCAGTATCTGAACGCTTGGTAGAAAGTTGAGTAGCTCATTTGATGCCAAACATATTACATGTGTACATCCGTTGCAGAGACACTACACGCTAGCGCTATCAGGATTCGTCAACACTTGCTCCTCTGCGTATAAACGTGCAAAAATTTCCAGACAACGTGCCGTTCGCATCTGTGTATGAATGTGTGCGCGTGTGTACGGACAAGTGCTCAACAATGTGTGAGTTTTTGGACGTTGTGTACTAGCATTGTTCAGAGACGCGAAAGACAGTGTCCTTGGGAGTGGAAAGGAACGCTGCACGCTCCCAAGGCGTTTTGTGAGTGTGTGAAAGAGATGCAATCCCGTTTGGACTAATCTTCATTTCCTCCCACAAAATTCACCCTTCAGGAAAGCTTTATCATCGGAACAGCAAAGCTTCGCCAGGACGATACTAGAAGCGACCCGATTTTGTGTACATTTGCTTGAACGATATCATGTTTCACGAGTCCATCGCCGCACACACACACACACGCTTGTACAATGTAATAGTGGTATACGCCGCTACTAAGAGCACTTAATTAAACCGCTAGCCTCCCTTGGCCCTCTCCGTTTTCTTAATACCCCTTCTCAATCTATATATTCCTTACGGGGATTGGGAGAGTGGCGCCCGTTTGGGACCGTTCTTGTTTGTCTGCCGTTTTTTGCTTGACGCTTCATCGGGGCTTTCTTGGGGTATTCGGGATAGGATATTTGATATATGATGAATTATCACCATTACCCTCTGGACAGATCTGATGGCAGGGGTGTCTGTGTATATGATCAACATTACGCCATTGTTTGATTGTGCTTGGTGTTGTGACTTTTATCGGCTGGAAAGGCATGACAGATTCAAGGACAAAACATCACACGTGAATGGGCGTTCAATATGTTATCACATTTTGCTTCAAATAAACCTTTGTTACCGAATCGGAGACATTTCTAGGAGAAAAAAGCAAAGAAGATAGTTTCAAAACTCGGAGACATTTCCAGGAGAAAAAAGGAAAGAAGATAGTTTGAGTGCACTTCATTTTAAGTATGTCCTAGCAGTACATTAACGTTTGCAATCTAACTTTGGACGGCGATAAAAATTAAACTGCAACATACATCTTGATCGATTTAATTTTACTCGTTTAGGAACGTTAGCAGAACGTCTCGAGCTATCTTACGATTCTAGGTACTTCTGGGCCTTAAACGATAAGTTTAATGTTCTTTAGCAATGCTTTAAATGTGCTGATCTTCGAGATAAAAGATTGTGTCAAGGATCTCGGCCTGCTCATTAACATGAGATTGCTGTTCGAGGAGTAACTTCCTCAGCCTTTATGCACAAAGACACTATGCTGATCACTGAGATGATCACTTTTGGAGTATGCACCTCCAGAGACCTTCAGTTTTGCTTTCGTCAATTTTTTTCCTATGTGTACACGCCAGGTCGCTTCGGTCTCGGACAATACTTTTTACCACGGAAACCCGGAAAACCTTCAGCTCTGATCCACCATGACCCACTGATCCGGAGGTGTCAATCTTTCGGAAATAATCATACGTTTCCAGGCCATGCGTACTTCGGGGCTAAGCTTTGTGTCACGATCCATTTTTGCGTCAAGTGAATTGTTTTGGGAGGGTTGCTTAAGAAAAAATCAATCCACTGTTGAACGTTGGGGCTGGGTAAAAATGGCGTGGAACTTGATGTAACTATTAAAGGTGTTTTACTTGTATGAGGAACTCGATGGAACTATATGGCTCGTTTATAAACGATGCTTGACCCGCATTGGAACTATGAAGCTGCTTAAGAAGCAAAATGTACTTGGTGGAAACACTGACCAATTTGTCCATAATATAAAAGAGATGATCGAGTCCCTAAAGCCAATATTCACAACCAATAAACCACCAAACAATAAAGCTACGGATTTCGTCATCCGTTTAACTGCATTTTTTCGTATAAAAGACATAATTTGTTGGAAAATGCGTAGTGTTTAAAACTGGTGATTCGAATATTATTCGCTGTATACGCTATCAGAGGCAGTTTTTAAATGAACTATTAACGCAGCCATATTTTGGTATCAAAAACAGAAATTCGGTGATGTAGTTATATACTGAGCTATAGGAAACACAACTCCAAAAATGATCCACAACTCAACCATGCTTTACATCATATCGAAATTCTATAGTTTACCATCAATTTCCACAGTGTTTACAGATAGTAGACGCGCTAAAAACTTCAACTATTTTTTTACGAATGACGAATTAAGGTATCAGCTTACAATATCCTTCGAACCCTCACATTCCCATGTCCTACCCATCAAGCGTTTCGATTATCCCGCAGCTTAGCAAAATTATAAATCATCACTCAACAACCATCAGGGGCAAATCAATCCGCCCCGGAAGGACATACATACCATAATAAAACTTTTGACGAATCGAACAGCCACCCCTCGAGGATGGGCAGCGGGTGGAAAGTGACAAGGAAAACCCGACTTAAAAGCTGCAAACTTTTTAAAGCCTCTTGACATTGTGTCGAGCCCCGTCGAACGAATGTTTGCAACAAAAAAAAAACCGACCCGAGAGCGTAAAATAAGCTGTGTCATTACGTTAGTTCACGACACAAGTCCTGGCGTCAACAGCACTCGTGTGTCCGCTCTCGTTTGCGAAAGTGTGTACCGCGAGGCATTAGTTTGTCCTTTGCTTGATCCGATGTGCCCGAGCGGGCGTAGGAGAAAAACCCAACCCCAAAGCGAGGAAAGACCGATGGTTTACGATGTAAATGGCGTCCTCTTGTCATTCATGGAAGAGGACGTACTTATTCAAGAATGCATTAGCTATTTGAAAAGCACTTGACCCTGGGACCACGTTACCGGAGCAGCGAAAGCCACAAAATGATTGTCAGCATAAACCCGTGCATCGCATGACTTTTGGTTTTGTCCGTTTTTTGTTCCCCAATGCTGTCAACACTTTCCTGCTCGTTTTTAGGTTAATTCACGCTGGTGACAAACATGTTTTTCACGCCACGTTAAATGCCGCTTCAACAATTTTAAACCATTGTTCGTGCTGCTTCAACACAATCAACCATATCTTGTGTGACCGTATCAGCGTACAAAATGTACTTTATTTCTGTTCAGCTTTTCCCACATACACACAAACATACATTAAACACGTTGAGCTTTTGTGTGTCAACTTGTTATGTTGGCTTCCTTGCTCCTATTCCACGCCAGGCCAGGCAAGCGGCACCGATTGCTGTTGTTATGGTAGCAAAACTTATAGTTTCTACCACTACATCATGGCACGCTTTTACGCCCATCAAAGCTGGCGAGCCGGGTAAGCGTAACAAACATTGGCAATCTACAGCACCGCTTCAACCAGCTTCTGGTGCAGTGTCCTACCACACCGGTAAGCTTCACCTCGCTTTTGAACCATAAACGAACAAACTTTCGAAGGACGAGCCCTGCCAGATAATCGATAACCGATGTCAAGAAGAGATGCTCGATGTTAGTTTATTTTTTACCCCGAATCATGACTTGGACTCGGTGATGGTGTTAGCCTAGCATAGCTAGCGTTAGCCGAGGATTGATTCTTTTCGTAGCACGCAAGAGAAATCTGGGCCAGCAGCAATAGCTGACGTATTTTGGTACCTTTTATATACTGTGTTTTTGCATTACTCCAGCGCCTTCAGGCTATCGTACGAAGCGTTACAGAATCCTTCAAAGAGAATAGTCTTAGTAAAAATCAACGGAACGTACGTAGCGTAGCAAAGCGCTAAATTTGAATCTCTAATAGCCACATTTGCATCAACAAAAATACAATCTAGCACGGTAATGAATGCGGAAGCGTAATTGCTATTATATCGATCACATCAACCCGTAGATTCCTCCAACAACACTCGCGGAGAAGATTAATTTTTAAGCTTCAGGGCTTGCGTTTGATTATTGCGGTACGAGATTTCAATTTCTTGGCCACCTCCTTCCACCAGGTGCGTTCCCCAGCGAGCGTCATGACCGCGATCAGAAACCCTACGGCGAGAAAGAAATACAAATAACGCATTTCCACCAAACCGACCGAGCTGTAGCCCGCGTTCTGATTTTCACACTGCGGCTTCTGATGAATCCAAATGATGTTGAACCGCTTGATGATGCCGACCTCCCGCTGCCACATCAACCGTTGCCTAATCAGCTCGCGGTACTTGCTACCCTTCACGATCGGTATACCGAACGGCGGTAGTTTGATGGCTTCGAGTTCCTGCAATTTGCACACCTCCTCCGGTGCGAACGTTTCCTTTATCTCCTTGTAGGCCGCATTCACTTCCGTCTGATTGAGCCCCGATGGTGTGGCCGGACGGTTTTGAAACGAGATGGAAAAATCAAATTAATATCTAATCCCCATCTTACCCGGCATGGCTGTTGTGCTCTGTCTTATCAAACGTACCTCATAGGCAAACATTTCCTGCCGAACGCGCGCTATTCCCTCGTTCGGTTCCATGAACCCCTTTTCACCGTGCGGTTTAATTTTCCTCCGATAAAGGTCCTGTACATCGGGGTCTTGCGTTTCTTGGTAGTACACCCGGCCGTAGCTCGTGTCCATAACGCCCGCCTTTAGCGGAGACCGTACCAAATCACCAACGCTCGTAATAGCTCGGCTTGGGCTCTGTAGCAGCGCGACAATGCTGGCCGAGTAAGAGGTAATGATGAAGAAGCTGGTCAGTTGCAACGAAAACATGAGCAACCGGGTACCGTTGAAATGTGGTGGCACCATATCGTAACCGCGCTGGCACATCGTACCGAAGATGTAGACTAACGATTCGATCGCAGTGAACTGTTCCCCGTTGACCAAATAGCGAATCACGAGCATAGATATCCAATAGATCGCCATCAGCCCGAAACAACAAGCCCAAACACCAACACTGAACGGCAACTCAAAGATGTTTGCCACAATCGAGAGTGGCGGCTGTCTGAAGATAATGCTACTCTTAATGATCAACGAGACAATCATAAAATCGGCCACCTCGAGACGTTCGGTGCGCATCAACGTGCCCAGGCAACCGAACTCAATGGAGCGGTTCTGAAATTTGCCCATCACTCCGCTGAAGGTCCCATTGTGCTTGTAGCCCACCTTATCGACCTGTACCATGTTGAGCGTAAAGTTTAGATCGTACATTAGCTCTTTGATGAACGGGAAGTTGGCTTTGGTGAACAGATCGTGCACATCGTTACGATCATCCATTCCCTTGAAGTATTCTGGCGATGTGGTCTGAAAAATAATAATCAGTAGCGTTAAAATGTGTGTTTTTTTCTGTATATATAAAAGAAGAACTTACCGCTGTACCGCATGGCATAGAATATCCCTGTAGATTGCGTCGCCGCCGGGCTCCATTATTTGTTCGAAGCATTAATTGGCGACTAAGCGATTCATCGCCAAAGACCCCAAACATCGCTGTATAGTTGGAGGCAACATTTTCTATCGACAAACCGGCCTTCCGATAGGGTTTAAATAGCTCCTGAAGTTCCCAATTACCGGCAGCGTTCTGGTATGCTAAAACAACGCTCGTGCAGGGCATAACTTCGAGCGTTCGGAATCGTTCATTGTAGAGTAGCTCCAAACGAAATGGTATTTCATCGAATGCTGAACCTGGACTCGACTCCGAAGGGAGATAAGCTTCAAGAATCAACCAGTGCAAATTGCCCAACAGTAGCTGATTCAATTCATGATCCATTCTATGCCACAACTCCGACATCAACTTTCCACACGATGCATCAATCAACAGCCCGCCTTGGGACAACCGGTTGGGATGTAGCGTAGCAATAGCTTCTCCACTCATTGGTTCCACAAATTCCACCATCAATCCAACATTTGTCGCGAGACGAAAGAAATCGTACCGCTCGTCAGCGTTCCAACAACTAAAAACTGTCACAGATTTCGCATGTCTTGCTCGGTAATAGTCTATTGACAGTGCACTCACATTTTCGTACCACGCGTCACGACCGTAACTGCTTGCCCAGAATACAGAACAGTACACTAACAGCACGGTTTTATCCAGAAATCCTTCCTTCATTCTATGGACCTCCTAAGCAGAATGGCGTTCTCGGTGTTGCAGATTTAAACTCTGCATGTGTGAAGTTGGTCAAAAGATGAGTTCCGTGATTTCCGATCCTGTAGCTTTTATATTACTCTTACCCTTGCTAATAATGTCATTAGAAAAGTAGTACAATTACAGTAATGACGGGTAATTGATAGAACCGTGTGCAGTATTCATCGAAAATCGAAAGTTCTTAAGTCGCATGGTTCTAAAAAATTGCATTCGCCCGCCTCGTTTATAGAATTGATTGAATTAATTATGCCAACATTCAAAGCATCCTTTGTAATTGCTTGATTCTACAGTTTTGCTCAGTATTGTAGTACGTTTGCAGTTTACGTTGTCCCCATGTTATGTATCAGTTTTCTTTCTATTATTGCGACCTGTTGCTCCTATTTCACAATACATACACTATCACTAGCTTATCTTGTCTTTTACTACTACTATTTCATGCCATTAGAGTATTGTTTAATGTATTTTTTTTGTTTTCTTTTGAATTTTTTCATATACCTTCTAATAGATTTTGAGTCTTTCTTGGCCGTGTTGAATCGTGTTTGATACCTTTTTACTCTTTTGCTTTGCCTCTATCTATTATGTTACCTTATCTCTTCAATATCCTTTACTTTACTTCCAGTGGTGGGTCCTCTGAATCGCGATCTCCTACTTTGTTGCTCCTAATTGTCGCAAAGTTGTCGTGCGCTTACTCCAAAAGTTAACAGTGTGATCCGTGGCAGTAGTCCCCATACATATTGCTACGAACCGCCACTGAGTGCAAAACCCTGCAGCCAGCAAGCGATACTGCCGTCGGTCACGGTCACCTTTTTCTCGGTCCGCAAGTTCTGATTCTACCCTTTAATGCAATGGCTCCCTTTAAGCTAAAGTTTCGCATGGGTAGTGGGTCGTCGCGTAGTACCTCTCAGGAGCAGGATGTCGTAGTAGATAGCCAATCCAATCCCGTCGGACCTCTTTTAAACAGTGCGAACGCAAACGAGTTTGGTAGCAGCACCACACTTGATTCAGAGCAGAATAACGATAGCCTTGTGTCGATGAGCAACGATCGGCGCGCCTTAATACTGACCAGTAACTCTACCGACGAACCAATACTAGGTAATTGGCATCAGTGTGCGAGCGACAATTATTATTACCACCACCACCACCACCACCACCAACCAAACCAATTTATAACCCAACAGTACAATCCCTCCGTCCACTATATCGCGACCATCTCTCGATCGTTTGTGTACTTACGGTCGGCGTTTCGAAACTGTGCTAACTGAATGTTCGTCCCCTTTTCAGGATATGACAATCCTTCGCTCACCAACACGGAGCACACGAACGTTATACCACTAAGCCCACCGCCATCGTACGAGCATGTGTTAGAAGAAGTAAGTCTTCCCATACCATTCATTCAAACGTCACAGTTCTAATCGTGGGACCTTTTTGGGCATCGTTCTAGAATCGACTCGCAGCTTTGGACAAAGAGAACAATCGAACATCGTTGCTGAACCTTTCCCCAACTGCGCTCGGTTACGAAATGATGTCAAACAATCAGCCGGCCGGTACGGAACACCAACTGCCTTGTGCCGCCGAGCAAGGTTCGCCTGGCGAAACGAGAAAGCAGGAATCCATCGATTCCTCCCTATACACCTGCAGCTCTACGACCACTCCTTCGCAGGAAAATCTGCTCACCTGTACCGGATCGTGTGATCCACTGTATCAGCTGAGCTGCAACGAAGGTTTGCAGGATTTAGGTACGAAGCAATGTGGCTGTTTTAAATCATCCAATAATACCGATCTTTTCGATCATGATTCTACAAAAATTGCAGCGGAAGAAATGGAAACGATGGCAATCGATGAGACGTGTCTGTCCAACGAAAATCAAGACACACTATCGTTGGACGAAGAGTGCAGTTCGTACAGTAACTCGCAACCGATCTACGATCAGCACACTGCCCCAAAGGCGGAAGTCAAGGGTCCGGAGATACTGTACAAATCCAGCAAACAGCTCTACAAAGCGGTCGCAAAGGAGTGTGGCATAACGTGCAAGATGTCCGACCAGTGCCGCTGCTTGGACTGTCAGAGTCGATACTTTGACTGTGAATATGATCAGGTAAATCAGGCACGGTAGAGTGAATTTTGTTGTTGTGGATAACGTTTTAAAATCATTGTTCTTTCTTTCCCACAGAACGAAAACGAAAAAACTGATGGAGGATTAGGTGCTGGTACGCCAATGTTCATCAGCGAGGTCATGCACGGTACCGCGTGCACTATTCTCTAAACCTAAGGGTTAAACAATTACCACTAACCACAACCATATACCATTACACGCGTGAAACATACAGAGAGGCATACCCACTAACTAATGCGCCCGTTAAAAAAAACCCCTCATTCCTGAGCAAGTGATACGATAAGAAACCTTCGATCGGCTGAACTTCATCAAAACTTCATTTGCATGCACATCTTCCTGCCCTGCCGTTCCGGGTTTTGCCCGGGAGTGGTGAGGTTCACACTATCCTCCTTCTAGTGTCCAGTTTTTTGTCCCACAATCTACACCGGCACTGGTTCATGGAAGCTAACCAACCCAACCATAGGATAGATAGATAAGTATATAGACACATCGATGGCCTTCAATGACTTGCGTTAATGAATTCTTCTTAGGGCTAAAGATTGGTTCCCCACGATTTTTTACATCGACCGTAGGAGCGACAGGTACACTGAGATGCAGTAGCCGGAATAGCGGAGAATACAAGTGAAGGCCAACAATGATTTTTCCTAAATTAACTCAAATGGTGATACTACTATTGCAGCGCACAAAGCAATGCCTGCACATTTAACGAAAAACCATTAATGTTTAGTATTTTCCTATCGTAGTACCGTAACAGTAGGATGCATGTTTAGTTTTTTGAAACGAAAAAACAGTATTTAATAGTAAGAAATTCACTACCGATCGTTCTGCATTCTAGCAGTAGCAGCTCTTCTTTGAACATTTTGAATTGGTAAACATTTTTGAAAAAGAATGAATATAGCGTGACCAGAAGAAGAGGCTCGACTTAATTAGCGGAATCAACGTAATCCTGCCGCTAGGAGGCGTTGATCCGAATTTTTACGAATTATCTGGCAGTCAAAACAGGCGCGCCGGATAGTATTTGAACAGCGAGACGACAGCAATGAATCCACAACCAAATCCTTCTTTCCAGTGTCACTGTGTCACTGTGTGCCAGATGCACGCACGCAACACGCCACTAGTATCTCTCAGACAGACAAAAGGAAAGATCCCGTAAAATATATAAGCATATATATTTTTGTAGCAACAGCAAGCAGGCAGATTGGTAGGATATTACAACAACCATGGTACTGATATGAATATATATATTTACACATAGCAAATTGAAGGGCATAACTGCAGAACAAGTTGTGCACCGAGAGGATAGCAAAAGCAGTATAGAATGCGAAGGACGAACGAACATCGGGCGTGGGATAAAGGAAATTAATGTCAACCTTCAGCAAAACATAAGCTGAAACACAACCCTAGGCTTTAGTGGTTAGAATAACACACACACACACACACACACATTCCCAAAACAAAGGAAAAAAAACATTTAATACCAATTCTTTCGAATCATCTTTAAATCCAAAACCGAAACTAACCGTGATGGGGAAATGTTCATCGAGCGTAATTATACGGTCTAAAGCGCACAAACAAGAAAGCAAATACGTGATGCCTAGAATACCAATCAATACTGACCATGGTAGCCGTTACTACTATTTAAAAAAACCGTTCAATTTACACGGGTCAATGAGGAAAACGAATCGCGTGGTGTGCGCGTATTATGTGTTAGAACAAAGCATAATAACCAAAAGCACCATGAGAATACCATGGCATACATCCAGTTATGGAAATATATTAACGGTTGCGCAGTTGGTTGTCCACAATGGCTTTGTGGGTGATGCAAAACAATGAACGCCGCATCGATGGGCGTCCACTTTACTACACTAATCCAAACCCCATTGGCGATAAAACAAAACAAAAAACCAAAACTAAAGAGTCACAACTAAACTACATATACAAACTTAACGACTGTCTTCTTGTCTTGTCACTGCGTAACACTTACGTACTCTATTTTAAATCTGGTTTCTAAAAAAAAGAAAACTAGGTTTTAACTAACGTTTACGTTCGAACAATTCATGCTTTCGGAGTGGGGTTGGGGAAGTTGATGTGTTATTTTAAAAACAATGTCGAATAAATTGATTGTCCTGTTAGAATTGGTGTACAAAGCAACAACAAACACACAAGCAAACAATGGTATGTTACGTGAAGTTCGCAAACGACCACTTTTGTTTCACAAGACACAACAACTAAAGATTACAAAATTTAAAAAACAAATGCACTAAATAAATACAGACAAAAAATGGAAAGTGGTCTATTTTTATATTTTTATACTTTACTAATCGAAACATACAAGGCAGACATAAAGATTTTAAATATTCGAAAAAATATATCACAAACTCTTACTTAGGACTTAAACGACATTCTTCAACTATTCTAAGGATACGGGGGAAGGTAAGATAGGTCGATCAATGACCACACCGCACTATCTAAACACGATCGTTTGAACCAAAACAACAAACTGGAACGTTTCTGCGTCTTGTAAAACTCTCCACTTAGTCATGGAGAGACACCAACTCCAGGCGGTGTCTATCTCGTTCTATCTCGTCTTCGGATAACACATAAAAGCATCTAAATGAGAAATCTACCTCCTCACAATTCCTCACAGATCCTCCTTAACACTTTTTTTGTGATGTAAATATCACCGTACAACAACTCCTTATCGAAGGGAGGTACTCACAAGATAGATCCTTTCCACCACTTTACCATAGCATAGTGTTGGAGGCGCACGCAGCCTCCAGGACGCAGCCGAAATGAACCTGCGTGAACTCGGTAGCTTCGTCTCTTCATCGAGGAGTAATCCGAAAAGCGACGTTGCAAGCGAATTCTGCCCTAGACCGACTAGGTGTGCATTTATTAAACAAAGTTAAAAAACTAATCCCAAAAACAAAGGTCTAGAATCTATCCTCGTGTACTCGCGAAATTTTCTGAACGTTAAGGTTAGTTACATATTGATGCATGTTCAGGAAACATCACTCAGCATAAACAGTTCTATTTACTAATTCACCTCGAAATAAAATTTGTAAAAAAAACTTTCGTGCGGAAATCTTAATGTCCCGAAAGTTCTTGTTGATCTATGGCCTGAATTTATTCAGCAAAAAAAACCGTTCAATTTACACGGGTCAATGAGGAAAACGAATCGCGTGGTGTGCGCGTATTATGTGTTAGAACAAAGCATAATAACCAAAAGCACCATGAGAATACCATGGCATACATCCAGTTATGGAAATATATTAACGGTTGCGCAGTTGGTTGTCCACAATGGCTTTGTGGGTGATGCAAAACAATGAACGCCGCATCGATGGGCGTCCACTTTACTACACTAATCCAAACCCCATTGGCGATAAAACAAAACAAAAAACCAAAACTAAAGAGTCACAACTAAACTACATATACAAACTTAACGACTGTCTTCTTGTCTTGTCACTGCGTAACACTTACGTACTCTATTTTAAATCTGGTTTCTAAAAAAAAGAAAACTAGGTTTTAACTAACGTTTACGTTCGAACAATTCATGCTTTCGGATAACCCAACAGTACAATCCCTCCGTCCACTATATCGCGACCATCTCTCGATCGTTTGTGTACTTACGGTCGGCGTTTCGAAACTGTGCTAACTGAATGTTCGTCCCCTTTTCAGGATATGACAATCCTTCGCTCACCAACACGGAGCACACGAACGTTATACCACTAAGCCCACCGCCATCGTACGAGCATGTGTTAGAAGAAGTAAGTCTTCCCATACCATTCATTCAAACGTCACAGTTCTAATCGTGGGACCTTTTTGGGCATCGTTCTAGAATCGACTCGCAGCTTTGGACAAAGAGAACAATCGAACATCGTTGCTGAACCTTTCCCCAACTGCGCTCGGTTACGAAATGATGTCAAACAATCAGCCGGCCGGTACGGAACACCAACTGCCTTGTGCCGCCGAGCAAGGTTCGCCTGGCGAAACGAGAAAGCAGGAATCCATCGATTCCTCCCTATACACCTGCAGCTCTACGACCACTCCTTCGCAGGAAAATCTGCTCACCTGTACCGGATCGTGTGATCCACTGTATCAGCTGAGCTGCAACGAAGGTTTGCAGGATTTAGGTACGAAGCAATGTGGCTGTTTTAAATCATCCAATAATACCGATCTTTTCGATCATGATTCTACAAAAATTGCAGCGGAAGAAATGGAAACGATGGCAATCGATGAGACGTGTCTGTCCAACGAAAATCAAGACACACTATCGTTGGACGAAGAGTGCAGTTCGTACAGTAACTCGCAACCGATCTACGATCAGCACACTGCCCCAAAGGCGGAAGTCAAGGGTCCGGAGATACTGTACAAATCCAGCAAACAGCTCTACAAAGCGGTCGCAAAGGAGTGTGGCATAACGTGCAAGATGTCCGACCAGTGCCGCTGCTTGGACTGTCAGAGTCGATACTTTGACTGTGAATATGATCAGGTAAATCAGGCACGGTAGAGTGAATTTTGTTGTTGTGGATAACGTTTTAAAATCATTGTTCTTTCTTTCCCACAGAACGAAAACGAAAAAACTGATGGAGGATTAGGTGCTGGTACGCCAATGTTCATCAGCGAGGTCATGCACGGTACCGCGTGCACTATTCTCTAAACCTAAGGGTTAAACAATTACCACTAACCACAACCATATACCATTACACGCGTGAAACATACAGAGAGGCATACCCACTAACTAATGCGCCCGTTAAAAAAAACCCCTCATTCCTGAGCAAGTGATACGATAAGAAACCTTCGATCGGCTGAACTTCATCAAAACTTCATTTGCATGCACATCTTCCTGCCCTGCCGTTCCGGGTTTTGCCCGGGAGTGGTGAGGTTCACACTATCCTCCTTCTAGTGTCCAGTTTTTTGTCCCACAATCTACACCGGCACTGGTTCATGGAAGCTAACCAACCCAACCATAGGATAGATAGATAAGTATATAGACACATCGATGGCCTTCAATGACTTGCGTTAATGAATTCTTCTTAGGGCTAAAGATTGGTTCCCCACGATTTTTTACATCGACCGTAGGAGCGACAGGTACACTGAGATGCAGTAGCCGGAATAGCGGAGAATACAAGTGAAGGCCAACAATGATTTTTCCTAAATTAACTCAAATGGTGATACTACTATTGCAGCGCACAAAGCAATGCCTGCACATTTAACGAAAAACCATTAATGTTTAGTATTTTCCTATCGTAGTACCGTAACAGTAGGATGCATGTTTAGTTTTTTGAAACGAAAAAACAGTATTTAATAGTAAGAAATTCACTACCGATCGTTCTGCATTCCAGCAGTAGCAGCTCTTCTTTGAACATTTTGAATTGGTAAACATTTTTGAAAAAGAATGAATATAGCGTGACCAGAAGAAGAGGCTCGACTTAATTAGCGGAATCAACGTAATCCTGCCGCTAGGAGGCGTTGATCCGAATTTTTACGAATTATCTGGCAGTCAAAACAGGCGCGCCGGATAGTATTTGAACAGCGAGACGACAGCAATGAATCCACAACCAAATCCTTCTTTCCAGTGTCACTGTGTCACTGTGTGCCAGATGCACGCACGCAACACGCCACTAGTATCTCTCAGACAGACAAAAGGAAAGATCCCGTAAAATATATAAGCATATATATTTTTGTAGCAACAGCAAGCAGGCAGATTGGTAGGATATTACAACAACCATGGTACTGATATGAATATATATATTTACACATAGCAAATTGAAGGGCATAACTGCAGAACAAGTTGTGCACCGAGAGGATAGCAAAAGCAGTATAGAATGCGAAGGACGAACGAACATCGGGCGTGGGATAAAGGAAATTAATGTCAACCTTCAGCAAAACATAAGCTGAAACACAACCCTAGGCTTTAGTGGTTAGAATAACACACACACACACACA
>KZ061634.1:471462-487386 GCA_002091835.1 Anopheles maculatus | reverse complement strand
AAAAAAACCCGACGAACAATCCTTTACGGCAGTATGATGACCTTCTTTACGATCCTGAACGTGCTCAGCACCAACCCGACATCGCAGCATTGTTTAAACTTTTCGTTCCATATGCATACATACATTCCTTCGCTGCAATAATTCTCCTTTTACTGCCCAGCGCTAAAGGTTTGATTTACAGCACACCGACAACGACGATCAGTGACGAAACCCGGCGAAACAAATTGCATACATGAGTTTATGACACTTCCCATGCGCGACGACTTCAATGCTTCATTTGCAACTCGCAGAAGAAAGGCACACATGTGCATGTGTCTGTGCTAACGCATGGCCGTTGATTCAATTTCCATCGCCCATGCCAACCGAACCGGACCGGCCGGACTTATTACCCACCCCTCCCGTTCCGTCCAACCCGGGAGATCTGGTTGTTCGGCCAGCGTTCTTCAGCGCTTGTTCTAGAGCTAATTGGATCATAAAAGCTACAAAACCGCAATTTTGTATCCGGCTTCTCTCCTCGCCGCTGTTCGTTCCTACAAATCTTCACTCTGCATTGACACGATCGAAGGAAGGAGAAGGCCTTTTCCTTGGCGGCTCGGGTTTTTTGTTTTGCGCACACACACCCGACAAACACAATTACACTCGGCACGCTAGTGCACTGTAAAATAAAATTTTACGAAATAAAGCGAGAGCCTAAGCTAAATAGCACGCCAATACAACGGGACAAGATGTACGGGAACTATTGCGCAAAAAAACGAGCATCCCATTCCTACAAAGTGACTGATACTTCCAGCCCTTTTTCCGGCAATGCAAGGAAATATAAAAATTAACAATAGCGAGCCAGAGTAACCAGCCAGTCAGTCAACTTCAGTCAGCGGGCCCGGGGTGCGTTGGGTTCCCCCCACCGTATGGAAAGCCATAACATTATAACAAATTACGAACGTCTCAGCCGAGGCCCGGGCTTATGCTACGCTAAAATGTAATAAAAATCATATTATAATTTACGATCGTTGCGCTGCGCTGAGCGCCCTGGCGAGCAGGACTCCCCGGGCCCTCCACTAGCGTCGATCGGTTCGTGGCTTTGCGTTTAACGAGTGGATTTTAAGATATGGGCATCAAGGATGCGAAACGGGGTCCGAGTAGATTGAGGCGGGGAGTGTTTTATGACGGGCCTGCGGACCTCTTCAGGAATTGAAATTCACTCACGCTTACACTCATTTGCCAGCGCCACGGTGGTGCTCTCACAGTGTTCGCCAACTTACAGATCGCAATTGGCACAACGAGTGAGGTTATGGTTTTTAAAAAGTGAAATAAAAAAACCCAACCCGCCGCCCCCAGCGCCTACCCCATATGCTCCAAGCACAACTACACGTCGTTAGCGTACCATTAGAAGTTTTATTACATTCTGGAGACTGCAAGAGCAGCTGAAGAAGGGCTACTATTCCTTTCTCGAAGGCACGCACAATAACTACTTTGAGTTGTGCATTGTGCTGCGTATGAATTGTCCAAGGTCTCGCCCTCAATTATTAGATTGTCGCGGAACCGAATTAGATGTGTGACACTTTACCCGGGGAACGCGTTGTTACTAAAACTTTAATGATATGCGTCAGCGAAATAAATAGTAGTTACATTGTCATCAAACTCCAACAAACACATTCGGTGTCTTATCATTTCGCTCCAAAGGATATCCCATAAAACACAGCTCACCAATCCGGACGACCTTCTGAGCCAATGTTGTACGAGCCTCTCTTTGTACCGGAAAAGCGAATCCGCATCATTTCCAATTCATTTCATGTGCCCGTCTTCGATTTATGACGCATTCAAACATCTTTATCGTACTGCACTGTTCTCGATCGTATAGTTTGATGTTTCCGTGTTTTTCTTTACATCACATACGCGTACGGCGCCAAAACCTGCAACGTGCATGACGCACCGGTCCGGAAACTATCAGCACGAGCTTCGCTATTCTTTGTACGTTCGCTGCATAAACAAAGTCGTAAAAGAAATTTAACAAATCAGCCAAAATTTTAAAACTCATCAAAAACATGGCAAACAATTGTGCCCTTCTCTTGTAGCCGAACGTCATGTAACGTAGTTAAGGAGTTGCATCTTCCGCAAAACCCCACGACGTACTGTCTGTCACTCAGCACAGAATGCAGTCGTTTGGAAACGAGCACACCGGGAATGCGTCCGAAGCAGTTTACCCAACAATGACTTGACCATGCACCGTTTGCCATCTTACAAAACATGACTTTTGTCTGTCTTTACGGCATCCGGAAGGCACATCTTCCAGTAGAGAACGCGCGGAGGAGCAGAACTTATTAGTTTCGTACTCAAACTCTACCCAAATAAATCAAACAACGGACAGTGCAAAGTAAGGTTGAAGGTGTCGGCCAGACATCTTGGAGCGGCAGCAGCAGCATCGACAGCAGCAAACGGTGAACGAACATCGGAACAATCCGTTCCACCTTGAAGCGTGAAGGAAAAGCGGGAAAAACTTTTCCAGGCTCGTAAAACCAAGTATGTTTTACTGCCGCAGACACGCAGTCTTGCCGCGAGAGCTCTCGGTCGGCGCTCCCAGCAGATGCGATACGCGGATTCGTTTTTGGGATGGATCCGTTACAACCTTCAGACTGCACCATGACCGCGGTTGTGATCTGTGAGTGTGTAACCGAACCGCGCAACCGAACCGAATTTCTGGCATAAAGTCATAAAAATGGAAATGCGCATATTTTTCCCGGCACCGTTTTTCACACACGTAAACCACATCTTTGTTCCGTTCGGGGTTTTGTTTGTTGTTGCTGCTGCTGCTGTGTGATCCGGTGTTTACGATATGGCTACCGCACAGATTGTCCTTAAGGACTTCCGGACGGCGCCGTGAAGATGGTAACGAGTAAAACTCGTCCAGGGAGCATAAAACTCTACTGCGCGTACACACGTTACGTGATGGTTGCATTCAAGAGTGACATGGGCAATAAATTACGAATAGTGTTTATTATCTTCAACGATCTAATACAAACGGTATGTGTGTTTTTTTAATCCGCAATGTTTTATAATAATTCCACGGTAACACGTTTATTGGACCAGTTACGATAACTGACGAACATACAGGTTAAGATATTTCTCACTCCAAATGGGACAAGCGTCTGGTAATTGGATTAACAATCGATGTCAAAGGGATCTTTTTTTTTTCTTGTGCCCTTTTCGTCCAACCATGCAAGCAAGAACAGAAGGACTATTAAAAATCAATTTTCCGCCCCGCGATCCTCGTACCGATACGTTTATCTTCGCGCAAATGGCCACAATCCGGCCACGGAGGCGATTAAAAACGAGTGAAAACAAAAAATAAAAACAGACATAAAATGCGATTAAAATGTCAGCACGAGTGAGTGTGTTTTTGTTGCATCTTTCGATTTGTTTTTATATGCTGCTGCTGCCTGGATGTATCATTTTGTTAGTTCTGCGTTCGGTTCAATGGCCGATACGGCGCTACAATCTCTTGCTTGCTCGCATTCTCTCTCTCCCTCTCTGTGCATCTGTCCCTCATCGCTATTGTAATGATCAGAACGCAACATAGGAATGCATGCCGATGTTGGTTGGCATTCTGGTTTTGCAATGTTGAGATGCGCTTACGATTTTTCCGCACGCATTACGGTAGTGCCAGGATTCATTAGACGTTAATCGGAAATTTGCGTGGTAACGTGGTAATTTGTAGTTTATTTATTTGTGATTGCTTTTACCCGTGATTGCGATGTGATGGAATGGTTAGGTTCCCCATGTGTGGATGGGGCTCGTGTGATGATCTGATTTATCGGGCGAATGGCATTTTGGATGCTGGGAAAATGCAGCTTGTTTGTCACATTGTAATAAAATACATGGCATTTATTGTTAGCACACATAGCAGCGTTTCTTTGGTCATTTTGGAAAAGCTTTCCGTGCTGATTGGATGACGATCAACAGAAAAGGGATAATCGTCATAAAAAATGGGATATTTCTCTTTCCAAATAGATATATACGTTGATGTTGTACAGAGATTGAGTGATAAACTTGTAGTCTACTCTACTTAAAAAGACGTAGACAGTTTACAAGACAGAAATAATGACCGGATCGACGCATTTTTGTCTAGTTCAAGATGTGTAGCGTAAAGTATCTGACAAAAATGGAAATCCAGCTATTAATGTTCGAGGCAAACGGTTAAAACAAACCACATTTATTTTGGTTAGGTAGATACATGGCTTCCAAGATCTATTAGTAGTACTGTTGGAGTAACTATTACTGTTGTTGCTGCTAGAGACATGTCTAGACTATGCTCAAGACGAAGGACAAAGCTTAAAGGCAGAACTGAAGAGAAACATTTCACGTCGAAAAAGTGCGTCCAGAGATTAGATCTACCTCGAAAATGTGCTATAAATTTTGAGATAAGTCCAGAAATGGTTCAAATACTGTTCGTTCATCTCAGAAGTACTGTAAGAGTATATCCGATCATACACATAAGTAAGAAAAACTTTGCTGATATATCAAAGGTATAAATAGAGTCACTAATGCAACTATTAATAACTGTCATTTTGTTCCCACCCGTTGTCATTCAGTTGAAGTATAAATCAAATAGTGTATTTTTGCACCTAAATTGCAAACTTTTTTACAAAATTAAGTCCGTTTCTTGCGAAGCAGAACCATTCATTATTTTAATTTAAACTTCACTGCAGCCAAAAGCCATAACATTTTAGCTAAAGTATCAGAAATGGTTCGTACGTTTTCGAAAGTGGCAACTTTGCTTTGAAAAACGAAGAACTTACCGGAGCGCTATCAATCTTTGGAGATATACTACTGGGGGTTTGATGTTTAATAAAAATCACAATCCCATCACAAACCCAAATACACTTTTAGTTAGTCTGTCAGCATAATTCGGTAGTTGCCATATGTACTGAAGGCAAGAACTATTGAACGACATTTATCAGCGTGTGACTTCAACTGCTCGAACGGCGATAGACAAAACACAGTCAGTTTTCTGCATGATTTCCGATTGATGCAACATGGCCAGAGTCAACAGCAACTGACAACTGCTAAACAGATTGAAAAAGTAGTCTTTTGAAATGGAGAAAGCACTTAGAACACTGAATGCATAACCAATTATTCAGAATAAATCTTCAATTTGCTTTAAATAAATCCCTCGAACTTATCCATTGTTCACTATTAATTGATAATTTATTTCAAGTTAGTAATAATAACTATTTTTCTCCAGTATTTGAAGTGTCAATTAATTTTTAATATGCACACGTTAGGTCGTTAGGCCAGGAAAGAAGAAGATGCACACAATTCGGTAGCTCAGGTTTACCTTTTATAGCGTTGTTATAAAGATCCCTTTGACATCGATGCTTATCCCAATTACCAGACGCTTGTCCCATTTGGAGTGAGAAATATCTTAACCTGTATGTTCGTCAGTTATCGTAACTGGTCCAATAAACGTGTTACCGTGGAATTATTATAAAACATTGCGGATTAAAAAAACACACATACCGTTTGTATTAGATCGTTGAAGATAATAAACACTATTCGTAATTTATTGCCCATGTCACTCTTGAATGCAACCATCACGTAACGTGTGTACGCGCAGTAGAGTTTTATGCTCCCTGGACGAGTTTTACTCGTTACCATCTTCACGGCGCCGTCCGGAAGTCCTTAAGGACAATCTGTGCGGTAGCCATATCGTAAACACCGGATCACACAGCAGCAGCAGCAACAACAAACAAAACCCCGAACGGAACAAAGATGTGGTTTACGTGTGTGAAAAACGGTGCCGGGAAAAATATGCGCATTTCCATTTTTATGACTTTATGCCAGAAATTCGGTTCGGTTGCGCGGTTCGGTTACACACTCACAGATCACAACCGCGGTCATGGTGCAGTCTGAAGGTTGTAACGGATCCATCCCAAAAACGAATCCGCGTATCGCATCTGCTGGGAGCGCCGACCGAGAGCTCTCGCGGCAAGACTGCGTGTCTGCGGCAGTAAAACATACTTGGTTTTACGAGCCTGGAAAAGTTTTTCCCGCTTTTCCTTCACGCTTCAAGGTGGAACGGATTGTTCCGATGTTCGTTCACCGTTTGCTGCTGTCGATGCTGCTGCTGCCGCTCCAAGATGTCTGGCCGACACCTTCAACCTTACTTTGCACTGTCCGTTGTTTGATTTATTTGGGTAGAGTTTGAGTACGAAACTAATAAGTTCTGCTCCTCCGCGCGTTCTCTACTGGAAGATGTGCCTTCCGGATGCCGTAAAGACAGACAAAAGTCATGTTTTGTAAGATGGAAAACGGTGCATGGTCAAGTCATTGTTGGGTAACATGCTTCGGACGCGTTCCCGGTGTGCTCGTTTCCAAACGACTGCATTCTGTGCTGAGTGACAGACAGTACGTCGTGGGGTTTTGCGGAAGATGCAACTCCTTAACTACGTTACATGACGCTCGGCTACAAGAGAAGGGCACAATTGTTTGCCATGTTTTTGATGAGTTTTAAAATTTTGGCTGATTTGTTAAATTTCTTTTACGACTTTGTTTATGCAGCGAACGTACAAAGAATAGCGAAGCTCGTGCTGATAGTTTCCGGACCGGTGCGTCATGCACGTTGCAGGTTTTGGCGCCGTACGCGTATGTGATGTAAAGAAAAACACGGAAACATCAAACTATACGATCGAGAACAGTGCAGTACGATAAAGATGTTTGAATGCGTCATAAATCGAAGACGGGCACATGAAATGAATTGGAAATGATGCGGATTCGCTTTTCCGGTACAAAGAGAGGCTCGTACAACATTGGCTCAGAAGGTCGTCCGGATTGGTGAGCTGTGTTTTATGGGATATCCTTTGGAGCGAAATGATAAGACACCGAATGTGTTTGTTGGAGTTTGATGACAATGTAACTACTATTTATTTCGCTGACGCATATCATTAAAGTTTTAGTAACAACGCGTTCCCCGGGTAAAGTGTCACACATCTAATTCGCTTCCGCGACAATCTAATAATTGAGGGCGAGACCTTGGTCGATTCATACGCAGCACAATGCACAACTCAAAGTAGTTATTGTGCGTGCCTTCGAGAAAGGAATAGTAGCCCTTCTTCAGCTGCTCTTGCAGTCTCCAGAATGTAATAAAACTTCTAATGGTACGCTAACGACGTGTAGTTGTGCTTGGAGCATATGGGGTAGGCGCTGAGGGCGGCGGGTTGGGTTTTTTTATTTCACTTTTTAAAAACCATAACCTCACTCGTTGTGCCAATTGCGATCTGTCAGTTGGTGAACACTGTGAGAGCACCACCGTGGCGCTGGCAAATGAGTGTAAGCGTGAGTGAATTTCAATTCCTGAAGAGGTCCGCAGGCCCGTCATAAAACACTCCCCGCCTCAATCTACTCGGACCCCGTTTCGCATCCTTGATGCCCATATCTTAAAATCCACTCGTTAAACGCAAAGCCACGAACCGATCGACGCTAGTGGAGGGCCCGGGGAGTCCTGCTCGCCAGGGCGCTCAGCGCAGCGCAACGATCGTAAATTATAATATGATTTTTATTACATTTTAGCGTAGCATAAGCCCGGGCCTCGGCTGAGACGTTCGTAATTTGTTATAATGTTATGGCTTTCCATACGGTGGGGGGAACCCAACGCACCCCGGGCCCGCTGACTGAAGTTGACTGACTGGCTGGTTACTCTGGCTCGCTATTGTTAATTTTTATATTTCCTTGCATTGCCGGAAAAAGGGCTGGAAGTATCAGTCACTTTGTAGGAATGGGATGCTCGTTTTTTTGCGCAATAGTTCCCGTACATCTTGTCCCGTTGTATTGGCGTGCTATTTAGCTTAGGCTCTCGCTTTATTTCGTAAAATTTTATTTTACAGTGCACTAGCGTGCCGAGTGTAATTGTGTTTGTCGGGTGTGTGTGCGCAAAACAAAAAACCCGAGCCGCCAAGGAAAAGGCCTTCTCCTTCCTTCGATCGTGTCAATGCAGCGTGAAGATTTGTAGGAACGAACAGCGGCGAGGAGAGAAGCCGGATACAAAATTGCGGTTTTGTAGCTTTTATGATCCAATTAGCTCTAGAACAAGCGCTGAAGAACGCTGGACGAACAACCAGATCTCCCGGGTTGGACGGAACGGGAGGGGTGGGTAATAAGTCCGGCCGGTCCGGTTCGGTTGGCATGGGCGATGGAAATTGAATCAACGGCCATGCGTTAGCACAGACACATGCACATGTGTGCCTTTCTTCTGCGAGTTGCAAATGAAGCATTGAAGTCGTCGCGCATGGGAAGTGTCATAAACTCATGTATGCAATTTGTTTCGCCGGGTTTCGTCACTGATCGTCGTTGTCGGTGTGCTGTAAATCAAACCTTTAGCGCTGGGCAGTAAAAGGAGAATTATTGCAGCGAAGGAATGTATGTAAGCATATGGAACGAAAAGTTTAAACAATGCTGTGATGTCGGGTTGGTGCTGAGCACGTTCAGGATCGTAAAGAAGGTCATCATACTGCCGTAAAGGATTGTTCGTCGGGTTTTTTTTGTTGCTCGCGAACATCATTAGTCTGGAAAGAATTTTTTTTCTCCTTGTTAAGAATTAATCAGAGAAGGTTTAATTTTTATTAGATGTGTTTTTAACATTCAAATTGCACTTCAAATAAACTATGACGATCTAAGTAGGAAGAATTGAATCTTTTATTTCGGTATTTCGTCAAGAATTCGAGAAGTTATAGTTGAACTACTTTTGCATACTTACTTATCAAGCGCTACAACCTTGGATTCTTGTAATCTTCTGAGCGTCTCTCAGTCGAGCACCATCGTTTGTTCAATCCAACGTCTTGAGGACTTGATGGCTGGAGTCATCCGGTGCAAGTTGTAAGAAATGATCAGGACTAGAGGGCATGGCGAACATAACTTTCTAGAACAAATTGATTCGTGTTCTAGGGACATCCATAAGAGCTTATTTTAATATTTTCTCTACTCCAATTCTGGGATTTTGGCCAGACAGAAAATCGGATATCCATATAGCGGAGCTTAAACAAGTTTTGCCAGTCAGTTTGCATGTAGTGCCTGTATGATTTTAACTGTAAAACGTTTGTCAAAATGCATACAACATATCAAGATATCAAGATATCAGGGGCGGCCCGTTGGTAGATGCGACAGCGGCGCCGGTCTTCACACGGCAGGACCGGGGTTCAAGTCTCATCTGGGCCGTTCCCCCATAGTGAGGACTGACTATCCAACTATGCGGTAACAATAATTCTAGTAAGCCAGAAATGGCAGGCATGACCTAAGAGGTCGTTAGGCCAAGAAAGAAGAAGAGATATCAAGTCCTCATGCTTGAGTCATCGTGGACATCATTACCATTCGCTGGGTTTATCACAGCAATATCTATAGTGCAAAACGAGCTAACGTTTCTGCTTCAGTAGTTTGCGTTGTTCCTTACTTTTACCCAATCATAAAGCTAGTTATTATTTTTCACTGCACAATCCTCCTAAACCGCCTTGGCTTAAGGAGCTTTTTAAGTGCTCTTTTTCCTGATGAGTAGCGTGAGTGTGAGAATGTGCCAAAAGTACTTTTGTCTTTCCATTCAAATCCGATCTGGTGCTGTAATCTACCCTCGTTTTCATTCGAACCGCTTGGTGAACGGCTCGAGGGCTTTCAATTGGTTCCGGTGAGGTTCGTCGTCGGAATGAGGGTACCGACCGACCAACCGACCCGACCGCTTGTTGTAATATCGCGTAGCCTGCCGAAGACGATGGAAACCATTTCGTTGAAACAAAGGGAAAACCCACCAAGAACCCGAACCTCCCGGGGTGGTACGATCGTATCAGGGGGAAATAGTGTGCCGCGACTAGGTGGTACATATAAGGCAAACATAAATCATCATGTTTCGGGTGGGTGGGTGATTGCTGGTGCTGGTCTAGCATCAAAGGAAGCGAGCGAACAGAAAGAGCCGACTCGTGTGAACTGCGTACGACGTGTGGCCTGGTGCCTGGTTGCATATCATGCTTGTCAGCCAACAGTTCCAACGCTATATGCACCGACCAACGGCAACGGCAGCATAGCAATCGCGCCTATAGTCGCCTCTCCGTTGCTGGGGTTTGTGGAAGCATAGTTGCCGATGTTGCTTGCGCCCCACAACCGAGCATGATGTTGCTGTTGCGCCAGAACGAGACAGGGCAAACCGTGCACAGCATAAGACAGAGGCGGAGTCAGCCCACCATTGGTCGTGGCCGGAAGGTCGCACTGTTGCTCCCTCTCTGTTCGCTGCGACAAAACATAACGCGCTCGGCGGTTCCGATTGCTGTTCACTCTCGCATTCGGAAGTTTTTTCCCCACCTGTGGACTTGGTTCGACGGTCGATTCGACACCACTGGCTTCTTGTGTTGCAGCAAACCGACCGAGCACGTGTTTCTGCTGTTTTTTTTTAAATCAACATCAGGACATAACGAAACCCGAGAGCTGTCCGTCCGTGGAGCGGGGGATCGCAAAGTGAAAATCGTGTCGACATCGTTCATGCTAGACCGTGGAAAAGCCGAACATTTGCTTGGCGGTTTTTTTCTCAACGCTTTGATGCTACTGCTGGAGTTGCTGGCCTGGGTGTAGGGCGTTGCGCTTTTCCCACCACGGTGATGTTACATCGCTTCGAGCGACTCCCGAAACTGGTGCCGGAAAAGTTTACTGCCCACTGGAGGAAGTTGGGAATTATGTTGCTGCATTTTCCCGAGCATAAGCAACGCTTTCTCTTGCTGCTTGCTGAAGAAGAGAGTTTTCTTCGAACGATGTACCACCGTGCCGTGACAAACGACAGCTATCATTGGTCCTGCCCCGGTACATGCTCGGGCGCTGCTTATTCGCTTGTTTCGCATTCGTCCACAGTGAACGAACGAACTTTTCCGAGCATCATATTTTCCTCGTAGTTTTTTTTTTTTGGTCGTTCATTCCTTCCGTCGTTTTATTGCTGCACTTTTCGCCCTTCCTGTACGGCGTTCGGCGGCGTTCCACTTAAAGGATTGCAATGCGCGATTACGAAAGGAAAACGCGTGAATGGACGACGGTCGAAGGATGTGGTAGCTAGCGAAACAACGATGTTTATGTTAGCGCGAATAATTGTGACATACACAAGAGACGCTGCTGTACAGTGAGATTAGTTCTCATGGCCCGACCCCTGTGTGTGTGTGTGCATGTTAGCAGAGAAGTTCGGAAAATGTGAACGTTTGCTTTTTTAATGGCACTGCTCGTGCGTACATGCTGCTTGTTACCAGATAAAAGCATTTTTCTTTGGTACACAGCAATAAAGGATTCGGTTATGTGAAGAACGTTTGTTAGGCGTACTGTTGCGCTATCGTTTGGGATGCATCGAGCCGCATAAAAGAACTGGTATGAAAGTCACCGAAAGAACCTTACTCGTATACATTTAGTGACAACGTACAAAAAATACGGGTAGACGAAGACAGTTGGTGTATTGGGGAAGGGTGTGGTGTTAAGCAAACGTTCTAGTGCATTGTGGGCCGTGCTTATTGAATGAACATACTAGATTTCGTTCGAGTTCTGCACCAAGTTGTCGTTGTGTCGTTTTGTTTGAGCAGCTAGAATAACCGGGCGTACACTTTTAGCATAATCGCTAGAGAAACTTTTCGATTCAACAAAAGGATGACGTGAATCAATCTACTTTCCTAGCTTGACTGGCAGTAGTAGTTCACAAGTTTGAATATAAAATTTAGAATATTTAAGTACCTAAAGATAGGAGTATCTTCTTCTTCTTCTTCTTTGGCACTACAACTTCGTGAGGTCTTGGCCTGCTATTGCTAGCTCTCTGTGACTTAGTTTTTACCCGTAGCCGGATAGTCAGTCCTGCGTATGGGGAGTATACAAGTAGTATACAAATACTTTATAACTAAATTGTACTTCAATTGACAATGTCTTAAGTATTCTAAGCAGATAAGTATTCTATGCTGCTAAAATGTCGTGTTATAAGTTGTTATTTATGGTGAATTTGCTAGATAGTTGTCTGAGTAATATGTATCGATAAAGAAATAACGTTAAGTTAGGCTGTGTGGCTTTCTTGACTTGGCTACCGAATGGGATTTGGAGTACCCGATCTTGTCGTTTTGAGAACGATTTTCTTAGCGTAGGCAATAATAATTGATTCATTATTTTATACACGTTTAATTAAATCACACGGAAATCATTGGAAAACTATCCAAATGATGGAGAAACTTCTCGCTTATCTTAAGACATACATTAAAGGTTATGATTGAAAAATATTAGTAGCTTCACTTCTTCTAACATACGTCAAAGGAGTTGGACAGGCAGTTCTACTAAAATGACATAAGATGACCGTAGAATGCGTTTATATTTTGTAGAAAGTATTTAGAAATATCTAACATCTGTGTTTCAAGCTAAGAAAACATAACATAACATAAGAAAAATTATTAAAGTTGTTTAGAATGGAAAATTTCGGTAATTTCTACCAAAAATGTAATACTCTGGTTTTTGACTTATCCATTTCGGCCATTTGCTAACCGATTTTAATCGTTGTTTTTGCCAATTGTTAATAAAATGTTGCATAAAAAGGCGAGAGGAAAAAGAATCGTACTGTTACCGTTTGAATCACTGTATACATTTTCTTAGTGGTAATAGGAGACTTTACAAAAGGTGATAATTGAGACACAACTACTTTGAGAATAGTTAGTGAAATACGTTATCATATTTCTAATATTTTATTGATGAAATTGCAGCAAAATTTTGTGTGCGGTTTGATTGATGCCTAGGAAAAAAATAATGATAATATAGGAATAGAATAGAATTGAAATATTAATAAATTATGAAAGTAATGTCGATACAATTGTCAAAATACCAAGCTTTACTATGAGACCTAAGATATACAGCTGGTTCCGCATTCCAAGAGTAGAATAACTGTTATTATACAGATTATACTGTGTCAAATGTTGGATTAGCTTTTGAACTATTAACTTGTAGCTAGATACTGAAGACTTTGAGCTACACTAGCAAATTTGCAAAAGAAGTAGTTCTCTTAATCTAGAATATGTAATTCTTATTCGGGTGCACTTAAAACTCTGTGGGAAACTTTAATATTTAATATCTGTAAAGTTGTGTTAACACTAAAACAATTTAAGTATGTATATGTTGCCTAACCGTGCAAATTATTAGTCGTAAGATTGAAACGAGAGGTTGAAAGGGACACACGGTTCGATGTGTAATTGAAAACTTAGTATGCACAACAACATTTGTCTTAACGTTTACCTTGAAGCAAACATTCCAACAAGTATGGCATTAAGGGCCTATTTAGTTGTCATGACCCACAGCACTGCAATTCCTGCCCCCTGTACACCAAAAAAGAAAAAAAGATTGATTAACATCCTGACAGGCTCATATCACTTATAAATGCCGCCCATAAAATTAATCGAAACAACTCGCGGCGCTCAATGAACAATGTACTCTCGGTTCCCATCTACGGGATAACATGTTGCGGGCTGCTACCAAACACAAGGTCATACATGCCAGCGAAACATGCCGCCAATCGTGTCGTGAGCAACCGCTCTGCAACGCGATCGGCACAAACAAAAATAAAGTTAAAATAATTGAATCAAACACAGCGCGAAGGGTTGGCCCGTGATAAACGATCCGATTGATTCGTTAGCTGCCGGGGTAGGCCCCGTTGCACGAGTACACCGTTTCACGCGCCACGTGCGTTCGACAGTCTTATCTGAGATTATACGAACGAGGTGACAGCTTAAAGAGCAAAACCTGTGGTGATTATTTAAATTAGCACCACAAACGGAGCGCTCAGACGACGCGGAGAGTGGTTTTAATGCGCCTTATGGAAGGAAACGAAAAACATAAAACAGCCAAGGTAAGAAGCATAATAACCGATGGCAAGTGTTTTGGAGTAAGATTCCCGGTGGCCTTTCGGGTACCCGCAGAACGGTGTGTATCGGAAGTTTGGATTTCTGCACAGCTTCAGGAAACTACCAGATGCACACGGTTACGGGGGCGTTGTGGCAATCGAAAGCAATCAACATCAATTAGCAAGTTTATTTGCTGCTTCACACACTGGCACCGGGATGTGTGTGCACGTGTGTGCTCTTCCGCATACTACAAATTGGCTGTTTTGCCTTATGGGCAGATCGTTTTACTTGGCGGCAAACAGATGAAAGTATGATTTATCGCCGACAATCATTTCCCATTACAATGGCACGAGGATATGTGTGTGTGTGCGCGTGTGTGCTCTTCCGCATACTACAAATTGGCTGTTTTGCCTTATGGGCAGATCGTTTTACTTGGCGGCAAACAGATGAAAGTATGATTTATCGCCGACAATCATTTCCCATTACAATGGCACGAGGATCGTAAAATCTGTGCACCTCCGGAAATGTTTGGTGTGTGCGTGTGTGCACGTGTGGTGAGTTTTGCTATGTGGGTGCCACACTATCGAGAATTCATCGGCCAAGTGACGGGATTATTTAGGGAACGATCGAGGAACGGTGTGATGCTTCCGATGGCCGTTGAAGGTCGCGACTTGCACGCTCGTCTAACCTTGCTGAGTCACCCGGATAGTAGCGCTCAGTGGAAAGGTAAAGGCGCACCGACCAAAGCCAACCAATCAAACCAACGGACGCCGATCGTTCGATTATGGTTTGTTTAGTCTGGATGCATAAAATATTGCTCAATTATTCAATTTATCGCTTTTCCTTCGGTCGGGGTCGAACATTGCGTGAACATCGATCCCGTACATTGCAAAGTGCAAATACTTGGAGCCCCCGGGTGCATATGAGTGTTTGTTGGTGTTGTTTTTTTTGTTTGATTATTGATATGGTAGTTCGTTGTGATGTGTGTGTGTGTGTGTTGTTTGCAAATGTGCATCATATCGCGGATAGAGACATTGCAGTAGGGCAATGGAAATGCAGACATTATTGTACAAATAAACTACCGTTTGCTGAGGTGTAGCGCTGCAAGTAAAGTTTGCATCATATCGCGGATAGAGACATTGCAGTAGGGCAATGGAAATGCAGACATTATTGTACAAATAAACTACCGTTTGCTGAGGTGTAGCGCTGCTAGTAAAGGTTGGGTGTCGTCGATTGATATTTACATTGAGTAACGTTGATAAATTAGACACAGATTAGTTGGCTTGAGCGATAACTCCTGTTTTGGTGACGCTTAATGCAACAATTTATTAGATAAAATAGATGCGAATCTGGAGAATACTACTGCTCATCATCATCTGTTTACCGCGTGGTACGAGTAATAGTGCTCAATTTTTTACATCCTCCTCTTGCTAGCTAGAAACGATCGTTTTGTCATGATCAAAAAAGAGAACGGTTGAAATATATATCTCTGCCTCCATTACCCACCACCATCAACAATATTCAAGTGATGCCCTTTTCGAAGGAGCACAAATGCATGCTTCGACGCGAAAACCCACGGCTCTAAAAAAAAGACTGCAAATGCCAGAAATAGCTAGGAAAGATCCGACAATGATCTATTGACTGGTGTGATGGTAAGGCGGTTGTTTTCGGAGGATCCTCAGCGCAGGGCATATCTCGGTTCCCGGGGATTGACACTTTGACAGCTCTGATGCAATACCCATTTCCAGATCGCGGATGACGCGAAATCGCACTACGGAACCGGGTATGGGCAATAATGGTGTGGTGGAAGAAGCTTATTTCCACCAATCAAATGACAAACGGGCGCGTGCGTGCGTGTCAAGAGGACAGGAAGTGGAGAGAATGGAGGGGACGGGACAAGGAAGATGGAGTGTGTAGGCATGAAGATAGTGGTGCCTGAACTGCTCGGAAGATTGAAGCTAAATTAAGCACAAGATTAGCATGACTGAAGTGACTTTTCAAAGTGTCAGAATGGCTGCACAGTTGGCGAGAGAGCGCTAGCAGGGATTGCAATTTTGAG
>KZ061634.1:396292-454569 GCA_002091835.1 Anopheles maculatus | reverse complement strand
CCTTTTGCGCACCCAAGCTAAACGAATGATTAAGGCGTTCGAAGCGCGGGTCAAGTCCTCGTTGGACCCAAACAGCGATCGACTGACGGAGGACGACGAGGAGGAGAACATATCTGTGACCCGCACCAACTCCACCATTCGATCGCGGTCCAGTTCGCTGTCGCGGTCGCGATCCTGCTCGCGCCACGCCGAAACACCGCGTGCCGACGATCGGGCACTGAACCTTGACACCAAATCGAAACCCTCCACCAGCAGTAGCAGTGGCACCGGCTGTGATCGAGACGATGGCGATTGTATTGCGTTTGATGACAGTGCGTCCATGGTCGGAGTAACGCACGGGTCACGATCGGCAACACGAGTAAGCAGAGGTCGTTCCCGCAGCCAAACGAAACGGTACTCGCATGCGGTGGAGAGCACCAACGCACGGAGTCGATCACCCGTCCCGGACGAGGAGCCGTCCGTGTACAAGAGTCTCGCTGAGGCGGCGAGCAAAATGGCACGCTCGTTCATTCCTGCCCGGGAACCGGAAGATTTGCACAGCACGCACAAATCGCCGGGACGGGAGGACAACCCTAGCCATCCGTACGAAGCGTACCTGGAGTCGGTACGGCGGAGTAAAAAGTCGTTCACGCTCAAGGAAGCCGATGGTGTGGCCGAATCGTCCGAGGAGTGTTACGACAAGGAGAAGGAACAGCAGCAGCTCATACCGTACTCGTTGCCCAAGAGCACGTTCGATCGGCTGGACCTGCTGAAGAAACCGAACGGGCTGACGTTCCCGATGTACAAGTACAACGAACTCGGGGCCGACAATTTTGCGTTACCACTGCTGTTGCCCGGGCTGGAAGCGGTCAATCGGACGCTTTACACGACCCACTTTCCGACGCATCTGCTACCGTCCGGCTTGTATCCGACGGTCAGTAGCGAGTCCACGACCGCACCAATGTTCCACGGTCACTTCTTAGGCTATCAGCCTCCGATGCAGTTGTCCCACATGGAGTCCTTCTATCGGAAGGAGCAGCAGCAACCGCATCAACAGCAACAGCAACAGCAGCAGCAGCAACAGACATTGGCCGAACCAAAGGTACAGACGTCTTCGTCTTCGCCCAGCAGCAACCGTTTAACGCCACCCAAGGGTACATTTTTCTACGCGAGTGCGGTGGAAAATTCGCTCACTGCTCATCAGGCTTCAATCGCTACCATCCATTAGGTTGCACCGCCATTCCCGAGATGATGGTGCAAGAGTGTAGCTTCCGGCCGTTCGAAAAGGTAAGTTCCTACAACCGTTGCCTCACATCCTATGGTATGGGGGACCATTCTTTGATCTTTGGATGAGCATTTTTGAAGCGTGGTTGGTTCGTCAGCAGACACATTTATAACAAAATACTTTGCTGCGATAACCCAACAGGAGAATGAATAGAAAAACCGGATAGTATGTTGTTGTTGACGGATTGTTGACCAGTCACCAATAGCGCTTGGGGCTGATTTACTTCTGCCAGTATCGATCATCGTCAGTGCGAGGAGAGTGTGCTTGTGCACGCTTCTATAAATCATTCACAACCAAATCAACGTTTAGTTATTGATATGGGTGAGCAAATATGAAACAAAAAAAAAAAAAACAAACACCTCATGCACTTTACCCTTTGAGTGCTACAATCTCTCTTTACGTCCTGGCACAATGGTTCATGGGTGGACATAATGAATACTTCATTAGCTTGAATAGAAATACAAGTTGATCCTAATGGAGTTTCAGGAGAGTCCTTGATTGATTTAAAATATAGTTTTATCGTTGTAATAACACTTGTTTTTTTGCAAGGCGGATTCCTAAATAGATTATAACTCCAAGGAAGTAGCAATATTTTTTGTAAAGGCAGCAATCAGTTGATACCGGAATTCTATCACATTTAGGGCAAATTTCTAACATAGCTTGTAGAGCAGCTTGATTGAAGTACGTGACGCTCTGACAATTACCAAAAAAGTTGCATGAATAAGTGTCGCGAATTTATTTTTTTTCATTTCGAGATGGCCGGATCGCACGGTTGACACATTTAACGCCGTTTGACTGACTATCGTTCTGAAATCTGCATTTTGAAGGCAATTGATGAACTAGTCCTGTTGCAGTTCTGGTGACATGATCAATATAACTTTATGAATTTGTAGAGCATTATCAAATATTTTGATCCACCATTTGACCTTCGCCCGAACCATTGTGCACCCGCGGTTCGTTTGCGACCGGACGATGTATCGCAAATTCTAAATAAAAATAATCCATGCGGGTCGGGAAGCAAATAATTTATTTCCTATTTATATTTATTTTTAATCACCCACAAATGGGGGTGAGCGATGGATGGATGCATAGCCCCAGTGCCGGGCTAATGCATGCCTTTTTGTCGCCCCAGCCACCGTGCGCACTCTATTCCGAAGTGGCTATTTTTCACTTCACTGCCTGGTTGGCTGGTTGCCTTCGGGGCAGCAGGCTGGGTGTTTTTTTATTTAGCGGCCAAATGTTGATATGATTCGACACGACGTAACGGTGTTGTTTCGCGATGGGGTGTGTGCGAGCCACGGGGGGGTGTTGGCGACAAACAACAACAAATAGTAAAAAAAAAGAAATCGTTGTTTCGATTATTCAAAATTTATACACAAAATATGCAGCGCATATTGGTGCCCCTCATCAGCGGCTTCGTACGCTCCCCATTCACTCACCGGCAACAATCAATGTAATAATAGTGTGTTGATGCCGCCGGTGAACCAACGGGTTCGGGGTGTTGACGATGGCTCAAGAGGGAACGAACGGAGGGTGTGTTTCAGGGCAGAAAATGCGTTCTGCAATGGCGTTTCTATTGCCGGTGCAGCGCGCAAAGGGGGATCGACTGCGTCACGAGTGAAAGAACCGGAGACCTGCATTCGTCAAGCGGAAATAAACAAATCAAAACAATCCACAATCCCTTCCCTTGTGCCATTCATCATGCAGCTTCCACCACCGATGGCGCGGATTTCAGCTGTCTATGCACTTGCATTGTAAATATGTGTACTGAGAGTCAGAGCATGGGCATGAGGGAAAATCGGCGCTCGGCCGACACTCTTGCTTTTCGCACTTTGGTTGCTATTTTTATTCGCCTGCTTAACTCTGCGCCCGTTTGTAGCTTGTGTGTGTGTGTGTGTGTGCTTAATCTGCACTGCTGCTGATGCTGGAAGTCTCTGGCCTAGGTTCCACCATATGGCAGGGAAAGAAAAACCGGGACATTTCGGGGCGGACAAAACTCTGCCGATTGTGTTGACGGTTGGGGCAAGTTATGAATAAATTTAGTCCATTCGTTATCCAGCGATGCATCATTAATGGTAGCGCTGGTCGCGCGTGGTCGCATTGCCTGCCGGTTAGGTAAATAATACGATTTTTTGCATTCCAATGTCGTAGTAACTAATTTTGTGGCACACTTTGGAATCGGAGTGCTTGACTTTTGCACGCATCGGAAAGAGAGATAATTTATGGTGCTTTTGAAGCATGAAATGTGACAAGGGTTTTCCAGTTGATCAGGACAAAATCGTCAGCATGTCAGGTACGAAGTCAATGGTAGGACATTTCAATACGGAGCATCACGTATCTAGGTGCAGGAAGAAATAACAAAAATTGCCGTAATATTAGGTATTTCGGCACTTTGGTAGGACCCAAGCTTCTCCACTCAAAATACCTGTCGCGACGGACGAAGCTGGGACTGGACAGAACCTTTATAGGCCCAGTACTCACATACGCGTCTTAGACATGGACTTTGTCCAAAACTGACGAAACCCTCTTAGCCGCGTTCGAGAGGAAGATGCTCAGAAGGATTTTTGGCCCCGCATGTGTGGGAGGACAATGGAGGAGCCGCTACAATGACGAGCTCTATGAGCTGTACGGTGATCTTACCATCGTGCAGCGAATTAGGCTCGCCAGGCTCCGGTGGGCTGGTCATGTCATGAGAATGGCACCGGACGACCCAGCCCGTAAAGTCCTTTTAAGCCGTCCACATGGACAGAGGAGGCGTGGTAGGCCCAAACTGAGATGGAGTGATGGCGTAGATGCGTCCGCCAGAACGGCCGGGATATTGGATTGGCAGACGACGGCGCTAAACCGTGAGCGGTAGGACCCAAGCAATAGCTGTCATCAACAAAAATGTTCATACGGGTGCAAATTCTTTGTGGTCCTTATCGATCAATAGCAACTCTGCCTTGGTTGCTGTTCGTTGCTGAGTTTAATAGGAGAGTCATTTCGACCGAAGACTTTCTTACCACCCGAAAGATATTTTTCACAAGCACCATCGTTTGTTTTGACAGACAGTTTTGTATACCAATGTCCATCTTGTCCAGGATATTCTTTCTCGTTTAACCAGATGCTTTGACACCTAGTTTAAGGGTTGAAACGTTAAAGCCAACGCGGTTTTTTCCTGACAAGTTCTGCTACACTTGAAGAGTGTGGTATGTTCCCGTGGTTCCAATCTGCTCCCGTTTGGAAGTATTCATCTTTCTGCAGAAGTGGGAAGAAGTTGTAAAACACGAATCTCCTTTTCAGTTCCTCGACTGTTTTGAGCAGACTGACTGCCCTACATCAATGGAAAGTAACATATTAGCTGCACATAACGCCCATGATACACCAGGTGATGGATAGTTGGGAAGATCGCCATCGGCTTACGGTCAGCGTATTCAAACCCGGTGGAAAAAAATGGTTAATCATATTCATTTGCAGCGGCCTTACACGCCGACAGTTTAAACTGAACATGCTCTATTTAGTAACGCCATTCGATCTGACTTTCTGTTCAACTCTGTTAAACGTGGTCTTAAGCACCGATTTTAAAGTGCAAGACATTTGAGGATCGGTACCAACGTTTGCACCAAATCAAAAACCGTGTTACACAGCAACTGAAATACATCCACAACCACATGCAACCCTGATTGAAAGAGTCCACAGTCCGGAATGCATTATGCATGTTAAGGCAGGAGGCGGTTTTGTTGTTCGTCTGTGATGCAACGCGCACCACACGCCGCAAAACACCGACCGCCACCGTTTGCAAAACTTCCCCGCGGGACAGTTTAACGATCGTCGTAAAACGGTATTATACACCCGAGTGTGTGGCCGTGCGCAGCAAGACAGGGTAACAAAAATCTCCCCAACCTGGGGAGAGCCGCGCCAGCCTGATGTCTGGTGGTGGAGATCTTTGCGCTTGATCAGTTCGCGAGGTCGCTCAATACATTAGGAAATAATATATATTCCAGGCAATAATAATTTTCTATTTTACTGCCTTGCGTCTGTTCGTCGGACAGTAAGATGGTGGTGCTGGATGTCGGTAAGGTACGCGTACGCCCAAGGTTCCCGCGGCTTATCGTTGTTGGCAAATGCAGCTTCCACCACCGATGGCGCGGATTTCAGCTGTCTATGCACTTGCATTGTAAATATGTGTACTGAGAGTCAGAGCATGGGCATGAGGGAAAATCGGCGCTCGGCCGACACTCTTGCTTTTCGCACTTTGGTTGCTATTTTTATTCGCCTGCTTAACTCTGCGCCCGTTTGTAGCTTGTGTGTGTGTGCTTAATCTGCACTGCTGCTGCTGCTGGAAGTTTCTGGTCTAGGTTCCACCATATGGCAGGGAAAGAAAAACCGGGACATTTCGGGGCGCACAAAACTCTGCCGATTGTGTTGACGGTTGGGGCAAGTTATGAATAAATTTAGTCCATTCGTTATCCAGCGATGCATCATTAATGGTAGCGCTGGTCGCGCGTGGTCGCATTGCCTGCCGGTTAGGTAAATAATACGATTTTTTGCATTCCAATGTCGTAGTAACTAATTTTGTGGCACACTTTGGAATCGGAGTGCTTGACTTTTGCACGCATCGGAAAGAGAGATAATTTATGGTGCTTTTGAAGCATGAAGTGTGACAAGGGTTTTCCAGTTGATCAGGACAAAATCGTCAGCATGTCAGGTCCGAAGTCAATGGTAGGACATTTCAATACGGAGCATCACGTATCTAGGTGCAGGAAGAAATAACAAAATTTGCCGTAATATTAGGTCTTTCGGCACTTAGGTGGTGGGAGTTTAGCAATGGCAGTCATCGACAAAAATGTTCATACGGGTTCAATCCTTTGTGGTCGACCAATATCAACTCTGTCTTGGTAAAAAAATGTTTGAATAATCTCTAACCTAGTCTATCATTCGTTGCTGAGTTTAATAGGAGAGTCATTTCGATCGAAGACTTTCTTACCACCCGAAAGATATTTTTCACAAGTACCATCGTTTGTTTTGACAGACAGTTTTGTATACCAATATCCATCTTGTCCAGGATATTCTTCCTCGTTTAACCAGGTGCTTGAACGGGTGGTGGACACTTAGTTTAAATGTTGAAACGTTGAAGCCACCGCAGTTATTCCCGACAAGTTCTGCTACAGTTGTAGAGTGTGGTACGTAGTATTCATCTTTCTCCAGTAGTGGAAAGGAGTTGTAAAACACGAACCTCCTTTTCAGTTCCTCGACTGTTTTGAGCAGACTGACTGCCCTACATCAATGGAAAGTAACATATTAGCTGCACATAACGCCCATGATACACCAGGTGATGGATAGTTGGGAAGATCGCCATCGGCTTACGGTCAGCGTATTCAAACCCGGTGGAAAAAAATGGTTAATCATATTCATTTGCAACGGCCTTACACGCCGACAGTTTAAACTGAACATGCTCTATTTAGTAACGCCATTCGATCTGACTTTCTGTTCAACTCTGCTAAACGTGGTCTTAAGCACCGATTTTAAAGTGCAAGACATTTGAGGATCGGTACCAACGTTTGCACCAAATCAAAAACCGTGTTACACAGCAACTGAAATACATCCACAACCACATGCAACCCTGATTGAAAGAGTCCACAGTCCGGAATGCATTATGCATGTTAAGGCAGGAGGCGGTTTTGTTGTTCGTCTGTGATGCAACGCGCACCACACGCCGCAAAACACCGACCGCCACCGTTTGCAAAACTTCCCCGCGGGACAGTTTAACGATCGTCGTAAAACGGTATTATACACCCGAGTGTGTGGCCGTGCGCAGCAAGACAGGGTAACAAAAATCTCCCCAACCTGGGGAGAGCCGCGCCAGCCTGATGTCTGGTGGTGGAGATCTTTGCGCTTGATCAGTTCGCGAGGTCGCTCAATACATTAGGAAATAATATATATTCCAGGCAATAATAATTTTCTATTTTACTGCCTTGCGTCTGTTCGTCGGACAGTAAGATGGTGGTGCTGGATGTCGGTAAGGTACGCGTACGCCCAAGGTTCCCGCGGCTTATCGTTGTTGGCAAATCTTTGCATCTTTTGATGATCGATTCTTTGGTCGAAGAGGATGAGACATAGCCCGGCTGCAGCACCCGGGAGTGAATGGGTGTAAGACATAGAATAACACTAGCCTCGCTTGAGTGACTCGGCTGGCAGACACCCCGACGAGTGAGAAAAAGCGTCTTACAAGCGACGCGCTAAATGCAACTTTACTACGGTCGTAAAATAGGTCGTAAATATCTTGCCAACATATCCCCCACCCTAAAGGAACCAAGGCAAAGACAGCCATCGCGGGTTGGTGTGTGCACTTCAAGGTGGACTGAAACTGAACCGACCTTCCCGAGACACACATATACCGCTTTTCCTGACGCGTTTGCAAATTTTTATGCTAAACTTTTTCGCCCCGCTTGTGTTGAGTGCATCGATGCAATCGCACACGGTTAGATGTACGCTGGCCGATAACGAAACGATCTGTAGCGACGGTCAAGTGTCTCGGTACAGCCTGAATCACTGATATGTCTACAATCGATAACGAACTTTACGATAATCCGCCCGGACGCCAAGACGCACCAATAAACGCTGCCGCGGCATCGGACTTGTCGCGGAACTAGAGTTAGAGAGACACATTTTTCGCGCAACATTGTGAGCAACAGCCGTGCGGGTGCGGGCCGGCCATAAAAACTGGAGGACATCTGCGAGCAGATAATTTACAAGCTACTTTGTATAATGAAAAACGCATTAAAACAAAACTACGCAAGTTTCTCGTTCCACACTCTCGCCACGCCAGACTGCGTGACTTGGGCAGATATAGACGCGGACAGCCGGGAGCTGACGCGCCGCAGACGGAACATTTCCGGGTGATCTCAACTCATGCTTATTGTTGGTCGGTTATGATGATGATACCACACGACGATGCGCCTGCCGATGCGCCTGGAGCTGTGCATTTAAAACACACAAACTCTCACATCTAGTCGGCGAAATGTTTTCGTCTTTCGAGCTGTGGTTTTTAACATGTTTCCAGCCCTCGAACAGGGGCTTAAGAAAATGAGCAACTGACTGTGAGCTGCCGTTTTCCCAAAACCTCAAAATGTGTGTCTCTGCGGAGGAATAAACTACCAGGGCTTACTAGCTTAGCCCGCCAGTCGGGGCTAGTATCGGCGAAACCGGTTCCGGTACTGATCGGCCATTACGGGCTGGTGAATTTTACTAGTTTTCAGCGAGATAATTTTATGGTTTTCCATTTGAGGGAATTGCTTTTTTTATTGCTCCAAACGGGGACTGACTAGAGGGTTAGTCTAGCGCTAGTTTCTTTGTGTTTGCGCCGCGTGCAGGTCTGATGGGCATGGATTGTACTAATGCGAACAGAATTGCAAAAATGATGATGTACCATCTGCAACGAAGGTCGGGTTTTTAAATTCCATTCGTAGCATGGGTTTCTTTTCAGTGTTACAGAGCATAATTCATTATTTGAAAATTAACGATTGTTTTTTTGCTGTCTTCTCTCTCTTGTTTTTCTCACCTAAACCACACAGATCGAACGGTCGGAACCACCGCCGCCCCAAATCATTCGTAAGCCGTTAGATGCTACCCCTAGTCTTGGCTGTTACTGGAGCTTCGCCGGTCACAAGTTCCGTTCCTTAGCGATGCATACGACATGGATCACCTCCTGCACTTGCCCCCGCCCTAAATCATCCCCTAAACACTCATCGACCAAGCCAGACCGTGGTGAGCCGGGATGGGTCGTCTAGTAGAAAGCAGCAACGCCGTAAGTTTTGTTTTTAAAATTAAATCTTCGCCGTGTTCGTGTTAAAGTGAAGTAAAACGTGGGTAGGGTTCGGGTCCGCAGATTCTGCTGAAGCAAAACAGAAGAACAAAAACATTAGATTATTGATATAAATTTTTCTTTCGATCGTGCAACGAAGGTCTACACTGTGATACAAAATGTTGTGTACAGGATAAATAATAGAGCAAGTGGTTTTGTTTGAGCTTACACGCTAAACAAACAAAATAAACAAACAAGAGAACAAAAAGCGTAACATTGCGCTGAGATGATTGCAGAAGGTTTCGTTCGATGATGGTGATGGTGCATCACGTGTACACATACACACTCATGTTCATTTAACGCAGGGTGTGTAAACAAGAGTTAGAATTATTGAAACAGACAAAAACCTGTAACAAATTGTAAAACGAAAAATCATAAACCGTGAAGAGAAAAGTATAAGCTGCAACCAAAACCCCTTTTTCAGATTAGACAGCGCTCTGTTGTGTTTTTTTGTGTTTCCATTTCTTGTTTGTTGAAGTTACTGCTTCTTTGGCGCCTTTTTGCACCTCAAAATTTCGTCCTCTAACTCCTACCATAATGCGTATGTGTTACAAGACTCTAAACAGTATGAGTAGTAGAAACAAAAGAATAAAGTATTGTTTTCGATAGCCACGAACGCAACGTAAGGATAGTGTTGTGAAACAAAAATCTCACTAAAATGAAACTCATCATCGGCACGAAATAAAAACAAAAGGAAAGCGAAAGCGAGCGAGTGTTTAATCTTGAGCATCCCACCCGAGGTGCGGGCCAGTTGAAAATTTAGGCGAGGAACAAAACGGATCAGTTACTTGTTACATTTTCCTGTGTGTGTGTTATATTTTTTTGGATAGCGAATAGAGGAACGTTTCGATTCATCTCCCATGGAAGATGAAAAACGGTGACACACACGGTGGCAACATTAATTTGTTCGTTGTGAGCAATTGAAGAAAACAATGAGGAAGCAGAAAACAATGGCTAGTAAAGAATCGAATTGTGATACGTGCGCACCGGGCGCCTACAGCAGCAGCATATTGTTCATGTGTGGTTAGCCTTAATAGTTTTGTGTAGAAAATTCGGACAAGCGTTATAGTTCTTGGTTGTGCAAGATGGCACACACACACACACTAACACAGACACACACACCACACATCGTATGCTGCACACGATCGTACAAGTTTTGTTTTAAGGGAGGTTTTACTGTGCTAAGTTCGATTGGTTAGAGAGAGAGAGAGAGAGCTTTTTGTTTTGCTTTGTGCTAAGTTTAGGCATTAGGAATATATGTGTTTATCGTTATGTTTCAGAGCAAAAGTGATGTAGGTGCGTTCCTCTGTAAGTCAGAACACATAGCCAACAAACGGATGCTACAACAGTCGAATTTAAATATTTAAAACAACGGGAAAAAACACAGAGAAATCACACACCCATACACACAAAAGAACATAATTGAAGTAAGTAACGTGAGCAAATGGATGTAAGTGTACAGAAAGCAAGGTGTAATGTTCCATTTTAGAAGAAAACATTAATGTAATGCAAAAGCAGCAGAAGAAAGAGAGAGAGAGAGAGAGAGTACGAGCAGAGAGAACGAAAGGAGAAGGAGAAAATGCAACTATTTTAACGCCAACTATAATGCGCTGTAAAGGATGTAAAATATGCATACAATATTAACGCGGAAACTCGTTCTCCATTTCCAAACACCACGAACATGAAAATAAAAGGGCCGTACCATTTGAACCGTTTGATACATGTTCACATCACCTAAGAAAGCATCCAAACATTGAAACCAAGCATCCCCTTGAATATATTTTTCACAACCACCACGGTACTATGTGTTGCGGAGAAGCACTGGAAGCGTTTTGTGGAAAATTGTTCTCGCTTTGCTAAAACAACCATCGCTGTAGTCCTGTAAATTATATGTAGTCCTTAGGACACAACCAATCTACCCAGCAGCAAGACGCGCGAGTCGGAAGGAATCTACATAAAATACAAATTTTATCGCACCAACCTTGTTCACATACACTAAATTTCACTTACTAAAACTCAAATATAAAACGGGAAATAGTCAAATCGAAGCGGTTGTAAATAGAAGACACACTTACACACACACAACAAAGCTGTACAATTGTGAGCGTGTATCAATAGTATGAAAGCATAACTTGTCAAATCAAAATCAAACGCATGTTGATTTGCGCATCTAGGGACAAAACGGTGTAAAAAATGCAGAGTGCAGCCAGAGATGTGAGAAAACATTTTAAAAAGCTACAAAAACAAAACCCTGACTTTTCGCTCGCCACCCACCTAAAAGCCCCTATTAATACAAAATTCCGTGGGTAACGGTAAGAACGTGTTAGTAGATTTTAAGAAGATGACGGCTAAGGCCACACTCGTGCGAAAGTGTGTATGGCGCTATGGTGCGATGCAAAACCCCAAACATAATGGATGCAACACGGTCGTCAATGAGCGCGCATACTGTTACTGTTTGTGCGATTGGCCAAACAGAAAAAAACAAACCATACAAACAGTGAAGAAAATAAAGTGGAACAAAAGCAAAAACAAAGCAAAAACACGGTAAATAAATTATTAATACTATTACAGAACGTTCGTTTGTTCATTGTGGTTGTCTGCTTACGGGTGGTTTATGGTTTATTTGAAAATATGGGAGTGCTGGAAGAGGGAAAGAAAAGAAAGAAAGAAAGAAAGATAGACTAACTACTGCTGCTGCTCGTGTTGGTATACATTAAATTCTACTCACAATTGGGTAGCCTGTTCTTTTTTCAGGCAGATCACATCCACTGGGTTGAAGTTTGACCATAAAGAAACGCTTAATTACAGTCCTATTGGTGAGTTTTTTTTTCTTCATCTTACTGTCTTTCTATCCCTTTAAATGACTGGGTGGCAATATCACTTTTCCTATTTCGCAGATCACAGTGAGTCTGTTTGAACACAATGTCGGGATAAAATTTTTGCTCGGTATTGAAGTTATATTATTCTAGAATAAGAAATTATAGTGAAGTATGTTCATGGTACCCGCACGACATCTGAACTTTTTATCAATATGAAGATGATAGAAAAGCAGAAGCATTTGCATGTTCAATTTGACAGTCGATGACATCGCGGCAATTCAGTATTAAAAATTGAACGTGATATAACATTAGGCTTCTGCCTGGAATGAAGACTTTGATAAAACTCAATGCCTACCATCCAGTGCTTGCTGTCCAAACAATTATTAATTCTACAAACAATAATGCAAATAATGTCTTGTCACGATCTACTACCATCAATAATCGGAGCAGGAACTTCTGGATATCATTGATCCCTGCTCTGCTCGTCAAGAAGTAAACTGGATTTCTACCACAAGTGAGTCAATTCTTAATTTCTACATCGTCTCAGTTGTAGACACAATAGTTGGTCTATTTGATCTATTTATTCCTCGCTTCAGTGCTCAAAGAAAAAACTAGTCCTGGATCGATCGATACTGTACAAGAAATTTCGATTACCAAATAGTGATACTAGCCGCAGAAAGTTTATTAAAGTTGCCCTTATAATTATAAATCTTTTAACCAAAGAGCTTAGGCAATGCATCTTAAGCATATTGAGATCCGTTTCGAAAAGTACCCGAGATGCTTGTGGAGCATCTAATTCTGGAATATTTCGACACCTAGCTAGCATGTTTCGTCTCCTCAACTGAAGCTTCCTCGGCAATAAATTTGCTGTAACTTTCATACTCGGCTGGGCTGGATCGAATTCATGGCGTAGAGCTTTATTCTTTGCCACGACGCTTTAGCTACAGTCTTGCCCAGCATTTTCAACAAGTGTTAGCAATGATTCCCTGAGCAACGGAAATCTGATTTAGTGTTTCCCATTTACAAGAAAGCCGACTGAAGCAACGTTGCAATTTAACGGGGTGTTTCAGTGCTATGTGCTGGCAGCAAAATCTGCTAAGCGGTTTTAAACACATAACCTCTATCAATCAGGATAGAGGTTTTAATCCAATCGCAGTATCGCAACCAACCTTCTACCACTTCTAAGTTCCTGTTATCCTGCGCTTGATAACGGTGTTTACCGACTTTTATGTTTTATACTGCCTTCGATTCAGTAGACCTCAAATCACTACTTGCTAGGCTTCTTAGATACGGAGTCAACGATTCGTTAATACGGATTCTTTCTGGCAACCTAAGGAATAGGTAGCGTGTCACTAGGCAGTATTCTTGAACCTTTGCTCGGTCAACACGCTTCTCGACTGCTGTAAACTACTGATTTTAATATTGACGCACTTCTTGCGTTCTACCTTCTACCGTTTCCAAAGCGTTTCGACTGTTTCGGTTTTATTTCCGGTGAAGGCAAGGACTTTAAAGATTCTCACAGTCTTTAATCTTTATACTGTGCAATTGGTAGTCTAACTTTAGCATTCGCTAGTATTATTTTGATACCAACGTAACAGTACAGGATAAAAAAGATAGAATAGTGCAAAGAAAATGAACACATGCATTCTTTTATCTTCTGGATTGGTCTCACGACGATACATACTCCAAACACCTTGCACACTGCCCACCCCTGCAAGGAACAATCCCTCCAATGTAGGCAAATGTCGTCTCAGTGCATTTTTCTACCTAAGTGTATCAGCGAATTCATTGAAAGAGCCCTTGAGTCCTAGCAAATACCTAATTAAGATCGAGGAAATTGGGTGACAAATACAAATGACTTATCTGCAATTTTCAAGTCGTCAAAGAATCCCTGACGGGAGAAGTAAGTAGGGCTAATGTGGCTGCTCTACATTTGAAATCTTTGCCTAGACGACAAGGCCTTAGGCCAAGAGAATCAAGATTCTCTTGGAATTCAAGGTTTGCTACTTGGAAGATGAAATCTAAGCCTTGTATGGCGAATTTTCCTTGATCGACAAAGGTTTCTTGTACAACAAAGCTCGTAGATTGATTAGGATCTTTCACCAACAAGGTTCTTTTGATGACGACCTTTCTCGAACGATGAGATTTCTTGGTCGACGAGGTTCCAGACATCCGCAAGTTCATCGTTACTCGATATTCTTACTTACCAATCATGCATATTTATTTAACGATTTACACCTATTCTTACTGCTCGGGTATGGATGGTCAAGATCCAGGAAGTTTGAACTTATAGTGTTAAAAAGAAACAGAGAAATTTCATATTTCAAAAAGTATTCAAATTATTTCGTATGTTTTCGTGTCCCAATATCATCTTAACTCCACTAAAAAATTAAAATGTATAGTTGTAACCTTCCGATATGAAATCACTTTAGTACCTTAAACTGTGACATGATTTTAATATCTTCAATCCCATCAAATTCCCAACGTGTAGCGTCTTTATAAAAACAGGAAGTTCCAAATTGTCCCAGTGAGTTAGTGTTGGGTTGAGCTTGTGTCACAGCATAACTTCATCGTTGTCATCCCTGCTCGTTTTCTAGGTGATCTGCAAGGACATGATGATGAGATGAGGCAAATTTAACCCCCTTCCATCGCCATCCAATTCTTCATCCAATCACTACCCGGTAGCACAGTAAGGGCCGGAACAGAATAGCGCTAGGTCGTTTTCGTAGCGTTTGGAAACGAAGCTGCATCAAGACAGCGGCAATCATGATGCCGTGTATTCGTGATGCAGCAAAAGAGATCCGCGTGGTTCGCCCGTCGACAGCAAACGGCAGCAACAAGAAAAAGAAAACACAGGGAAAGCCATAAATGCGACAAGAAAAGGGACGATGTGAAACAAAACCGCATCCCGAACGGTGGAGCAAAGATGCCGAACATTCGTACGGAGCGTTTGCTCGCAATTTTCGGAAGAGGTTCGCCAGTGCACCAGTTCACCGGTGCCGTTGCCCAAACCCCGTAATCATCTCGGAGCTCGCGGTTGTGAGGCTGGAAGATGCGGGCGAGACATACCGCGGTCATGCACGAACCACCGGGAACACTTTTGCAAAAGGGAAGTATCGATACGCTTTCAGCACGATGAGGCACCACGATAACACTGCCCCCCCTCTTCCGTTACCTTCGGATTCCCCTAATCAACCCTTTAATCACTCCCCCCTCACACTACACACGGTCGATTGTTCGGTATCGGAGCACACCGGAACACATAAACGCTCATCAAGAAAACGGAACACTTGAGCAGCGAGAACTTACAGACACACACACACACACGCGGACAGTCGAAATGCACTCGAAAGAACTCGAGTGAAACTCATTTTCCTGCGATGTGTGGTACGGTTTAACTTACCTTTTGTTGTTCGACGAGCGTTTCATGCAACGAAAATTTCATTTGGAGTTTTGTACGCTTTAGCGATTTTTTGGTTTTTTCGCGAACTCGTTCGGAAACGGAAAACGTGACGTGGTGTACAGGATGGGTGTGTACACTGGCAAGTGCACCAGCAAAACTGAAACCGTTTGATGAGCCAACGATTCCCATTTCATTCGGTATGAGAAAAAGGCCAAACAAAAACCACCTAATCTAAAACAAGCAGTAGCAGCAGCAGAGTGTATCGTAATCTGCCAGGAGCTTTATGCAGCAAACTTTACGACGTTACAGTTTATCTGGCTCGTTTCGTTTATTGGGCTGGTTCGCAAGGGTACGTTTTTGTTGTTGATGATGGTGAAATCTTCGAAATGATCTGAATTTACTTTAGCGAAACATAGGAAAGACACCTGAACAGTAGTAATTCCGGAACAGGTGAGATGGAATATTTTCTTATCAAATTGACTGGATCGTTTTTTGCTGCAATATGGAACAGTTGTATTGCGAATGATTGCAACGATTTAATGACTAAATTTTTGAGTTAGTACTTAGAGAGGCCTAGCAATCAAGAACACAGCATCTACTGTCGGTCACAAACTATCAGGTTTTATAGTTCAAAAGCACTGTTTTAGAACAGCGTACCTCAACATAGTCCACTTAGTATTTGCTATCAACCCGCAGTAATATTTCTTGGACTTATTGTCGTTAACAAGATACAGGATTTATTAGAGTAGCTCTGAATTATAAATTCCTTTTAAAAGATTTATCAGAGACCTCATGATTCCACATTGAGTAAATGAAAAGTGACAAACGGAAACAAAGAGTTCCTCACGCATAAAAACTGTAACAGTTACATGAGCTCAAGACAATCGTCAGACTCAAGTTGGTTTGATATTCTAATAAGAAAGGGAATCTAGCCAGTTACTAGCTCGCTAACGATGGGAACTGATGCGCCTCAAACACTTTTTTATCGTTTATATTTATAGAGGCTTTGGGTCTTAGAGACCTCATTCGCCTGTTTAGGTCTTAAACACGCTAGAAGATGTATTGACGGAACCCGAGAAGCGACGATAAACAAAAAGACATTAAACACCTATGGACTAGTAGCTAAACTGATAAAAAATGGCCATACACCACTTAAACATGTAAGTAATAGTTAGCGTTGTGGCGTATCGATGCCTTATGATTAGAATCTTGGCTTCATCTATCCCATATAATAGTCCGATATGAAGTGGGATAAGCTAGATAAGCTGGGCTTAATTATTCGGGTATAAAGGTGTTCAATTATCCTCTCAAGAAATTACTACCCCTTCCTTGTGTGCTGAAATGAAAAGTCGGACTTCCAAAAAAATTTCTACAAATATATGAAAACCAGTTGCTACTACAGTTGCTGCAAACACTGCTAAAGCCACTTGGAAGGCTCTGCGATCAACGACACGATAAAGCGATGCTCATCTTGTCTTGGGTATTGTTCACCACATATTCAGGTGCTCTCGAAAACCCAGAAACCCAGTTTCACAACAATAAAGCCACTGGGCAGCAAATACCAGCCCATAGAATTTTGAGGGTATAGTCTTCTTATTCCATTCATTGGCAGTGAATCAACCCTCAACTTAAATGATTTTAATTGAATATCCCCGGCCTAGTGTGAGTATTTTGTTGTACATGCGATATTATACTTGCATCTTTCTAATTAATCAATTCTCCAAAGAATCTAGAATATCCTTTACTTATCAAAAATTTTGCATCATCAAGAGATCAAGATAGCAATACGGCCAGGACGTTCTAATTGAATTAAGAAAAAGAGATCAAGATCCTTTTTTTCCTTCTGTACTTATACCACAGAAGGACATGCTCTGCTATTTCTATCTTTTTGTAACTTGAGTTTTACTCGTAGCAGCAATTTCCGTACTAAATCTGCGTACTGATCTGCCCTGTAAACCATAGAGCCCATTTATAAGAAATATAGCATGTATCGATGACAAATCTAAGGCCGAACTTCAGGTCATCTTTCATATTACTATCGATATAAATTACTATCCCGTGACGAACGAGACCATCAGAAGCGTGGCATCAGCCAACGGCAATTCAATATGTAGTGCTGAATATGCTTAAGAACATAATTTCCAGGAGTACGGGGCTACAGGAGATATTAGTATTTATTGGAAGATTTCATCAAATTCACATTCACGAGAATCGTTTTAATTTTCCAAAGTTGCCAGGATTAATTCCAACGTGTTGTTACGTTGTTGAGGTTGAGAGTCAAGATCTCCACAATGAGAACTAATAAACTGAGTATGAGAATATTCCTAGAACTACTTACATGTACGAGGAGATCCCTTTACCTTTGTGTACCAGAAGTTTATATACAGCCTGTAGTTTACATACATCATTAAGAAGTCCTCGTCTGAGAATAATTGGCTTGTGTTATAATTAATAATAATTAATACTTACAATTAATGATGAATTTTCTTACTTCACAACTCTAACTATCAGTAATGGAACATGAGTGTAGAGTTTTCATAAATGGCCATACAATTTGCATTTATTCTATCGCTTCAACTAGTAGGGTTACTCGAAAATAACCTTTTATTTGCTGATAATTTAACATCCCCGTTCAATTTCATGCATGATCCAGAGATCGCACAAAATAAAATTATTCGCACATGCTTCAAATTGCAAAAATGATAATCAACCCTCAATAACCCGGGTTTACTAGTGAAGTCGAACTGCTAATGAAACGTTTATCGTCTATACTTAAGTCTGATCACAAAACAAACACACGACACGATGTAACGAAAGCATGGATACGGCTATTTTCCTTGGCAAACAACATTTACCCGCCCATTTCAGATTGTTCGTCAGATCCGGCGGTCAACACATGGATTACCGGCTCGACTCGACTATCGATGCATCCAACAACTAATCACATTGAAAGAGGCCAACAGTAAACGCTACCATTACCGGTCCCGGTGGCTATTAAGTTTCGGTACGGGCATCAGTACACGTAAAGCAATAATCTTCACTGATCACCGCGAAATTAAACATCATTGCGCTGTGCAGTGCTGTGCGCCTGGTATTATGCCATATTTCAATCGATTTTATTCAAATTCTTAAATAACATTTATCTTCGCTCAGCTGATTCACCCCGCATCCGAGACCACACTTAGCGGTGGGGCCATTTAGTAGCAGCGCTGCATTATTTCCATGTCGTGCATTATTTGATGCATTGATGAGAGAGCGAGAATTAACCCATTCCCCTAGGAATCGTGGAGAACGAACGAGATCCAGCTGGCCTAAAACAAAGCACATCCAGAGCGAAACAACAAAAGAAAGAAAAAACGCCCCAGTGAAAATAGATTACATTATTTGTGTTTCATTTTGTGCAGTTGCGGTGTGGGAGCGCTCGCGTGTAGTTTGCCTTAAATTGTTTTATAATTACTCTTCTGCGACAAACCGACCATAATGTGGTCCATCACACAGGTGTTGAGGGTGTTGGTGCTGTGGTGGGACTGCAGAGCGGCGGATTGTGCGGCTGACAGACAGAGGAGTATAATCCGATGTCCTCTGGGCGATTTGCGATGGTGATGTATGAACGCGGCGCGCATCATCACCCGGTTATAGAATAGACAGAGGCCATGTTATGCATCCACAAGGGTTTTTTTTTCACTCCAATCGCACACTGGATCAAATAAAATGCACCGGGGGATATATTTTCCTTTTTTTTCCTTTCGCTTGATCCATCAATTTCCCTTTCGATGCATATTCAAACTTTGTGGGAGCAAGCGACTCCAATACTTCATGCCAGCGTTTGGCAGTGCAACAGAAGGGCAATCAAACGCACGATACCTTGTGTGGACATCGAAGCTACAAAAAAAAGGTGTGAAAATTGTTCAATCTTCAGCCTTCATACGCCGTGTTCGGTTGTCTCTTTCGTGCCCAGACTTCCGGTGTGCGACCGTTTTTTTTCTGTCCGTCCGTTTCGCTCTCTTAAACGCTTCCAATATTTGTGTTTAATTATTCGAACGGAATCCTCTGCGACTGGCTGGTCGTGGTGGCCATGGCCGGCCACAGAACCTGTGTCTGTGTGTGTGTGTGTGTGTGTGTGTGTGTGTGTGTGTGAGTGCGTGGCCGTAATTATGTTGTGATTGTCATTGTCACCCGATGCGCGATAAACAATCTACCTACAATTTATGCACCCCCGGGTTAGGGACTCAAAGGATGCAACGTGGGTGTTGGCAATTGGGCCGTCCAATTCAATGTCATCTGTTTCAAAGCGGATGCATAACGAACAGAAGCAAAAAAAAAAATACCGGCCACAACTCGGGCTGCTGCTCCATGACGTTGGGCGAAAGCTTCGTGTACACCGCTTTTTCCACCGGACGCCGGAATCCGACCGATTGCACAGGATGGAAGTTGTGCGTTTAAATATAAATATTTTTTGCTACTCCGACTGTCTCCATATCTCGCCTGCATATCCCTGTGGCTATCGCCTGGGGGCTTCTACCACTGCGCACCGTGTTCGGTCTAACGCATCCGGCGAAACGTTCGGGTTTGTTTCCAATGTTGCAGTTGCATGGACGCGGATAACCAAAACAAAAAAAAGAATCACTTACTTCTATTCGAGCGCTTCAATGTGGACAAAACGGAAACATATTCCCGGAATATCTCTTTCTGCCGTGCATTCGACATGTGGCAGCTTCGGGCAGTGTGCCTGTGTATGGGACTACTTGTCAGGATCAGGACGGACGGCGTATCATTCGCGCAATTCGCGCGGCCCGGAACTCCCGGAACTCCCGTTGACAGATGGTGCTCGAAAGTGAACTGTAAAACTGGACTGGTGGCGCAATGAGTATGAGCAAGGATAAAGCCAGGCGAGTGGGAAAAAAATGCCAACCATCGCTTGGCCACAAAATGTAGTACTAACTAAATCCAATCCAAATAATTATATTTCAATTGTTTATGAACGGCCACCACTTGGAGCGTGGAGAGGGGGCTTCGTATCGGTGTGACCGGAACGGGCTGCCGGTTTTGTTTTCGCTGATGCTGACCAACACAATCAACGTATCCTTTGTGGTTGTTGGATTCCGGGAGATTCCGGTAAGCCCCAACAAGCGCTTTTACGGTTTGGTTTTACACGCTGGAATTGCGCGCCGGTGACAATTGGATGGTAAATGCCAGAGCAACGTTCCGACCCATCCGGCGGGAGTGTGTGATGGTTGTTACACAGTGGTCCCGCCAGGGAACAGGAATTGGTCAAACTTTATTCGGTTATACATGAAGAAATAATTAAACTACAAGGTTCAAGGAACTTGATAGCACATGCTGGTCATATGTTTAACGAACATAATTTTAATAAAATCCATAGCCACAGGTTTTTCGGAGCTTTTATTTATCTATTATTTTAGTAATATTTTTTGGACCTTCGTGGACAAGCTATAAAAATGGACATGTTACAAATGACGGTACCGAGGGCGCGGTTTAAATACGGTCTACATCGGATATTGAAATCACAATTATTGATAGTAGCATTTAGTTTACGAACCAGTTAAGTTGCTTAAGGCTTAAGGTTGTTCATAATTCCTTAAAAGTTACGTTGGATACATAGCTTCAAGTCGTTGTATGAATTCAGCAGAAAGACATGAAAGGAAAGCAGAAGAAGGCACCAAGCAACGTAGTTTAAGTTCATATCAGACTTCGTACGATGGCTCAGTAAACCGTTTTTAGACACATTGGATTCTTAAACTCTTTGCTTGCTTTTATTAAAAGGCTTAATAGTTGATTCGCTTTCGTGAAGACGTAGTCAATATGCTCTCAAAACGTTAGTCTATCATTATGTTACATCCCTGAATCATGTCATTCTAAACACATCATGTTTGTGTTTGTTTTATTGTTTCTTATCAAGTAGTCACTCAGGACAAGGTGTCGTGTTCTACTCTACTCTACTTATTACTTGACTTATTGGTTGGAAGGACGCAATTCTAGGCGATTTCAGTTACCTCATTCGCAAAGTACGGTAAGCATTTTTGGTAACCGCTGACAGTCGCGACGATCTTTGAAGATCTTTAAGTCGTCGAGATATCGTTGATACTTTTCAGGAAGATCGTAGACCCTCAAAATTGCTATCCCAAGGGACTTTATACCTTACCCCCGAATTGCTACCCCTAAGGTACTGGTAAATCTGTTTTGAAACGTCAAACTTGAAGTTGATAGCAATTAATTCTCTTGAATTTATTTCGTTCTAGGCGAACTTGTTACGACCTAGACGAGATTGGAGCCCATACAAAGAAGATCCTGCTTTTATATGGGATAAGATATATTTTTTAAACATTCTTAAATACATTATTGAAATTATAAGTTATAGGTGAATTTCCACACTCGTGGTTTTATTACAGTACGGTTCGTCTTTAGTGAGTTGTAAGATCCGATGCGTTCGTTACGACGGTCGAGTAGAAAGAGAGGTGGTGTTCCTCGTGTGCGCTATGACAGCTACAGAGTGCACACGAGTGAAAATACTACTACACTAACATGGTACAATATTGTCCTGCAATGTTGTACCAGTTATACCAGTTACACCAGTTACACAGTTATAACTTATACTAAGAAAACTTATGATGAAATCCTTTTGTTCCTCCATAAAAGTAAAATTATTTTGATTCCAATTGGGTTGCTGCAACATATTTTGATTGCTCAGGACCGTGAAGCTGGCGAATGAAAGTATTCTTTAAGTAGAATATGTTTATTGTTTGATAAGCTTAATTTTCGTAGTTTGTAACATTAGATTTAATTTGTTCCTTCCAATGAGAACCTGGTCGTAGTGCTAAATAATAAAATGAAAGTGATCCTGATATCAAAATTGATCGGCCAAATTGAAGCAAACGGAAAGGCCGTTCTTCTTAAATAAAATAATAAACAAAATTGAACTTACACAAGAGCATAGATCTGTTGGGTAATTTAGAAGTTAGAATCGGTGATGGAAATGCATAAGTTATATATTGACAAGGACGACGAAAAAATGGCGAAGCACGGGCCTCGTATAAAATAAGTCCTCGTACACAAGACTGAGCAACAAGTTACAATGAATGCAAAATGAAGCCGAGGATACCATAAATGACTGACCAAGTCCTCTAGAGCTCTTAGCGCCGATGTTACAGTTCTAGACAACCAACATTCTATTAATTATTTTTTTTTTCTACTTTACAACGTGCTGTACGAAGTTGAAAGTTTGGTTGTAAGGACCTGAGTGACACTAGCATGAAAAGCACCCTGAACTCAATTGTATATTCTCTGTGATCGAATTCTCTAAGACCTCATCCAAGGCTTCTACTGCTGCTGAGGACAATCGATGAGTCGCTATAAGCTATGCAGAGCTCTTAATATTATGCAGAGTTTTAGACGAACTAGGATCAGCTGGTCCGATCTTATCATGAGAAAAACGACGATAAAAAAAACTTAGATGGAGCGATGATGTTGACACGTACACCACAAGGAATTCGCATTGACAGACCTCAGACTGTGAACGGTACACGAATCCTCAATTAGCACGCTAAAATCATGCGATAAACAAGGTTCTAGTGTAGCACTACACAAGATTAACCAAGGAAGAGATAGCAACGTTAACATCTAGGACTAGTATGTTATTCAGTTGTCTTCATTGAACTGTATCCTGTGCAAAGGATTTACTGAACTATTTTAGTTATTAAACTTTAGCTTTCTCATAGTACTACAAATAGCTCTACAAGATACAATTTTTCGTTTTGAAATGAGATCCTCTAGATGTCATGGAGTCCTCGCTTGTCTGGAATGACGAGTCCTACATTATCTCAATCCCAGTATTACCAGAAACAACACATCACATTTCTGTCCTTTTAACACCGTACGAGCGCTCAATGTTCATCTGCATTGTTACGAATTACATCCCACCGAACTCTGTCCGCTTTTGGTGGTTTCTGGTCGGTCGGGATCCGATCTGTGTGGTTTCAATCAGAACGCGATACTGTTCCATTCTCCAAAGACTGGTCCGTGTGTTACCAGCGTACCGTTCTGTTACGATAGTGAAGCAGCATCGTCGAAAAAAACACCAAAATACTGCGAACGAGATAAATACCGAAAAACCGGGCCGAAAAACTTTCACGGTGTATCAATTTTTATCCTTCCCAACGGTGGACGAACGATTGTCTCCGGTGACACACGGTTTGTGGTGAAGTGTGCAGATTCCGATTGAATTGTTTCGGCTCGGTACTGGGTTTAGTCAGATCGTCGATTTGTCGGCTTCGACCTATTGTTGGCATTGGATTGCGGAAGGATTTAGCGAAGATTCGGAGCCTTTAAGCGGATTAATGATTCGTTTAGAAGCGCTTTGTGTGTGTGTGTGTGTGTGTGTGTGGCTGTCTGTTGGAGGAAAAAGCCATAAAGAATGTGCATTTGTTTGTTTGGCGCTCGCTGCAGGCCAATGTTTGCTTACCGTCGGCGTGTAATCCTGGGTGTTGGTGTTGTTGTTTTTTGCCGCTTCTTCTACACCGTGTGCGCTTGCCCATACACTACCAAAACAGCACAACAAACAGTGGTGCTGCCGGTTGGTGTGTGCTGGTGCATTGTTTACATTGTAACACCTCAGTCGGTCGGTGCGCTACGCCAGCAACCCTCGGTACACTTCCCGTTTGCATACATTTGCGAAGAAATCAATCACCACTCCTCGATGTTGGACCAGAGAGCGCGCACGCCCATCCAAACTGCAGTTGCATTTGCCGCACCTTCGAGAAGCAAACAGGCGTACGATTCCCTTAATTGAATGATAATCAGCAACGGAAATGTACCGCTTCTGCTCCACTCACCGAAGTTGATGGCGGAGAGCGAGGATGTGCAAGAGACCTGTGCGCGAAGTGATGACGGACCATGAAGTTTGCCGGCAGAAATTGCCAATAAAACTTGTCGAATGTTGAATGAGCCGAACGCCAGAAGAACTTTTATTGCCAGCTCGCCCGGTGCGCCCAACCTCCCGTGTGTGTGCGCCCGGTGTGGGAAAACGGATCCTTTAGAGTCGCCGTTAATGGGGTGGGAATGTACACCTACCATAAGAAAGGCAGTCCGTTGACCGCCGGGAAGACGGTGGTCCCGGCATCATCGTCGTCGTCGGATCCGTGCGTCTGGTGTGGCGTGGCGTCGTCCAGTCATTTGCACACTTTTATTAGGCTAATTTAAATAATAATAAATGCAGCCAGCAAAAGCCTGAGCCCGACTATCTTGCAGCGAATCTTCCCGGTCGGAACAGGTGGATGAGCAGGCGGTAGGGCGTGTGCGTGTGTGCAGCGGGGAAACGCAACGGTTTACGTCTATTCTAGGGTGGTTCTTCAGTTTTTACCTTTCTTTCGTTCATTAATAATTGCAATATTTGTCAGTGGTCATTATCCAGCAAATGGCAAGTCTGGACTGGCTCGCAGTGGATGCAAAATTTACGACCACACTCGTAAATGGAATGTAATTTTTGTTAAATAAAAACAGCACATTCAAATCATTTGTGTGGCTGTAAAGGATACGATAAGCACAATGTTTCAAACTAGCACATTTTGATGGCAATTAAAGAAGTTTGAGCGGGTATAAACTAATCATTTCCCGAAGTGCTTTAGATAGTTGCGCTGGCAGATGTTTTTGTTCTGGTTCGGAACTGGAATGAACCGAATAAAGAAATACAATTTAGAGTTGCTCATCTGTAAGAGTTGCGATTTTATTACAGATTCCTATGTAAAGTGCAAATGCTGATTTAAATGTTTTCTCAAACCTTATTATAACATATTAAACGCTATAAGTGTTTTGAATTTCAAATCCCTTTCTTCTATAAATATTTTTTATCTATATTGAATTTTTAAACTAGGCTGAATCAACATGCATTGCTTACATGTACAAATGTTGTTATTTTATAGTGACAGAAGAATCAGATGCTCTTTGTATCCGATTTTCAAAAACATGTTTTTGATAATTCTATATTTTTTAAAATATCAGACCTGATCCATACATCAATGCAAAAAAGTCATGGGGAGTCAAAACTCGATAAATTTTAAAATAATGAATGATTTCAGTTTATTGTCGAATGTGTTTTGGAAATATTTCAGTCAGAATTGAGAATCAGTTTTTTGATTGAACTTAAAATATGATCTTAATTCTTTTTTCCTAACTGCTAGATGTTAGACTGTTAGACTTAGTTTAGGAACATTAACAAAAGCCTAAGCAGTTTGGTATCGAGGATTGTTGCAGCAGGCCAAGACCACGAAGCGATCTTACGATAAGTAAGTAAGTAAGTAAGTAAGCAATTTGTTGAAAAATTTTACTACAACATCAGTTTTAAGTATTTTAACATTTAAAAAGATTTTAACTTTTGAATTGCTAGTTCACTTGGCTACATAACTCCAGGATGTACGTAAATCCTAGGTTGAGTGCAGCTGTAGTGAGACTAAATATCATGTACATTATTCAGGCGCTGTCGCTATCTTATATTTGATCGAGACAAAATGTATACCCTATTCTCGATTGACCAGTTGCAATAGATATTTAAAGAATAAAATTTTCAAAAATATCGTAGTCCATCAACTTTTACGATGGTCTGACTGATACGAAAAATGTTAAACCAGCAATTTTCCTTTCTAAAGCTACAGTTCTGGATTTGGAATAAAAAAACCAACACCGGAAGAAACTATCATGAAACAGTGAAAAGTTTTGATCTCCCATTTCTGACTTCCAACACTTGATTCCAAAGGTCCAAATAGTGTTTGATGCCAGTTATTTCTCAAATTAGCTACTGATGCCGCTACGACATGAACACCTGCTCTACTGCTGATGATTATGGATGGGACTATTATTGGTAGTAATGAAAATCTCCCAATATTCGTGTTGCCACCTTGAATAAAAATCTTTAAAATTGCATCCTAGCGTAATATCAAAACGACATCTGCGAAACAGTTTATTAAGATATTCCGAATAGAAAATACGAGTAACAGGTATTTGATGTTTTGGAAATTTTTCTTCATGTTGTGCTCTAAAACACGAAAAAACTATTCGATCAATTGTCACTTTAATTAAAATAATAATAACAACTATCCAACTACGAAGTACCAATAAGTTTTATAGGCTATTACATATAGTTCGCCAACAAGAATTAGTTAATAAATACGAATTTATTGTTGACATTTACTCAGATTTTACTTGTAAGATCAATGTTTAAATGTATTTTGACTTTCACAGTTACATAGTTACAAATGTTACTTATTGATTTAAAAAAAACTTATAATTATTGTTCACAAAAAACGGATCTCTACTCAATTAAAAAAAATGAAAAAAAAAATAATCAAGTGGATGCCCGTAATAATAGTTCAGCACAAGTTTTTGTCCTGAATTACTTTTTCTTTATACAATAATTTATTTTATTTTTCATCAACTGACGCTATATTTTGTTTTCTGTCTTATTTGCGCTTATCACAATACCATTTAAATTTATTTTATCACTGATGTACGCTACCTCAAGACTCTAGACTAGATAGATTCGACGCACGGGCGCACTGGAACTGACAATAATAAAAATGGTTTGCAAGAGACACGTTAGTCCATACAAATGTTGGTTAATAGAAGGCTGATAATTGTTGATAATCTTATCCTCATTTGATTGAAAGGTTAGGTTGGATTAGTTGTTAGGAGTTGTAGTGTATAACTATTATTTTTTTTTTTTGTTTAGTGTGGTTGTTTTGTGCGGATGGTGACAGGTGTGCGAGTAAAGTCCGGTTCTCTGTTACTATTGTTCGATGTTGGTGGGTTGGTTCTATTGCTTCCGTGGTACGGTATTGGTCTTCGTCCAGTGGTCCTAGTTGCAGGTCATGGACTAGAACAAAATAAATATAGAGAATAAAGACAGACAGGACAGACAATCGTTTGGCTGCATCCAGTGCTCGCCAAGCAGTCCAGCAGAGACAGTCCCAGCTCGACCATGCCAGCGTCAGACCCAAAAATGGTCGGAGAGTCTCATCCCGCAGCAGCAAAGGTAACTCCACTACTCTCGAGACATAACCCACCGACCACTCTCGAACCCAAAACCAACACGGCCAAACTCGTTTTGTCACCGCTGGACTGGTATGGAGAGCACTGTTACAGCCAAACAAGCCTGCCTCCTTTGTACAGCAGTGTTGAAGTTGCCCGCGAATGGTATTGCTACGTCAAAAGATCACCCGTATCTTCTACAAAAAAAAAAAACAAAAAACACGTAAGACACAGACAACACAACATATAACAGGATGGAATAAGGAGAATAGTATTTAGTATTTATATAATTTTATTATAAGAATTTAGTATAAGCAAAGCAAATGAACTCTAGTGTATCAAAATGTTTTATTGTGACATTAGATATCATAAGATTGTTCTATGGAAGATAATGTTAAAGTTAGTTGATACAATGCTTGATAACTAGGACTTACATTATTGGAACTTTGAACATTAACAAATAAATAGATAATCAGTTTAACAAATAAATAGATAGATTTTTCAGACTTGGTGAAAAATGAGTTGTAGTTCTAGAACTGGTGTATAATTTTGTAGAAGCTCATGTGTGATTCAAGACATTTAAATATTAAAAGCTCCCACATATTCCCATAAAACAGAAGAATGATTTTTTTTAATAACTAATACTCCAACGAATATTCGATGCTTCTGAAATATATTCGTCTTTAATTAACAAGTTACATCCCCGGAAACTTCATCAATATTTAAGCAAAACAATTATTCTTTATAGCACAACAATAACAACGATTTCAAAATGTAAAACATTTGAAAAACCTCCAACCGAAATCACAAATCCACCAAATTTGCCTATTAAATGCTGTCAACACCATGCAGTCGTTCATTCATTCGCGATGTTAGAAGTCAGGCAAACAACTCTAGCCGAAATGCAGCCCACAGTCAAGGCTGGCCGGTGAACCGCTTACACAAAGAGTGTTGTTTGTTCGATTGTTGGATGTATCTATAAAACATGAACAAAACACGGGCCACTCAACATGGCCCCGCACAATCTAATCGAATCGTATATGTGCCTACTGCACACTGCACGTCTTTTCCAAGACATCATGGTCACGCTGGTTGTGCCTTTCTTTTGGCCCGGCTGCTTTCGAAAAATGCATTTCGGCCATTTGAATAATTTGATTAAAACTTCAAACCCATTTGGTCCATCCATCCGCCCAAGTTTGTGTAGAGCCACTATTGCAAGAAGTAATTCGATTTCATAGATGGAAACGGTTCATCGTTCATCGGTGACCCCCGGTGGAACAAACCCCTGTGCGATGCGTTCGCGTATCGCAAGAACATCAAGAAGGTTGCAGTGAGATGCACTCGCAATCGGAAAACAATCGACACTTCGTCGACTGCGTGTCTGTCTGTCTATGTGTTTGTGTGTAAGATTCGGGACACACCAACCCCATGATCGTCCGTCTCCTGTGGGCCAGACTACAGCCGGCGGCTAGTTTCGGCGGGAATCTGGTTTGATCGTGGTGTGAGCACATTTTACGTATGCCGAGAGTTTTCCCGGTTCTCCCCAAGGGATTCCCGTTACATAAACAACGGACACAACAACGGGACCCCGCGGCGTTAACCGGCGCACAACTCCCGACCAAACGGTGGCCATGCGACGGAGTTCCGGCGGTCCAATGTCACCAGCAAAGCTTTTCATCCCGATCCGATGATGCAGGGAAACGGAAAATTGAATAAATTAATAATTTATAAATGTTTGATTGGATCCATATTCACAACTGGCCTTCGTGTGCCACGTGCGCACCGGCTCTTCAATGCAAACTGTGTCACTCGTTCGCCGATGTTCCTTGTTCCTCGTGTGTGAGTGTTTTTTTTGGCTCAGCCACCATAGCCAACCATGTTTGTTCTACTTTTTTTGCACCCTTTTATCATCCGTTTGGAGGGTGCGTGTGTGTGTGTAGTTTTTCGGGGAGTTCTCGTCGATCCTCAGCCAACCGTGACCCCTGTTTTTCGCCCTCTTTACCACACATCAGGGAATTCGCCATTCAAAAGGAAAAGTGAAAAATTGTATTATCAGTTTTACATACAAATTGCATGCATACTGTCCGCGTGTTACAAGCGCGCCAAACAATTGCATCCGATCCGAGCTACCGGTGCTCGCCAAAGGACCGTCCCCAATGCCGATTGGTTTCGAAGCGATAGCGAACGGTTAGGACAAACGTCATCGCGTTGCAGTTCGTTGGAGCTGCAGGCGAATTGTGTTGAGCTGTGCAAATGGCGTTTTGCACACCTTTCGTTATTCTTTTTCTACCACCAAGTCCTCACCAAACGAGTCCTAGCGTTTCGCAAACAACCACCAAAAATGGGGTTCAAATTTAATTTAATTTACTTCAATGTTTCGTTCGTTTTTTTTCGGAAGTTGGCGTTTTAGTTTCCAGTAAACTTTATTTAATTTTAGCACAAAAGTTATTTAACGAACTATTGCGCACAATTTCTTATGCGTCCTCTGCCTTCCGTCCATCGAACCTACCCACGACCAACCCGGGGTGAACGACCACTAGACATAGGTTCTCCGAATGCTCGGATCGGCTGATTTCTGCTGATCGCACAACGATCGATTCACACGATTTAAATCGACGGGAGGATGTGGAAAGAATGAAAAATAAATTATCTTCCAATAATCAAAATCAAATTAGCATTCGACTCGTGTCGTGCCGATCAGTCGATCAAAGCGCGTCTTCCTAACATTCGGTGAGCTCTTGCTATGGCAAAAACGCTTCGTTGGCTTGTCTTGGTTGTGGGTTTCCATCCAACAGACGTCGGTTTCTGCGGTTCTAGAAAGTGAAATCATCCGCGCTCCGGCCTAACCAACAAAAGGCATATGATGATTTATGGATTATTTGTGTCTGCGTCGCGACACACACGCGGTGACCCACCACGGGACCGGCTTACACAGGTGTGATAGTGATGTTGGCTGTCACATCTCTGTCATAGACTGTACTCCCGGGGGCAGTGAGCGGTGGCGGTCGGGAAAAGGTGTTCAACGCCACAAAAGGTTCACCTTGGACGTGAACAACGCTGGAGAGCCAAGGTTTGATGAAACGGAGCCGGCAGACTGACGGCTTGACGAAATGTGTTGATAGCTCTGTCTGTGCGGCCACTGTCATCTTTCGCATTCTTTTACGTGAATTTCAAATAAAGGTATTAAGCTGCAAATTGCATTCAGCGCTTTTGCGTAAAAGCCGTTTCGGTATTTGGACGTATTAGCTGCAAGTTTGGTGCGTGAGATACAAACTTTATTCAATAGTAGTTGTTGAAAACTTAATATACAGAAGCCATAGCCAAGCAATTATACATTATACATAGCCAAGCAATGATTCTTCTGGAATACTTTTTTAGTCTTATGGCGCTTGTCCTTGTGAACATCATCAAAGGTTTTACGGGTTAAGTCATCTACCGTCATTCCAATAACATTTTAAGCTACATAATGTCAGATGAGATTATCATCGTAGAAATATTATAAGTAGCATTCTATGAAATTGGTTGTTACAATTCAAACCATGGTGCTAAAGAAATTGTATACATGTTAACAATAACAAATGCCCAATCACTTATTGTTGATGACTTGTTGATCTCCAAAGCACTCCGAGCAATTGGCGTTGACGTATTTTCAAAGATCCCGTCCCGTGTTGCTGTGTGTCTTACTCATTGTACTAGATGACTTTTATTTGGATTATTACAGCTCGAACATAGACAAAAGACGGCCAGTGCATATTACTATTGATGTTTCATTGATTCTGGAGAGGATTAAGCGTCAGGCAGCTAGTAGAACATTAAAGCATTGGGTATTTTTTGGGTGCAGACTTTAGAACGACAAATCTCGTCGCGAGTGAGCATTTAAAATTTTTAGTAAAAGTCTACAACTCAAAAGTCTAAAGTTTAAATAAGTTTAAATCACATAGGTTTAATGACACTACATAATTCTACATTCTACATAATTTAGTTTGCAGATTTTAAATGGCATTTTATTTACTTTTTTGTTAATTAATTAATGAATTTATTTATTTATTCGGACGGTAGGACGTTTCAGCTCATTTATCCCATGGTCATTTTGTAATAAATGTATATGTTAAATTTAACTCTGGAAACTCTCAATTCTTATCTACATCCCATACTCAAATTTTGGACAGATCTCATATCCCAAACAAGCACTCAACGGTTATTAAAATATACTTAACTATCTTGCATGCAAACCGTTCACTGCCGATCCTGGCACATGGTTTGGGTGACTTGGTCAGTAAAGTTACAAAGCTATTCCAATATCTCGTGCCTCAATTTCTACCACTTTTTTGTCTCAATTCTTGATTTTGTACTGGATTTAGTTAAAGCCTTAAGAAATGTCTGAATACATTCTAAAATACGAATTACTTTTCATCCGTCAAACGTCTACAATCTTTAGCATTGCATTTTGCTTACATTGCATTTCTGTAGTATACTTGAGCGTATTACAAGAAGATCAGTAATATTTTTACTATCAGAATATACCAAAAGCAGTTTATACTCGTTGAAAATATCAAGAAGCAAATTAATCGTAAGAAACGTTTTGGCAAAACAGTGAATAAATCTTGAAACAGCTCTGAGTCGATGATTTGGCTCTTCAGAATTATTGCCTACCGCCTTACTACATGGGATTGACTGAAAAGCGTAACGGAGTACAGGCGCACGATCACAAGTGTGTTTCAAAATAGTATATAAAATGCTCTTGTTATTGTTGAACGAGGTGTCCTTAAGATATCGTTCCAACAATGGCACAGTCTTTGGAGAAGCCTGTCTCGGGAAGGAAATTAATTTTAAGTAGGATTGGCTTTTGCTATTGTGGAGTCTCTTTTCTCGTCTGACGACAGAGTCAGCCTTGCGTTATAGAAACACAACGTCCAGGTCGATACTGCATACAAGATAATTTTGGGACTGTTAGTAACGCTGAATCATATGTGTGAATTATTTCTTCCAGCAATAAAATAAGGACAGAAAAAAAGATATTCAAACGAAACTATCTAGATTTCTTTTTGCTGTACAACCTCGAGCTGTCATTATTGGTGTCCTTGGCTTAGTTTACCCGTAGTTGAATGGTTAGTCCATAGAACTATTTACTGAGGAGGAATTTGCTATGAAAATTAACAACGTATTCTATAAAATGATACAAATAATTTTAGTAAAAGATGGTGGGTCAGAATGGGGACCTGCATAGAAGTCAAGTTAGATTAACATTGTGACAAAGATGAATACATCCCTAAAATATGACAAGCTCTTAAAATTGATAACTTCTTCTTAACCTACATATAATGGTTTTTCAATTCAAATTGGTTTTGTACAAATTTGCTGGTAACTTTTTCAATATCACAACGGTGTGTTGGCCACGCAGGACCTGTACGCAGGACTAACTATTCAGCCACGGGTAAAAAACAAGTCATAGAAAGCTAGAAATAGCAGACATGCCGAGGTTGTAGTGCCAGTGAAGAAGAAGAAGTTTTGGTCACCTGCAGATACTCGCACAGAATGATCTGTTTTTCTTAAATTTGAATTAGTTTTTGTAACGCTTCTCTTCTTGAGTAGCGATAATCTGTTCTTGAGTAATTGGAATGTAGAAGTGTTATGAGGATAAACTCTCAGAAAATCATCATTGAAATCTGTTGTAAACGTATTTGGTTACAAAACACACAATAGAACACTTGTTTGATGAGCTGGCGGAATCCATGTCATGTTTATTACTGTTACATATCTTAAAAACTCCTGGTGATATCCTATTCTAAACAAATTCCCCATCAAACTATGACTTTGAAGTGATAAAACGAATTAGCAGATCATCAAAAGCAGCATTTTAATATTTTCGCTGCTTTTAATTGAGCTTAAGTTTAGCACGAAAATGTTTGTATTTGAATATACGAATTTTACTTAGTTTAGAAGATGTAACTACCAAGCCAGCAAACAGGCAATAACTCTCTTATAGACCCTCTCTGCAACTGCTCAAAAGGAAGTTTGCTTAGTAGTATTTAATAACAAAGTATTCCTTGATAGACATAAATCATAAATAGTAGCTCACTATTATGTAGTAAGCCCAACATTATGTATTGTATTCTACTCACACAACCAGTCACAAACAAGTTTTCGTCACCTTGTATCGCATTGAAATAGAAGGTGAGATTGTTGGTGTGTAATGGTCTACCAGTAGCAGCCCTATTTCGCTTCTGATTTAACTCAACTCCGTGGACGCTATCCTTTGTTACGGTGGTTGCAGAAATTGCTGAATCTCCGGCTGATATCCCCACACATAATTGCAGTATCTATCCCATCCCTAATTCCCATCCACACTCGACTCGACACAGCGACACGACATGGTCGAGCCCATCTTCCATCACCGAACATTGGTTCCAATTTCCACACTGGCCCTACACAGTCCGTACCTGCAAGCAACCGCGAATCAATCCGCATTATCTCATGCGATGCGAAGGCGCGAGGTCAGTTGCAGAAAGGAAAATAATCATCCGTACCCTGTGACATGACAGCCTAATAATATCTAATTCTAATGTAGCTACATTTTAAGCCATTTGCATTTCGACGGCCATCGGTCATCGGCCCCGCAATCCTGCCGGTCCAACGCAACGTGAACGATGCCGGCCGTTCGAGCACTCGCTGAACGAGGTGAGTTAGCGCGCGAGTGAATAATTTCACTGTCTCACCGGTGTTATTTCGCGTCTGTGCGAAAAGCGTTCGTCCTCTCGAGAGAAAAAAAAGGGCCGATCCTAAGCAGCAATCGAGAGTGCAAACCACAAAACGCCGGTGTGCAGCGCTGGCCGGCTGGGATTAGCGGCTTCCTCCAGCTTCCAAACGGGGCCAGTCGTCGCCGTAAGGTAAGTACGAAAATTGGCTAGTATCTGGGCACGCTAAACTGAACATGTTTGGCTGAGTGTTCTTTTCGTTTCGCATTTCGTTTCGTTGCTGCACAAATGCACACCCGAGCTCGATGCAATAATAAGCGAAAGTAAACATTTGCCGAACGGGATGGAACAAACGGCGCAAGACACACATACACACAAAACCCCAAAACAAGAACATCAACCGAAAGCGAATGTTTAAATGAACTTCGTTTGTAGCTTCTTTTGCAAGTTTTTTTTTTATTGCGATTATTTCGAAGGTGCGCACTGAACTGTAACGCCATCGAACCATCCACTTTACCACGGAAGGATTACTGCAGGATGCAAAAAAGGACGACGCTAGGGAACCCAGAACTGATACAGATGAAAGTGTTGCTTAGTGTGCGACTGACACAGAACGCACCATTTGAAAACAGATCGAGTGGATAAGGTCCAGCTTTTCGATAATGGGTTGCAGAGGTTTTTGCTACAATGATCGGGGGTAATGAGGATTTCAATTGACGACAGAGCACAGTGGAAGAAAATACTGGCAAAAAATGTAACTTCTCTAAGTGGAAGAAGTGTGTTAGCTATGTGAAGTGTGTTGTAAGATAACTAAAAAATTCACAGGATATTTAAAACGAGTAGTAGAAAATTGTGAAAGCAAATAATATACGAAACAATTATCACAGTTTAAGTAAAAGAACAAAGAACAAAGAGAAAGATTAACAAATACAAATTAACAAATATAGGTAAATATATGTTTAAAATTAAAGCAAAAAATCATACAAAAAGAGATAAATTATAAGATCAGAATAATTTATAGCTTGGAAAAACTCCGACACAAAATCGAGGGATCGAGGAAGCAATTTTTAACCCTATTTAAACCAATCAGCTACCCGCATAGAAAAACTGTTTTTGAAAGCTTATTTCTTCAATTTTTTTGGATCCATTTTATTTAAAATTTTGTTTTGTGAGGATTACTTACAAATACAATGACGTAGACATTTTATTAAAATACAGTTTTTACAATACCTTCTTCTTCTTCTTCTCTGGCACTACAACCTCCGTAGGTCTTGGCCTGCTAGCAATTGCTAGCTCTCTGTGACTTAGTTATACCCGTAGCTGGATAGTCAGTCCTGCGTACGGGGAGGCGGTCCGTCGGGATTCGAACCCCGGTCCTGCCGTGTGAAGACCGGCGCCGCTATCGTATACACCACCGGGCCGCCCCAATATCCCTATTCCATAAATACGGGCTCAAGCAGGTTACAGTAACCAACAACTTTGGAGGCCTGTAACTTGAAATGATCAATCAAATATCGATGCAAAATACTGTTTAAAGTTAATGTAATGCTTGCACTTTTTATAAGTGCAAATATATCGTCTCAATTTTAAGTAATTTTTAAGTTATGCTTCTTCAATGTTTGCATAATTGTTTCCATGAAAATTTAAAATACGATAAAACAGTAATAAAAATGCTTTTTAAGCGATTAAGAGCACTACAGAATATGAATTTACCATGTAATTAAAAGAATTTTTGTACTAAATAAAGATGAAAATAGATAAAAGTTACAAGTGTTTTAGTATGATTAAAAACCGTTACAGATAACTTGTCATCGTTATTTAAATCGCTTTTTAAATATGAACCATGTTATTTAATTTTTGTGTAAAGAACATTTGAAAAAAAATCCAAGACGAGTTCTCGTTCTTTGTTTTTTGTTATGAAGAGCGTGGTACATTTTAACTGTTTTAATTCAAAGTATATTCTTTGTATAAACTTTGTACTTTCTTGTAGTAAACTTTAAAAAACAAATTCTTGCTAGATTCGTGATTTTATTTTGTATAACCGTTAGAAACTTTCTGTTCTAAAACACTCTAAAATTATTTTTTATATTGTTTATTTTTATATTAAAAATCATGTAAACTTTGGTGAATCATAACTTGAAAACTACTAAATCAAATTAACTAATCTACTTCAATAACAAAACTAACTTAACTTTCATCAGAACATTCTAAATATATTAGATAACTCATCGAAAAGTTACAAGGCACCAAAGATAAAAACTGTTTAAACTGTAGCGTAAGTGAGAGGTTATGGAGCAGATAATTAGTTTTTGTTAATTTTAGTAAAATATCTAAGGAGTATGACAATCACATATTGGTCTTTGATTGATTTTCTCTTATGCAATTCTTATGCAAACACTCAGAATTAGTAAAATTAGGTGATTAATCAAATTTATTTCATATTTTATTAACAATGTGTTTTGAGCAACGTTTTTTTCATTAGATACAAAACTTTGCTAAAATATCAAAGTTTTGCCAATGCTTTTTTCTTTAGTTATCGTATTATTAAACAATCATTTTGCAAACTAATAGTAGGGTGGTCTTAAATATATTTCTCGCATTACATACTTCATTCATAAAATATAATAAGTTTCAAACGAAGCTTAGAGAGTTGAACGAACGAAGGTAAAAACGATTTAAACAGATATAAGAGATAAAGAGAGAAATGCTTTAAAGAAATAGGAAGAAAAACAAAATGGAAAACAATAAAGAATAAAATAATGTTCGAGCCTGACAATAAATTGTAAATTCAGTGCAGTAAATAAATGCAGTAAAAAATTTAAAAATAATTATGAAATGAACTAGACACAACAAACACAAAAATATGATATCAAACAAGTTGAACTAATTAAATAACAGTACCAGTATGATACAAATCTTATCAGGACATGTAGCACAGTATATTAAAGTAAGAAAGTAAGTTTCTTAGCATATAAAAATCAGAACAAACTAAAAAATAATGAACATCGAAGTTCAACCTACCTGGGTAAGAGTTAGATAAACAAAAGAAGAAAGAACAACTTAGCCAAACTAGGAACAAAACAGGCACTTTCGAGATCACACCGAACCATAGTTGCTTGGGTGAATTGTAACAACAATTACACCGTAATCAACCTATCCGTCACCTACACATACCAGCCATCCCACCAACGTTGGGGCCTTCCTCGTCCTCGTCGTTCTCGCCCTGCAGACATGGGGTACACTTTAGCTCATATCCTTCGGCTGTACTACTTTTGCTTTCGTTCAGACCAGTCACGAAGCCATGCTACGTTCGCCCAGCCGGCCAGCCAGTGTTGTCGTTGGTGATACACACTTGAAAATCGTTTTTTTCCCAGAAGCACAGCACGCATCCAGCCAGCCCGCTTTTTTTTCTTGCGCAGGACCCGTGTCCACGTCCTGTCGTGAGGCGCTCATCGCCAGGCCGTCCGAAGATTCGAATTCTCGGCCTGTCTCGTAATTACGTTTAATTCGTAAGCAATTACCGACCGTTTTTCCCTCCCCAAAAACGTATGACCGAACAAAATCCGATTTGCCGGTGGCCGTCGCCAGAGAGCGAGGTCGAGTGAGTGAGGTGTGAGCTACATTGTTATGCCGTTTGATGTTGCTGATGCGGATTTTCGGAGCAGCGGGTTTGCCGGCGAGAAAACGATTTCGAGCAGCCTCGTTCCGGGCTTCATCTTCTCCGGGCCAGGGATGAAAGAAGCAAATTGTATTTTGGATTCTGGCCTTGGATTTGGTGGTGAATGTGTCGTGCTAGTCGAACGCTTCGAGTTCCTAACCCTCGACAGTTTGTGTCAAATGAAGGAGACTGCAAGAAAGATAGTGAAGCAAGCAGGCTCCGGAGTCACCGGAGTGGTTCAGCCTGCTAACCGGCAAATGAACTCCCGACTCGACTGCCAACGTGCCTGCCACCATATCAACACCTGCAATCTCGCCTCGACCGGTGGCGCATTATCACACAGACACAAACAAAAGGCTTGCCAATGGTGCACCGAGGCGAAATGCGTTGGAGTGCGGTTACACCGAGAGAGCGAGAGACGATTGTTTGTTTCACACCCATATAATGTTTGGGTAGCACTTAATGCCTTCACCGCACAGGCACACAGGGCACATGTGTCCCGGGCATCCTTTCCACCCAATTCTGCTTCCGGCCTGTGTCGTACTCGTCGCACCATCACCATCCGCACACTATGGGTTCAAAAAGTGCACAAAATCAAACTCCATTCACACTTGTCCCTTGATGCAGTTTGCCGTTGTCGGTGCACCCCATCCCCCGGACTCCCGGACTATCCGGTTCCCGCAAAAGGGGGTGGTTGCACTCGCTCAAGAGTATGTAAATTTGTTTGTTTGATTTGATTTCAAACATTTGTTTCGAGAGTCTTCGGGCCCACCGCATGCTGTGCCTATTTGTGTTTCTCAAATTTGCGCTACTGATGCGCTTTTGGCAGGCTCCAGTTGCAGTTGGTTTGTGTATGTATGTGTGTGTGTGTGCATCAACTGGGTGGGTGATGTCACCCTCTCGGACCATCGTCCGGTGAGGGATTAAATCGCATTATAACAGTGCAATAATGAGGTTCCAAACAAGGACATCCCTTGCGTCGACTATCGACAGGACATCCCATTCGAGGAAGGCCGGTGAGTATAGGGCGGGCAGGGGCCAAACACCGAAAGCATGCCAACCGAGGGATACCGAGAGATTTTGGGGTTGGATTTTGATTGATCATTTCAATAAGTATGGTTTTGATTAAATCTACGTATTAGCTTGCAGGCAAACAGATGCAGCACTCGAGAGCTTTTGAAATCGGACTCCTTCCAGTGCCAGTCCTGTGCGATATAAGCCGGGCCCGGTCGGAGCTAATGTTCAAAGGGAAACGGGCACGTACTGTATCAACCGATGCACACACACACATGGAGCGTTGATGAGTGAGACCGTGTGCAAATATCTGACACCTAAACCTAAAGCGTACCACTTGAGCCGAAATCGCTCGCAGAAGATTGTTGACAGTGCTAACAAACCACTGATCGGCAACGACAACCCTCTAACCCTGGTGCTGGTGCATCAAGGGCTGAGGGACACGTGCAATCATGTAGCAGGTTACACGGTTACCCGGATGCATTTGCCGAGTCGGGTTGAGTGGTGCTTTACGCGTGTTTGTGTGGCGAATTTATTGAGTGTACAATTAAATAAACTACTCATTGTGGGTAAAATTAGTTACACGTAAAAAATGGATAAATGGTTGAGTGTTGTGTTTACTGTGAGGTTTTCGTGTTTGTTTGGAGTTCATTATTTGTTGCAATTAGTACAGGTTTGTTTAGCACATTTAGGGAACCTTTTTTCTTTGCTGTTTAAATATATAAAGATGTTGAAGTTTGAATTTTGTGATGGATATTAACTTAAAATATTTTAAGGATGATGATTTCGACACGAATCCTTTTTACATTTGCTTTAAGGCAATTTCCGCTCATGGAATGTTTATATACATAAGCTGTTCAGTGTGCCACTAGATGTGAGTTTACGGAATAATTATAATTATATATGCAAAAAATTGTCATTGCAACGAGACCTTCCAATAATCAGTCAGCACCTTAGACAGGACACTCATTATACACAGATTAACGAGTTCTGCCAACTGAGGACGGCCCAAAAAGATTTTACGGAATGAGTCCAGGAGCCATTCGTATGACTTACGAATATAATTTGCTGAACTTAAGCAAGGTATTCGCCCTCCTCACCATTACCTTATCTCGTCTCATCCACATGATCATGGTGACTCCTACATTGTCCTTCCATACATACGGAGCCACTTTAGCTTTACCACTTTATAATGGTATCAGCACCAGATTTACAACGACAGGACTGGGTATCGAATCCTTTCCGAGCAGTCTACCCGTACATCGGACACACGTTAGTAATAGCAGCACCAAGATCTACTGAGGTTGTCTAAGGCTTCTTGATCTTTCTGACTTCTGAAGAGTAAAAAAAGAAGAAGAAATAGCCTACGGACGAAACTCAACATTTCTATTGTCGGCATTAATCCAAATTATGATCACCTATTAGTACATCACCCCTGTGGTGCTAAGTATCTGTACGAATTTCCGCGGGAGGACTCTGGTAGTAGTAAAACATGAATGTACAATTCAAAGCTGTAGCGATGACGATGCACCAATCTCCCTCATTCAGGCTTTCGATCGTCAAGGTCTTTGCCGTTTTATAGGAAGGAGCTGCAAAAGCCGCAAATTAAATGCAAAATAAGATGCCAACAAAGAGCGTGTTGTCAAGAAAACCTAAAGTCTGCGAGATCCAGGAATCATTTTAATTGGAAGTTTGTGATGAAACTATTCGGCGTTCTATCGATGTACATGGAATGAATAGTAAACGACGTTTATTCCGTCTGACTTAAAAGTCAAATGGCTCATATTTCACATGAAAGTATGCTTATAATTGCCTAGAAGCTTGGAAAACAATTCTTTGAATTACGTTAAATTTGAGCTGTTTAACCCAAAACACCAAGATTGTTTGAGGTGCATGTATAAGGCAACATTATAGAATTGGGGGTGATCGTGAGGAGGAGTAGAAAGCCTGGCTAAAATCGATGGAATCGTAACAACTGATGCTTAATTCAACATTCTCTGCAAAAATCTTAAGGTAACTCTTACTCAGATGAGTCTTAAAGTACATTTCTTAATTTAGCAGGATAACAACCCGAAGGACAAAGCCAAGAAATCGTAGGTTTTTAATCGAACTTGTAGGATTAAACCGCTAGAATTAACGTCACTAATCTCAGAACTTAAACAAATCATCAATGATTAAATAACATTATATTTAATCCCTGGATCACCCCTAGGATCATTAGACGATCTTACTTACTTACTGATTGTGCTTCTCAACCGCTACGTGGTATTGGCCTGCTGCAACTGCTCCCAGTCCATCGCCGTCGTCTGTCAATCAAATAACCTTCAACGTCTTCGCTCTATCTCATTATTTCCATTGTTGTCCGATGTTGACTTTTAACTTAAGATAGGTTATGTTTTGAACGACAAGTCGCAGGCTACTCTTGAGTATTGTCAAGGAAAGGAGTCGTTCCGGCTCGGAGTAAAGCTCCGGTGTTGAAAGTCGTACCGGATTCCGATGATGACAACAGTGGCTTTAAAATCAATGATGAGATGATAGGAATAATGCTGCTGCTGCGCCATCTTCTTCAAAATATGCCGCATGGTGAAGATCTGACCAGAGGTGAATTTTCCGTTTCGGAATCATCTCTGATGGTTTACAACTATTCCTTCGACGAATGGTAAGAGCCTATCTTGTATTATTTGCGAAAGCATCTTGTAGGTGGTATTTAACACTGTAAATCTCCTGTAGCATCGGATTCGCTATCCCATACCTCAGTAATGAATTGATGAATTTTCTGTTCGAGTGCTGCACCACCATTTTTTATCAGCTCGACAGCTATTCCGTCGGCACCTGGTGCCATGCTGTTCTTGAGAAGTCGGAAAGCCTTTCTGGTTTCCTTAATCTTTGGTGGCAGTCGCTTGGTCATCATCTACTAGGTGAGCCTCTAGTATAAAGCCTGTAGATATTATAAAAATAATAAAACGTTCTAGCTTAACTTAATCAAAATCTCAATCAAATAAATAAAACACGAAGGAGAGGGCACTTTATTTTACCGGCACCAAAAGAATCATATCAAAATCATATCACCAAGTAAAGTGATAAATGTTGATCTCATTCACAATAGAAAAAGTGAAAAAAGTGATCTTAGATTTAGGCTGTGGGTTTTTGTTTTGCTAACCTTCCAAGATCGACTGTTTGCGACTTCAAAACATGCCGAAGAATTCGTTCAAGACAAAAAGCACAATTAATATAGACGAAAAATACATATCTCCCTAATGCATTTCAAAGTTCAGCAATAAATTCGCTTCGATGTGACTTTAGTTCTTTATAGCGTTTTGAAGAATAGGATACCAAATCGAACGAATAAGAAAACTTTTGTTCGGAATAAACAATTTTAATTAATTCCTGTTCCCGCATTGTGTGCAATATAAACCTTCGCGTGCATATCTGTTTTACAATTCCACCAGTCATAAATTCATCAAACTTGCAGCAAACCGGAAATTATCAACCCTAAGAGCTCTGGCCAACGCAAATTGGATGCAGTTCTCAGAAGAAAATAGTTTGGCAAGAGCCACCAATAAAACTGTATTACCATACATTGTAGTGGACGCTGTAGTGGGATCAGACTCCTGCATCTCCTTCGAACTTCAAGGAACTGCAACACACATCCACAGCGGACCGTACCTGTTGAGCTGCAACATTGTAGTTAGCGTGGTTTTCGACGTAAAAGAGCGATGATTTTAATTTGTTTTCCCCCGCCATCAATCCTCGGGCCGCATCAATCGTATTAGACCTACCTTTCCGATCCTTGGGTGAGATTCGCACGCAGCCAGCCGCACGGAAAAGATCACATCCAGACGCGGTTTGTCGGCTACAATCGACAACCCAGACGTCGACTCGCAACCAAAAATCCTTCAGTCTTTTTGTGTAAGTTTTCGGGGAAAAAAGTGATGATCGTCGGTTGCGAAAGTAAACCCAAACCCGTGACGGGGGTTATAAAAATCAATCCATATTTTTATTGCGCGCCAGAAATTTAACTTATTAGAAATTCAACATTCGGCTGCAACATTGTTGCGTGTGCGAGTGGGTTGCGAGTGTGGCTGGCTAGCCGGGACGAACGGGTTTAACAGGCTGTGCCGAAGGTTTTATGGTGATGATTTTCTTTTGTCGACTGGCCTTTCTGAGCGCTAATTCCTTCGGTCTCAAGGCCTCACACATGGTGACGCGTCGGTGCGTTTGGTTGCTTTATTTTCCTCGCTAAAGGTGGTTTTGTTTTATTGTTGTAAGACATCAGAATTACTTGACCCGAAGCAGAGCGATAACTCATTTCGAGGACCATACTTTTCGGCAAACGCCGCCAGAGTAAGGCGCACCGACACAAACGAAGCAATAAAAGTCACCCGCAAATTAATTTGTATTTGATTTCTGGTCGATGGAGCCAACCTCAAAGCGAGCCTGGTTGACCGGTTACTTTGGGTCCGGCTCGCACGACTGGTGGGCTACAGCTACAGACAGATTCCGGAAAGGTAGGTCTAATACGATTGATGCGGCCCGAGGATTGATGGCGGGGGAAAACAAATTAAAATCATCGCTCTTTTACGTCGAAATGACCACGCGTGACGATTCGGAGCCGGTGAAGAAGCTGCCACAAAAAAAAACAAAATCATCCACCAACACCAGGCTCCAGGACCGCACACCAGGACCGAACGTTTAATGACGATTTTTTTGATGACTGTCCCGACTGGTCATTCGCATATGTTTGCATGTCGCCCGGTATTGGTGGAGCGTGCGGTAAACGATGCGATGATTTTTCATAACCAGCTCACTAAACCGTTTTTATGAGATTTGTCGTCCGGAAATACGGGGGGAGTCCGGGCAATTTGGAACTCCCGAATCACACAGAACTTAACCCACAAAAAACAAGAAAATGAGACGGCAAAAGAAACAACAACGTGCAACTGTTTACACTGGAAGAAGCTCGCCGCTGCTGGGTGGCCTTTGATGCAAAATGCAACCAATTTCACAACCAACTGGACGGGGGAAACAACCGAAGGACAAACTAGTCTATTTTCGCTCTGTACTCTGACCCAACAGCTCCCCACAAAAACTCCCAGAAGGTGAGCAAACGAACGGATCGATGTGGAAATAAAAACGAACTCCAACTCGAAACGTAAACGTGGAAAACTCAAAATGTTCATTTCGAACGACCCTGGCCAAGCTAATAAAGATCCTTCTCGACGGCCATGTGTGTATGTGTGTGTGCGAAATGCACACAGAAGCATTCCGCCCTCTGCTTGCATTTCCGGTGAAGTATCTGGTGGCCTTGCGGACTTCCATCATCCATTCCTGGCAGTCGTCAGCACGCTCAAACGCGAAGCGTGTTCGGAGGTTTGATGCATATTAAAAATATTATTATTTTGTTTTCGGAATGGCATCGTAAAAGTTTACTTTATATCTAAAATATATATATATATTTAAAATATGAATTCGAGAAATCACTCAACTCGAACGCTATATACATATAATGCGGCGTATGTGGCATACTGGCTCACGTTACCCATTTGCAGTCGCGAGAATGGCATGCACCGGTACTGAAGGTTGCGATTTTCGTTTCCAAACGATTTAGAGCTTCCTTCTATGAACGGCAAAACCATAAAACCAACTCAAAACCCTTACCGAGACTTAGCGGATCTGTAGAAGGCTTCAGCGTCGTGCACTGTGTTATCGCCGAGTGCTTGGGCGCGCGTTTTTGTTATGTGCGTTTTTGTTCCGGCACGGCCAGGAAATGAATTATATTTTCTTCTTTGTGCAACACACCCATACACACACACAGAGTAGAACACTGTGCCGGTGACGGTTCCCACTAGTGAAGGAAACCCCGACGGAGGAATGAAGCTTTTGGCGGAAAAACTTAAACTTTTGTGCCATTAAAATCCGGTTTTTTGATGGCTTTGGTGAACGATTCTCGGGCGTCTCGGTTTCCTTCGTGCCATTTATGGCCCAAACCGACCGGGGCGGGGGGATGCTTGGGTTGTGAATGATGCATTTTTGCCAAACCGTGCGTTACTGCGGGAAAAAGCGCACCGTGACGACCTGACGATGCGAAATAGACGTGATGGATCTGTCACACGGCAAACAACATTGGGATTTGCAACGAAAATGCAATATCTATAGCGAACGAGGAGCGTTCGTATAATGAAGGCGAATTTATGGCTCCGACCGACCAGACGTTAATGATAAAGTTTGCTGGCCAAAGTGTACCGGCCCAGCCCGTGTGTGCCGAGGTGTTTACGGCACGGAGAATGCTCATTTCCTTCCTCAGCATCACCGCTGGACGCCTTTTTACGTTTTACGACTAAAGTTCAACTAATTTTGTAATGCTGGTGCCGCTGCTGGTGCCACTACTACTAGCAACGGGTTCGAATTTAATGGGCAGAGAAACGACAGTTTACAGCCTCTGCTCGGGCTCTCAGCTGCTGTTTGATGACGAGCGGGCTTCAAACAAAAGCCGTCCGCCGGTTGACTTATGGTGCCGAGACACAACGGAAACAGCATTTTGTACTTCGATTGTGTACAACAACACGAAAAAAAATGAAATAGAAAAAACGTTCTTTTTTAAAGGGAAATGCACACAACTGAGCCAATTTGTGCGAAACCGTGCGCGAAACGGCAATTGAAAAACTTTTGAAGAAAAGAAAAGTTTGCACGAATGTCGAATGGAAGATGAAATTGCGAGACGCACCTTCAAACAGTGGTAGTTGTCAGCAGAAGGTAAACAGCTGAGTGGACAACTTCCGCCTAAGCACCGGGCATGGCAGCGGTATCATTACATCTTCTCGTTCGTTCGAAGCACAATGTAAAACACGGTGTGCTCGTTGACACAAACCGTCCCAAACAACGACCCGGAACTGTTTCAAATGCGCGAGATGCACCGAAGCTAGGTAATATTTAATCTTTATTTCATTACCCGCGATGGCTGTGACAGAGGGTTGTGAAGATTTGGATGCAGCTGAAAAAGTTCGCTTGTGGCACAATTGTCCACAATTGTCTGCTGAAAGTGGTAGAAAACACTGTTTGACAAAGTATGAGGGCTGCTGTGCCAAAGGCTAATTTGTTGCATGCGCTTTAAGTGGACCAAATTGTGAACAGGGTTTTGTAAAGTAGAGGTCAGTTGCAATATAGTTGATAGATTCATTTTTGGTCCAGCTTTAGTAGTTTTGGTCTAGCTTTAATTGTAAACTGTAAGGTATTGTGAAGTCTAGTACAAGCCCAGTTGCCGCACGATACACAAGGATTCTAGTGCAGTGGACTAAGGTTTTTGGACAGCGAAAAATTGTTAGATTATGTTAATGAAGAGCTATTTTCATTTCTAGTCAATACCTCAGAACTTTATTAGTTGTTTTAATGTCTTTGTGAATGGGAAATTTCTTCCCGTTCTTAATAGAACAAAGAATCAGATAGGCCGATATTAGAAAAATAATTGCTGCCCATAAGTTTTGTACTGGCTTTGGAACAGAATTCCTAACGATTACTTACAATATTTTTTATTTTCTAAATAGAGAGAACTTGTACAATAAGAATAGATAAACCTGTACATGTATTACCGATCATATCCAAGACATACGGCAAGGGCATTCTACATGAATAAAAATCTATTTGCACGTTACAGTTTATTCGAAAAAAGGGTCCAGATCCTGGATGGCAATAAGGTCTTTCAAACAGAGCTTCCTTAAAGAAGAATCCGCTAACAAAAAGTGACTAACTTGGAGTACATCCTTAACCTAACAATGCGAAACATCCCTCAAATCTAAGATATCAGAAATGAGGCAATTTTTGGATAAGCATTTTGCTTCTTATAATTCATCTCAATAATAAATTATAAGTTTCTGTTAGGATACATAGTGACTTGGTGAATCTCATATGGATTGATGATGTTCCATGTTTAAGAATGTTTGGGTTTGGGAACATTTTGCAGCCCGTTTTAAACAGCTTCTACTAAACCTAATCAATTAACACACGACATAGTCTTTGAAAGTTAAGCTTAAACTCCTGGATCAATTGAAGTTTGTGTCTGTTCGGACCATATTCTACTAGTCTCAGAATTCAGAAAGTTTAATTTTTTTATAGGCCGAGCTCTTGTGTGCTACACGGAAACAATTATCGTATCCCTTGTCTCCAAAATTTTACGTACAGTGGCGATATTATTGGCAATATTGGAAGCAATACAGAATCTTCGAATTTGTTCGCCATATTGCGAAGAATCCTCCAAGAAGGACTATTCTTGTGAATATTTTATAGTTTATTTGCTGTTTACAAACTGCATTATATATTGATATCTGAACGTGTGGTTGGATGGAATTCTTGATGGTAATATGACACACTGTATAAAGAAAGTCTAATTTGCAACTATTGAGTTTCTAGAATATGGACGTAATAAGCTGCCGAAGTTAGAGAATACCCACTGCAAACCCTACTTTGGAGATTCCAAGATTGTCTCAACTCCCTCCGCGGACCGTAAGTCTATTAAGTCTATTAATAAGATGACCGATATAATCAATTCAAGCGAACGAAAAAGTTATCGAAAATGTTATGGACTTATTTCGTACCACCAGAAAGAGGTTAAACTCGCATTCCGATCTGTTTGACTTCTCTCTCTCCTTACCAGCTTTCCGAGCTCTCCTTCGTCAATCCTGCTCACCTATTTCCTCTCTTGACCCGTCTCCTTTATAGCGGTAAGCTTAGTCTTTAAGTACATTGTGTAGCGTTAGGCAGACAATATGTTATTAATAAAAAAAAATAAAAAATAAAAAAAATGGTTCAACTATCAATATCTTAGCTCTCCATAGAATAAAAACATATAACTAACTCTGTTACTGCATTTTCATGTTGCTGTGGATAGTGTGGTGCCTTGGAGAGAGATATTCTATCGAAATCCAAAACTCATACTTTGATAGTAGGTCTTTAAGACAGTAAGAAAAATATACAGTGAATAACAGTGTTTGAGCCGCCCTGGGTAATTGATATCTAAGCCCAGAGTGGGCATCTTGAGCAGGAAATTACCGAATATACTATAACAACCATCAGGACTGTTAAATTATAATGCAAAAGAGTTTACGCCAACTGAATTGAGGTAAGAAATCTAATTCAAATATTAGACTGAGCGGTAGAACGATCGTAGAATTTATCGTAGAACATAGTGGCTTATACAATACGCTGGCTTATGGTCAGGTTTAGGTTCAACGTGTGGTTTCCTAATCTTAGAGTGTTAAAGATTAAGAATTTCTGTTGAACTACAAACAACTAAAAGGTTTAGATTTTGTGTTACTTCCTTAGATTCATGTATATAGATCGATGTAAGAGATGTGAAAAAGGACCAAAGGCTAAGAGAAGCTAAACATAAAAAAATATATTTCTTAAGTAAATATCTATATTCTATTGTTTAAGGAACAGAATATTTATAAATAGTGATTTAAAACAGAACTTAAAAAAAAACAACAAAAAGCAGAACTATAAAAACTACAAGATTAAACCCCACACCGGTGCAGCACCAATAACAATAAATCAACTTTGCGGCTAAATCACTCAAACAATAGTACTGTTTCACTTAATTCGAATGGTACAATAATTAAAACTTTAGCAAGATGCCCTCTAATGCCTGTAATACAATTTATCGTTGTTCTTTTATCAGCCAGACTAACAGAATTATTCAATTAGCCTTTCGCTCGTCGCCAGAAAGGCAGTGCCAGAAAGAAGATGTGTACGGTACATCGTTCAGAGTCCGCCCCGGTGTTCAGTGCACAAGTGCTCAAGTGCAGCAATTAAGCTTTGACTTCGTGCTGCATGATATCGACTATCCACCGATTGACTACCCTCTTCAACTGCCACACCCATCCTCACCTTCCTTTGTTTGCCCCATTCCGGCTTCAGCGTAACTAACACTCATCGGCAAACTTTTCTTATCTGATTGCATTTTTCTTGATGACTGAGCATTTCCCACTCATGCCACGATCGACAAAACCGGGACGAAAGCTCGGGACGAGTTTGTACGTTATTTTTACGTTATTGCGCCGGTTCTAAATTATGGGACTTTTTTACTGCTTTCCACTCGGAGCAGCAGTGAAATGGAACAGGTCGACCGTACCATGTCCGTCTGTCAGCTACCGTAATGACACGGTAGCTCTCGCAGAGTTTGCGGGACCCGCTACTCACCGTTACTGCGACAACACATCAAACTTTTCTCCGGCTTATCTGGTCCTGCTCTCCCCCACCCGAGGTACCTCACGCTTACCTCCCATGCATCGGTCCAGTAATCTTCATCTTAGTGCACACAGTTGTGACATCCACGTGAATAATTGATACAAGCAAATATGTACTCCTTTGCTTGCGATGTGCCACCGTTTCTTGCCGATGGGACTTCATCGCTCGGAATGTGCACTCAAGGCTCTATAACTTTGCTCGTTAGCATAAGAAAATTTCGTCGAGAAATCGTCGATGTGAAAGCAATAAATGTGCACCGAGCACAGCTAGTTATCACTTCATAGCGAGCGAACTTTTACGGGCAAACCATGAGCCCGTAAAATTTAGTTTCCACACAGACCTCCAGGGTGCTACCAGGGTGCAGTAAACGTGCCTTCGACCAGTAAACGTGGAGCGAGCGAAATGGTAGCGCCACCCAGCACCACCCAACCGGAACCGAGAAGGGAAATGGATGCAACAAGAAACAGATGCCACTACCGCATCTGCCGCCCTATCAAACCACCACGCGTATCATATCGACCGAAACCCGGCTAATGTGTATTACTCGCGCGTGGGCTTTGGGTCCGCCCTCACAGCCGAAGCCCCAAAAGCTCATATGGCTGGGTGGGCGGAACGAAAGTACGCTTTTCATCGCCTAAGCCACCCACAAGTCGGTCGGTCGGTGGAAAATGCATCGCACAGTACTGGCCGGAGCGCAGTTGGTAGAACGCGTTTTTGTGGCTCGTGCTGGCTATTCGGGAGGGTAAAATTTTAATTTTAATTGTATTTTATAACAATAATAACCATTAGCGATTATTCGTTTCCATGTCTGGTACTGCATGTTGTTAGTGAATGAGTCACAAAAAACGAGAAAGCAAATCAACACAGCAACTACTAATCGGGGCCTTATCTAAACTTGTGTGGTCATACATGTTCCCAAGCGCGGAGTCATTCACGGTTCCGTAATATTTGGCGTCACCTTCAGATGATGCACCTTTGGATGCACGTATGAGTCCCGAGTCGTAGGATGTACTTTTGTTCAAATTGTTTGTAACGAGAGAATCAATTATTAAGCTCGATTTAAAATCTCATTTAAGCTATACTATTTAAGCTATCTCATTTAGTCGACTATAAGTTATCTTTATAAAAATGCTTAATAAGCAGTGTTTGAATTAGGAGCACATTTAAGTAAGTAAATGGATCATGCTAAAAGAAAATTTATAAATAAAGTGATCCTTAGACATTTGTACAGAGCGTTTAGTAGATAAGGTAACCCGAAGCCTTGTACAATGAGTTGATTTGTTCGAAACATGTTTAGAACATCTACACCCATTGTTGACTATGACTATGACTCGTATAATTTTTATATCCTTGTTTTCTGACAAGTTTCCCAAGTTTTGGAAGTCGTTTAATCGAATCGAATATAATCGAAAAATCTAACACTCTAACGCACTCGATGTGCCAAGATGCTTATTAGAATGGAGCTTTTACTTAAATGAAAGCATAAAGTCGAGACTAAATGATGTAAATAAACCGTTTATGATTGACTTAAGCTAAAACCACATAGTTTTTGCCCCTTTATGATGCTAAGTAACTATATTATCGAGCTGAAAAAAGCACAACAACTGGAGTTTTCCTATTATCATTGTTTTGGATTTATGTGAAGACTTTAAAGACAAAATTCACTAAAGTTCTTAGTATTTTGTTTTTACAAGAATCAAACGTTAATGCATAAGTTCTGGTAGAATTTTTAGTTTATAGAATTTAATTGCTGGTTTCTGGCACATCTTACTGTCGTTTCATTTTGCGTGGTAAATTTTACAAATTTTACATCAAATTCATTCATTTTTTAATATTGAGTTTTGTAGATTTTAAGCGTCTACAATATTGATATTTGTTACTGTGAGTGTCGTTAAAAAATCATACTAAACGCTTGTGAAAACACGACCATAATTGGATCATTTACCTGACCGGGTTTCGATTCATATAATTGCACATTTCATCCGGTATCGCGCAAATTTGAATCACTTAACATTCGGACGAACGCATTGGGGACGAAATTCGGTTGCTAAGAAGGTATTTACAAACATAACCGAGCAAATGTTAATCATATAGGGGATGTTTCGAACACAGGTTGATTTGACAGGTTGAACCGATTGCAACTTCCCGCCGCTGTGTTCATCATTGTTAAATTATAAAATAAGTGTAAAATGTGGTAATCGATACAGCCATGTATCAATAAACTCAGAGCGTCTTAGCAGCGACAAAAATAATCAAGAGTAATCTGACGAAAGATTACTGAAAATATTGCATATTGCCACGATAAAGATGTTCCAGGCTAGTAGACCTTCATAGAAATGCTAACCAAAGTATGACATCCTGATCTGTAGTAGAGATTACTCAAGCCACAATCGTTGGCGATGACACAGTACTTTGAAGCAGCTATCAGAAAAAGAGCTCAATGTAAATTCAATTTCATTAATTAATGTTAAAAACTACCGGTATTTTTAGTTTCAAGTGTTTACTAATTTTTCCCATCCTATTAGCTACATTTCTCATGACATTGTATAGATCCTTTTACAAAAACAAGCTGCTTCTTTGATCACTTTTCGTGCATCGACTCATGTTTTAATTTTGTCACAGTGAGCGAACTATTGTTCAATTCAGCTATTATGCTTCGATCGGAAGTGGTGGAAATCAGAATTGTTTCCTAATATGCTTTTGCGGGTAACATGGCGACTTATAAGCATCAATTGTCGCCGGAAGACTTCACCTGTTTTCTTTTAGCAGTAGCAACTCATAATACACCACACCCAGCTGATCCTACCGAATGCAGGAACATGATCATCGCACCGTGAATATTAGGCTTAGTTGTTGTTGATGAATTAAGGCCGGGCTATCCATATGTTATTGACGTTTACGATTATCGTGACTATTTGAAAATCCTATCCATTTTTACCGTAGGAGCAATTGAAGTCACAAGTGAATTAACGGTGTTCAGTGTGTCTTGGCTTCAGCTTGTAAGGCAACCAATTTCCCAACTTTGGAATCATTCTCATCACTATGAAACTGTAGCAAATAGTTGACAGAGTACCACCAAGTATCTTTGCTATTTCGATTTGGTTTTGAGATCGATATTGATCAAGAATTTTCTCCAGTTCTGTTCCTTCAAGTCCGAAAGGCGCTCTTCGGTACGTTCTTCGTCTTTCGACACAATATTGCTTCTTTTAAACCATTCGTTCTCAGAGCATGATTATCATAAACTTCGGCTAAAATTTGATTGTTCTTCGTCAGCCGTTTTGTTCATATTAAAATAAAGGCGTGGAATTCTCCACAAAAAAAATTATTTGGTACAAAAGGAGGAAAAACATAAAATTTTTTTGTACTTCAACTGAACAAAAACTATTGTAAAAGAGAGCCAAATGTTGACACTTCAAAATAACACTGTTACCAGATTGAAGTAAAGTTAATGGCAAAAAGTTTCCCTTTCTGATATCGGAATCACACGAACTTACTTCGAACTCCTGATAAGATTTAAAAACCCAAGTCTTTACCCAAATACCTACGTGTAGGTGTTTGTGCGTGGTTTTAAATCAGATAAAAACTGATAAAATTATAAGAATAAAACGTTATTGATATACGAATCAGAAACCAAACTAAAAAAGGGCCAACTCGTTTGACATCTATTCGCGTTCGGAACTGCAACCGTGGTTTCGTGATCTGCACGGGCCCACGCTGAACAGTTGCTGATTGAGAATGAATGCGATGTTCCACCAGGAACGCCATACACCGATGAATCTCTCCTGATTACTAATTCCGGCCTATACAACCAGCTCCCCTGCTGACTCCGCGACACCGCGGGCACACGCATAATGCAACCGTGTCACTTTTTGTTCTGATCTGCAGTTGCACTCAGCCATCGCCACAGGCCACACGCACCACTATCTATCTAGGTGCCATCAGTCACATCACACCGTCGTCCCGGTGAGTTTGTTTACGATCCCTGCGAACAGTGATCAGTGAGGTTGGCGCTGATGGTGTGATGGTGGTTGGTCGAAAATAGAAACCGATACTCTATCCATCGGAGAGTTAGTACTAGACGCCCCTGCGTTCTTCCTCCTTTTCTACCCCCTTGTTCCCAATCGATCTTGGTGGGATGGGTTCTCCGATAAGTGAATTGCAGTGTCGTGGGCACCAAACATGTGCACCATGGGCACCCGGGACGCAATAAAACGCAGATCTAATTACGACGAATTAATTGTATATTCATTAGTTTACGGGGTTTGCTTTTTTTGTGCTGGTGACGCGCAATTAAATGTCCACCGGGTGCATTTGTGCGCCGGCCACTGCCTTTCTTACCCACGTTGTGAGCTCCAACTCATTATCGTCTTCACGTCCGGTAGGGCTCACACCGGTAGGGAAGTGTTTGACCGGAGCTTTTTGACAAATTTTTGCTCCACAAACGCTGCTCGCGGTGTTTGTCAAATGCGGTGAAAGAAGCAACAGCAAACAAAAAAAGGGCAGGACACTAAACATAAATTATACACCGTGCGCACCTTGTCGTCCTCGTGTGAATTGGGCTGCGGGCTTCAAGTTCTGGGAATCACACACTACCCGATAACATCAACGGCCGGCAAATTGCGGCAAAAATTGGAGCCACACAAATCAAAAATACAAAAACAAAAACATCTATAATTGAGCAATTGCATGACGGTTGCCACGATCCGGATGCTCTTTTTCGTTGTTGCCTCGATTTTCCAATCTTTTCCCAAACAGACACACACACGTGGGGAAAAAAGAAAACATGGCATCGAGCCTGCATTAGGAGCCCGCGCGAGTCGTCTAGCGAGCGGTCCCCGACGGTAGGGAAATGATTATTTTTAATAAATTGCTGTCATTATACATACTGCTGCTCCTGCCGGCAATTGGAACTGTCCAAAGTATGATGCAAATGATGCAAAGCTTTTCCGCTGCGGGAAGCCACGCATTCGGCAAAACATAATCATACTGCAGGGCCACTCGGCATACAGAGGGGGATTCGGCAAAAAGAAAAGGTTAACGACGACGATTCACCACGATTCACCACGTAATGTCATCGGTACAAGTGCGATACAGAGAAAAAGCACAAAATTATCTACAAATAATTATTGGCCGGGGAAGTGTGTGTGTGTGTGTGTGTGTGTGATATTTGCTTTCGCCACTCTACCCTACCTAGACACGGCGGCGGTCGATGGCCTTCTGGCAATAGAGAAAAAAGAAAACACACAGACCGACGTACACCGCCAAATTAATCTTCCTAATCGATCAACGATGGATGATTTGCCATTTTAATCCCAAAAATCGAAATAATTATCCCAATATCCGGTTGTGTTATTGAATTTAATCATCCTATCCTTCCTTCCCTCGCTGTGCTTAATTAGGCTCCTGTCCTTCTGTGTTCCATCCCCGGGGTTTCGTGGACCAACCACGAACTTCCAGACTCCAACGAGGGTGGGTTAAGGTTGTCACATTGTTATCACAAAATAATTTAAAAGACCTCGGCACCGGCGCGTTGCATTGTCCCTAAGCTAATATGCGAATGGGTGTGGGGGTGACGACGACGACGACGACGACTCCGGACATCACTCGGACTGCATGTTATCTCTTTTGTTTGCAAGGGTTTGCCGGTCACCTGCCGCCGGCCTGTTGTGTGGTGTGTCGCGCACAAATCCTACCAAATCAAAGCGAAGGCCACGTGTGGGGATGCCACCACATCAGCATCCGCGTGTGTCTGTTGAATAAATTTATGGAGCAGATGAGATTGTGCGAGCTGGTTCCCGGTTTCTATGGTTTGCTACATCAAACCCACCAGACATCAAATAGCTCTAATACGATCTTATGAAAATATCATTACCACACAGGTGTGTGCGAAAGTATGGTCGTGTGTGAAATGATGTTTCAAGAAGGAAATCCGGAAAATATTCTAAACATTTAAAATAAGCCTAATTTTTTATAGGTTTGTGTAAACATTTAAGGAAACTTTATTTATCTTTTTATAACTATTTAGAGAATCCTCAATTCTTTTTAAGTAAAATTGAGTTTTTTTTCAAATTTTCATGTTCAGAGGCATCGCAGCATCGAAGTTCTTTCTTATTTTGAACTTTAATTTGATTATTCTATTTATCTGTTTTCATTTACTATATAGTTTATTTTATATTTTCATTCTGCTGCTGCTGCCGGCAATTGGAACTGTCCAAAGTATGATGCAAATGATGCAAAGCTTTTCCGCTGCGGGAAGCCACGCATTCGGCAAAACATAATCATACTGCAGGGCCACTCGGCATACAGAGGGGGATTCGGCAAAAAGAAAAGGTTAACGACGACGATTCACCACGATTCACCACGTAATGTCATCGGTACAAGTGCGATACAGAGAAAAAGCACAAAATTATCTACAAATAATTATTGGCCGGGGAAGTGTGTGTGTGTGTGTGTGATATTTGCTTTCGCCACTCTACCCTACCTAGACACGGCGGCGGTCGATGGCCTTCTGGCAATAGAGAAAAAAGAAAACACACAGACCGACGTACACCGCCAAATTAATCTTCCTAATCGATCAACGATGGATGATTTGCCATTTTAATCCCAAAAATCGAAATAATTATCCCAATATCCGGTTGTGTTATTGAATTTAATCATCCTATCCTTCCTTCCCTCGCTGTGCTTAATTAGGCTCCTGTCCTTCTGTGTTCCATCCCCGGGGTTTCGTGGACCAACCACGAACTTCCAGACTCCAACGAGGGTGGGTTAAGGTTGTCACATTGTTATCACAAAATAATTTAAAAGACCTCGGCACCGGCGCGTTGCATTGTCCCTAAGCTAATATGCGAATGGGTGTGGGGGTGACGACGACGACGACGACGACTCCGGACATCACTCGGACTGCATGTTATCTCTTTTGTTTGCAAGGGTTTGCCGGTCACCTGCCGCCGGCCTGTTGTGTGGTGTGTCGCGCACAAATCCTACCAAATCAAAGCGAAGGCCACGTGTGGGGATGCCACCACATCAGCATCCGCGTGTGTCTGTTGAATAAATTTATGGAGCAGATGAGATTGTGCGAGCTGGTTCCCGGTTTCTATGGTTTGCTACATCAAACCCACCAGACATCAAATAGCTCTAATACGATCTTATGAAAATATCATTACCACACAGGTGTGTGCGAAAGTATGGTCGTGTGTGAAATGATGTTTCAAGAAGGAAATCCGGAAAATATTCTAAACATTTAAAATAAGCCTAATTTTTTATAGGTTTGTGTAAACATTTAAGGAAACTTTATTTATCTTTTTATAACTATTTAGAGAATCCTCAATTCTTTTTAAGTAAAATTGAGTTTTGTTTCAAATTTTCATGTTCAGAGGCAGCTTCGAAGTTCTTTCTTATTTTGAACTTTAATTTGATTATTCTATTTATCTGTTTTCATTTACTATATAGTTTATTTTATATTTTCATTTAAGTTTGTTTAATGTTTCTTAATCTTCTGTTTAATATTTTCTTATTTCATGATTTTTCAGGCTTTCTTATTTAATGCTGTTTCTGGTTTTGTTAAGCTTAATTTGTTAAAAAATCTTTACATTTAGTTTTGTCTTTCATTTTCATTTGTCATATTTTATCTAATTTGGCAGTTAAAGTCTTCGCCTTGACAAATATTTAAATAGTTAGACTGCTTCTAGTCTAGTTTTCATTTTGAATACTTCACTACATATTTATGCGGCATTTATAGCTTGGCTTTAGTTCTAGTTTAACTACGCTTGTTATATTGTCTCTGTTGTTTAAATGTTCATATTTTGTTGTTGTTTATATTATTTTATTTTATTAAGTTAAATTTTTCTTTGCTTCATACATAATTTTTAGTTGCTTGTTGTTTTGATTTGGTATAAATATTCAAAGTTTTATAAAATTAAATTTTCTATTTTTGTTTTATCTTTTCTCGCGTTGTTTGGCTGTTACATCATTTTTATGGCTTGTTATAGTAATTTTATGTTTTAAATATTTTTTATTATTTTTCTTGTATTACTTTTGTCTGTTTTTGTTCAATTTTTATAATTGAACATAGCAGGGTTCATTGAACGATTCTTTTAGTTCTTTCTTATATTTCTGTTTAGGTAATCTCATTCGTCTTGACTTGGTGTTTCTTTGGTCAAGATTTAAATTTTAATTCATATAATTATTGATGATTATTCAATGATGACCTAAGCCAGTTTTTTTGTATATATTTTCACGTTTTGCCGTTAAAATGTTACTTGCTTCCCATAAAAACTAACGGGCATTTGCCCTACTTTATAGCCTTATGCTCTAGTTCCCTAAAGTTTTTCATTTACTCTGAAAAAAGTATGCAGGTTTGTGCCGCACTTAGCGAACAAACTATCAATGTAAACTGTATGTCAAACAGTTGTCACACGTTTCGGGATGATACCTTATTAAGAACAAATACTGTGATTGCTCAACTTTCTCACAGAAGTTGGATTAAAATTTTTCAGATTTTCATGCTTAAGTCATTGTAGGCTCTAACATTGTTTTTTTCATTCAATAAGAATAAGAATTTGCAATATGGATTCCTATAACTGTTTAATTATTTATTCATTTTAACGAAATAAAAACAATACTAAGATTATAGTAGATTATAGTAGACAGTCATAATAATAAACATGAATACGTAAAATAGCAAGCTAATCAGTGTAATGTCTTGCAGTACAGCAACGCTTTCGTGCAGTAAAAAGAGCAAACTGCATCGGAATGCATTCATAAGACGAGGCGACTAAAGGCGTTAGAGACATGTCGGCGTTCTAATGCTCGGCTTCTTCCGACCCTCCCCTTTTCTGTCTGCCATTTTCACACAGCACCCAACAGCAACGGTGGTATCGTGGGTTTTATGCACCCAACTGCATCATAGAAACGTCAACCACACATACGCACACACCGTTAACGCAAGGTGTAGATTTTACGCGAAAATTATGCTCCACTGGTGTAGACATTTCCCTTTTCCCAGCTCCCATTCTTCACTATCCACCCACCCCGCCTGGTTCGGGTGAAATCTGATACATAACGGCGATACGCGCCTGTGAACGGTTCTGCCGCACAAATTATGTGTATTACTTATTCATAATCTAATTTAAACGAATTAGTCACAAATTATAATTTATATACACACATCAGCGTTTCTCGACCCAGTTGGGCTTGTTGGGATTGTTTTTCCGCCCCTTCCCCCGACTCGCCTCCTTCCTCTGAGACCGCCACCACCATTGGAAACGTCGTGAGAAAAGCGCTCCAAGCGTTAGTTGGTTTGCCGGA
>KZ061634.1:375125-386775 GCA_002091835.1 Anopheles maculatus | reverse complement strand
GACTTGTCGACCAAAAGCTGCACTTGTGCGATGCCTCATTGTGATAAGCGAGACCGCTTCTCCGGTACGAAATCCCGAGCATCAGTTGGGAAAAATCATTTAGATCGTTACGTGAGCGCTTGCAACTGACCTCCCGTAAGTGGATTGCATTCTTCAACTTTTAATTGAGTTGCAGACTCTTCGGTGCGTTCGGTGTACCTCCAAACACAACATAATGTTGCTTGGGGCATAATTTCTCATCCCACCAAACGAAAATTCAGCCTCTCAACGCACAATCCCCACGCAAACAGCCGCTCCACACACACACACACAAATACTAACGAGATAAGCGATTTTTAATTTGATTCTTTTAACTTACATCACGCACATCACGGTATCGGCAACTACACGCCACACAAACGTTTCTCTCAGCCTGTGTTTTCTTACGTTCGGGGCAACATTTTGAGACGGCGCTCTTCTTCGTCTTGGTAGTCTCCCGAAACAGTTGTTCCAGCGTCATCATCATCACACCATTTCCCGCCGGGTGCCCGGGTGAAGACCACGTATCACGACATGAAATCATTTTCCTACCGACTTCGATCGCCGTGTAGATCGTTCGTGTCCTTTAATGATCGCCGGCGGATGTTTTTCGACACGTCGTAAAAGCGGCAAGACATGATAGGAAGCGAATCGAACATTACACGGAAAGCCTGCCGGGGTTTTTAAGGGCCAACGCTTCTCTCTAGCCTGTCACCTCACCAGTGATCACCTCACCGCAACGAAGCTGGTGATAACAATATTAAATTAAATTAAAACTCTACCAATAAACCATGCTCCATTAGCCTCGTGCACCGACCTCGACAATCCGGCTTGACATTTGCTTGCGCTTTTAGAATAATTTGATTAACGAAAAAATACACCCGTCGCGCATGGTATGGCGTTCACCTGGCTGGCAAAACGTGGACAGCAAGTGCCGGCCGAACAAAAGCGCCCGCTGATTGGTGACCGGTACGCAGTTATGCTTCCCATTTAGGATGTCTTGCTGCATTCTTGCTGGGGCCGCCGGTTTTCTATCAGCCCAATTACAATCAACAGTTCGACAAATAACACCCCGTAATGAACGGTAGGCAGTAATGGTGGACAGTTATGCACGGCCAACATGCCTTGATATCTTGATTTGCGTCGTCCGGGAAAAAGAATGCAAATGATGCATGCGATTTCTGTTGGATGGTACGTGCGTAGTTTGGGCTGCCGACACTGAAGCCGCAGTAATTGGGTGCCCTAGCACTGGCCTCTCGCATAGGGTGGGATGAGTTGAGGAGAGAAGAGGCAGGGCTACAGGGAAAACTGGCTTTTGGGTTAGCGAGTGACAAATTTGAGAATCGTGCCTCGGTTTATTTTTTTGTTTTCGCACGGCACTTTCACTTCTTTGGCCAAAGCTTCGCCGACTGGCGAGAAGCAAATCGGCCATTAAGATGATCGCAATGCACAGCTTCTCCTCTCTCTTTCGCTCCCCCCCACCGACCCTCGAATGCACCTCGAACTGTGATGGACGGCATAATTTCTAATCATTATATCAGTTTCACCACGGTCTGTGTGTGTTAAGCCAGTGTATATTTACCGAACATAGGGGGTACAGCATGGTCTATTCCTTGAAAAGGTAACTAGCCTATCAGCCTACTCCGAAACACGCCGTCGTGATGATGTTGTCTTTTACACTTCATTGCAGTTCGGTACTAATTGGAGACGATTATGGTTAAATTGCCATCGCCATACAACGACGCCGCACGACGATCCTTTATGACTTACGAGCGAGGCTCAGTGTGTGCGACGACATGGAGACAATGTGGTAAAAGTAGGACCACCGCGCTCACAAGAACCGGAAAACTGTGGTCGAGGTCGCGCGTTCCGCGGGTGATCGTTTCCATAATTGAATGCTGTTTCGCTTAATTGGTGCGAGGCAATCACCGCAATTGATGCAGCCAATCGGCCACGAGACAAGGAACTACATGTGGCTGTATGTATATGGTGTTTAACAAACACAGACCATGGAATCTTGGGTGGGTTTGTGCTTATCTCCAAAAAAGAATCTATTAGCTTAATATGGCACGAGAATGATTAGGGTTAATTGTTGTTTAATATTTTCAAAATCATTAAGTGGATAAAATAGACCATTTATTTATTTATTGTAACTCAATTTAGGTATACATCAAGAAGAATTTTATTAGTATTTTCTTAGTATTTTATTAGTTAAAAGTTCGCCGTTTTTTAATAAAATTATCCATAGTTTTGGTCATGACAATTTTTGAATATATTCTTACTTAACTTGCTTAGTTATTTATCAAATGCTACAACCGTTTCGTGGTTCTTGTTGCCTGCAGTAACAATCCTCGAAAGCGCTCACGGTGCAGCGCCGTCGTCTGCCAATCCAACATACAGGCCACTCTATCACAGATTAGGCCTACCGCGCCTCCTCTATCTCCATGTGGACGACCTGAAAGGACTCTACCACAAATACTAACGAGATAAGCGATTTTTAATTTGATTCTTTTAACTTACATCACGCACATCACGGTATCGGCAACTACACGCCACACAAACGTTTCTCTCAGCCTGTGTTTTCTTACGTTCGGGGCAACATTTTGAGACGGCGCTCTTCTTCGTCTTGGTAGTCTCCCGAAACAGTTGTTCCAGCGTCATCATCATCACACCATTTCCCGCCGGGTGCCCGGGTGAAGACCACGTATCACGACATGAAATCATTTTCCTACCGACTTCGATCGCCGTGTAGATCGTTCGTGTCCTTTAATGATCGCCGGCGGATGTTTTTCGACACGTCGTAAAAGCGGCAAGACATGATAGGAAGCGAATCGAACATTACACGGAAAGCCTGCCGGGGTTTTTAAGGGCCAACGCTTCTCTCTAGCCTGTCACCTCACCAGTGATCACCTCACCGCAGCGAAGCTGGTGATAACAATATTAAATTAAATTAAAACTCTACCAATAAACCATGCTCCATTAGCCTCGTGCACCGACCTCGACAATCCGGCTTGACATTTGCTTGCGCTTTTAGAATAATTTGATTAACGAAAAAATACACCCGTCGCGCATGGTATGGCGTTCACCTGGCTGGCAAAACGTGGACAGCAAGTGCCGGCCGAACAAAAGCGCCCGCTGATTGGTGACCGGTACGCAGTTATGCTGCCCATTTAGGATGTCTTGCTGCATTCTTGCTGGGGCCGCCGGTTTTCTATCAGCCCAATTACAATCAACAGTTCGACAAATAACACCCCGTAATGAACGGTAGGCCGTAATGGTGGACAGTTATGCACGGCCAACATGCCTTGATATCTTGATTTGCGTCGTCCGGGAAAAAGAATGCAAATGATGCATGCGATTTCTGTTGGATGGTACGTGCGTAGTTTGGGCTGCCGACACTGAAGCCGCAGTAATTGGGTGCCCTAGCACTGGCCTCTCGCATAGGGTGGGATGAGTTGAGGAGAGAAGAGGCAGGGCTACAGGGAAAACTGGCTTTTGGGTTAGCGAGTGACAAATTTGAGAATCGTGCCTCGGTTTATTTTTTTGTTTTCGCACGGCACTTTCACTTCTTTGGCCAAAGCTTCGCCGACTGGCGAGAAGCAAATCGGCCATTAAGATGATCGCAATGCACAGCTTCTCCTCTCTCTTTCGCTCCCCCCCACCGACCCTCGAATGCACCTCGAACTGTGATGGACGGCATAATTTCTAATCATTATATCAGTTTCACCACGGTCTGTGTGTGTTAAGCCAGTGTATATTTACCGAACATAGGGGGTACAGCATGGTCTATTCCTTGAAAAGGTAACTAGCCTATCAGCCTACTCCGAAACACGCCGTCGTGATGATGTTGTCTTTTACACTTCATTGCAGTTCGGTACTAATTGGAGACGATTATGGTTAAATTGCCATCGCCATACAACGACGCCGCACGACGATCCTTTATGACTTACGAGCGAGGCTCAGTGTGTGCGACGACATGGAGACAATGTGGTAAAAGTAGGACCACCGCGCTCACAAGAACCGGAAAACTGTGGTCGAGGTCGCGCGTTCCGCGGGTGATCGTTTCCATAATTGAATGCTGTTTCGCTTAATTGGTGCGAGGCAATCACCGCAACTGATGCAGCCAATCGGTCACGAGACAAGGAACTACATGTGGCTGTATGTATATGGTGTTTAACAAACACAGACCATGGAATCTTGGGTGGGTTTGTGCTTATCTCCAAAAAAGAATCTATTAGCTTAATATGGCACGAGAATGATTAGGGTTAATTGTTGTTTAATATTTTCAAAATCATTAAGTGGATAAAATAGACCATTTATTTATTTATTGTAACTCAATTTAGGTATACATCAAGAAGAATTTTATTAGTATTTTCTTAGTATTTTATTAGTTAAAAGTTCGCCCATTTTTTAATTTTCGAATCAGTTACAGATAATATTCTGAACGATAACATAAAATTTAAAAAAAAATGAACTTTGATCAATCTGAGCAAAGATAATGATAAAATGTTAAAAATTTGTCCTCCAGATTTCTGGTTTTGAGGCATTGCAACGAAAATTACGTACTCGTACAAAAAAAAAGAGATGTTTCAAAACTAATGAGCCTATGTTTATAACATATTATTAAAGATGAATGATTTTAATTCATCTGGATTCTGGAAACTGGGTGTTATTCACCCAGTGTACAAAAAGGGCGACAGACTGGACTGTGCTAACTTCCGAGCCATCACAGTCTTGAATGCTGCCTACAAGATCCTGTCCCGAATACTCTTCTGCAGACTTGCGCCCCTTGCTACAGATTTCGTCGGGAGCTACCAAGCTGGATTTGTTGGAGGGAAATCCACTACCGACCAAATCTTCACTCTACGGCAGATCCTCCAGAAGTGCCGGGAGCACCAGATCCCCACGCACCACCTGTTCATCGACTTTAAGGCAGCCTACGACACCATAGATCGTACCGAGCTATGGAACATCATGCGGCAGTACGGTTTCCCTGCGAAACTGGTACGGCTGTTGAGGGCTACAATGGACGGTGTGTGCAGTGCAAGGTGAGAGTGTCGAACATGCTGTCGGATTCGTTCGAATCTCACAGGGGACTGAGGCAAGGGGACGGACTCTCCTGTTTGTTGTTCAACATCGCTCTGGAAGGTGTCATGCGAAGCGCGGGCTTCGATATCCGGGGCACGATTTTCACCCGGTCTCTCCAATTCCTTGGCTTCGCGGATGACATCGACATCATCGGGCGAACATCTGCGGCGGTGTGCGAAGCGTACACCCGACTGAAACGCGAGGCCGATAGGATTGGATTGAGGATCAATGCGACGAAGACAAAGTACCTGCTTGCCGGAGGCTCTGACCGTGATAGAGCACGACTCGGAAGCAGAGTATTAGTTGACGGCGACGATCTCGAGGTAGTAGAGGAGTTTTGCTACCTTGGCACGATCGTAACTTCGGACAACAACGTAAGCAGCGAAATCCGAAGGCGCATTGTTCAGGGGAATCGTGCCTACTACGGACTCCACAAACTCCTGAGCTCCAGAAGACTCCAACAACGCACGAAATGCGCCATATATCGCACTCTGATACGGCCGGTAGTCCTCTACGGGCACGAGTCCTGGACTATGCTGGCGGAGGACGCCAATGCACTCGCCATTTTCGAACGGCGGGTGCTACGGACTATCTTTGGCGGTGTGTGCGAGCAGGGCGTGTGGAGAAGGAGAATGAACCACGAGCTAGCTGAGCTGTTTGACGATGCAGACATCCTGACGGTTGTCAAAGCCGGAAGGATACGCTGGTTGGGCCACGTGATGAGGATGCCGGACTCATGCCCTGCCAGGAAAGTGCTCGTCAGCGACCCGTTCGGCACGAGGCGTAGAGGAGCCCAGCGAGCTCGTTGGCTGGATCAAGTGGAGTCTAACCTGAGGGATATCGGATGCAGCCGGGGATGGAGGAGTGCAGCCATGGACCGAGTTTCCTGGAAACGGATTGGACACCAGGCCATGTCTATCAGACGTGCTCCCTAGGAGCAGGCCACGAAAGAAGAAGAAGACAGTCCCAGTTTATAACAATGTTTTAATACTTGGAAAGGTTATTTGAACGAAGGAGTTTCGTTAGGCATACTACAGCCTACATACTGCATACTACATGGCCGATCGGCAGCCAGTACCCTTGGGCGAATCTCAACCTCCGACTCCACATAGGTGAAGTTAGGAACAACTTCAACGTTTCGGTCACCTCTATCTATACATTAACTACGTATTTATGTTTAATCGTTACATTACCTGCTTAAATTGACTATATTCCCTATTTTAAAATTGACCCAGAAGTTCTCGATCGGACGTAGCTGGAACACGCTGGGGTTGGCACATTTGGAAACCACTGGAAATGCCAAACGGCTTCATTTCATCCAGCGTTCAATTCAAATAGATGACGACACCACATCATCATCATGGTATCTTTGAATGATTTCCCCGATCACTGCCTAAGCTTAAGGATGTCCTGTCACGGCTCATTGATTCTTTTGTATGCTCTGGACTCCGAACGATAGGCTTTCCCATCTCCAGAAGTTTCAGTATCTTAGCGATATTTGCTCGATTGTATTCTTCCAACTTTTTTAAAGCTCCCGAATTTTTAAGGCCTGCATAAAAATTCGGAACAGTTTGTCACTTTCATTATGCTTACGGTAATCGATGTGGGTACATGCAATTGTGCTTTGGTTCAGTTATTTTTTTCTTAGTACTCTTACTCAATGTAGCATTGAAATTGACCCACTAGACCGGTACTTATTCAATATTTTTTATTATTTATGTTATTAATTATTTGATTCGCGAAGTTAATTCGATCCATCCAACTTCAGTTGGCTTATCACGATGTCACCGTGTACTACAAACCCCTTAAATCATTTTAAACTATAATTATAAAAATAAATGCGTTGATTTGTCCACTGGCACTTGACCTCTTCAGTGAACGGTTCAAAGCTCTCCTGCGACACACTGTAAGACAAACTGCTATCCATTCTTTGTGGTACAAGCCACTGGAACACAGAGTTTAATTTTAATATTTACAGAATATTTATTGTCTTACGCGTATTCAAGCGAACAACAGCTTTACGCAGTGAAGTCCGCACTGAATACTAAATGCCATTAAGTATAACACTACATTTTAGACAGTTTTTCCTCTTGTTATAAATGTAATTTCCTGACTTTATTCCAAAGTCTCATAATATGTTACCGATGCACAAGTGTTTTGAGTGTATTTTACTAAGTACCTCAAAGTCTAGCCTTATGGCGATTGTGATGTCAGTGCAGTTAGCACTTGGCTCTAAGCTACTAGGAACTTTTACAATTTCTTCTGCAACTAGGTGCTCTATCGTTCGATTGAGATTGGAATACTGTGAAGTTGTTTGGTTTCCCATTACACATCCCTTCATTGCGTACTGCAGTCGATCGTAACAATCCCCTGAAGCTTGTCATGCGTGTTTTAGATAGATATTTTTTTTAGGAGCATAGCGTTACACAAACACAGTCATCTAGGTAGTGGTAACGCATTACAAAACGGTCGAAAGGTTTACCGTTTTAAACGATCTAGAATGTAACTGCATTTAACATCAATTAATAAAACAAAATGAATTATATATAATTGAACATATTGAATAATATAACTTCAACTGTTCTAATCAGCTTTCGTGAGGACTAGACATGTTGTTACTAGAATTTTCCAGGTTTTTCTTAAATTCACGAATTAACACATTAAAAATAATAGTTCCTGAAAACTGTTGGCTGATATTGCTTGGAATTTGGCTGATATTGCTTAACATTTACATTCAATAAATTCTTTTCTCGTTAATTACCTATGGTGCTATTAGGCCTGAGATAGTGAATCCTAAGTCCGCGGCAATAGTTCGGCAGAAATGTTATAAGTGTCCTTCCGTTAAGGATTAATAAAACCAAGCCTTTAATTGTGAATTGTGTGTGATGCAATATAGTTGTTAATCATAGTACATAGTTCACAGTCTATTTACCATGCTCATAGAATTTAACACAGTGGATAACAAATTATAGCACATTTGTAAGCATGAGACGGTTGAAACATATAACAAAGCGAAGCAATAAATTTTATTATCGAACTGATCGCTTTGCCTACAAGCTTTGCCAGAAGACTCTATGACGACCTTGTTATTCGTGAACCTATCGACAAATACTGATTATGCTCACTGCTATGCAATACACCTCAACAACTAAGTAAGCCATTGCCATCCTTCTACAACTTGGCTTGGCCTCCCTTGCTCAAACACGTATATAAAACTATAAAAACTTCAACCGAGCTGCTTTTGTTCCACACGCTTTAACACTAAACATGACTGCAATTTAATCATAAAAACCCAAGATTCTTACAATTTAACGCCACACAACACAACATTGCACGAAATCGGATCAGCACCGACATGACAGCAAAGCGGGAAAAGTGCACGACTGCCGCAAAAGGATCAACGTCGCCCGGTCAGCGATCAGTCAGCGGTTGGGCTGATCGACCAGAACGACAACCTCGGCATCAAGCGCTATCGATGCATAGTCATATAAATCAAGTCGTCCATCATAAAACCGTTGCCGTTCTCGCCAAGGTTCTCGCGGCCAGTTCTCTCGAATGCGCCCGACCTATGCGGACGCCCTCCCACTGCTATTCGCTAGGATTAACCTGCTGGGCGGAAGACGCTCCGGGAGACATTAAAAAAACCGATTCTGGTACGGCTCGGCTCGGGACCTCCGCCAGTCCGTCCCATCGCGCAGGAACCTCCGCACTTCAATTAATCGCCACGTTCTCGGATGTCGGATCCCGGGTGCCGGTGGACAGGCACGGACGTGACTGGCCTGCACACAGACACAAACACTGGACAGCAGCAACAGCAACAACAAGAACAACAAAAAGGGTACACGGAACTCGAAACTCGTTGCACCAGTACCAGATGGATTGAAGTTTTATTAATTTGAAATAAATTGCGCTGCCTGTCCTATTTCGTCAGCGGTGTTGAAGTGCAATTTACTGCGCTGCCCGGTGCAAATGGAACCGAACCAAATGGACGGATGGACGGATAGGCCATGCCCCCGGTGTGAATCTATCCACAACATGCGTCCCGAAAGACACAACGGCATCCGGCAACAACTCTTTTGCAACCCAAACACGTGGAGTGTGGAGTTTGTTTTTTGACTTCCCTTTACTTTGCTGTTCAGCTTCATTTTCCGGTAGATTGTGTGTTGCAGTGCAGAGAGTGTACTTTTTACGCCATTTTACGACGAGTGCCTGCGGGAGGTCGGCTGGGATCCTCTCCCGAAACGCTCCGACGCTGGGGTTCCCTGGGACGGTCGGTCGGTCGGTTGGTTCGTTGCTTTTATTGTTATTATTAAGTATAAGTTTAAAGCCGCATCGAAATCGTTGCAGTTTTACAGCGTAACAACGTTTTGCTGTGCCCGGTGCCCGATGCCGATTCCGACCGATTCGCACACAGGGATGCTTTGCGGTCTTCGGGGCCGTAGTGTGGTTTTGGCTTCTTAAGATGGGGCCATAAAACGTGGATCGGTCGTGTGAACGGAGAAGATTAAAACCGGCCGCCGTGAACGACTCTTGCAGACAGGGCTGCCAACGACCACGGCCAGTGTTTCGACTATCTGGCGGAGTTGTGAAAATGAAGCAAAAAGATGCGAGATGATACTGGCTCAGGACACTCGGGAGCCAGGATTCGAGGGGCACTATTGGTGCAGTATGCGTCATAGGAAACTATTGCGATGCAGGTTTAACGAGAGCATCATGTATACAAATACGTTAAAATATTTCTTTTATTCTATTGCCAATAATTCTGCTATCTCATCCCCAAAAGTCCTGACAGTTAGTGTAAAGTCAAAGTGTATTGAATTTTAGTTATTATACTCATAGGTGCATTTGGACCGTAGTGCTTGTAGTGCCTTGTTTTATGAAGCATTCTCTGATGTGGAGAAGTCAAGTCATGAATCTTATCAGGAAGCGATGGTGCATCAATTGTCCCTAACATTAAGCCTGTTTCAAATGAAACCAGTGCGTTTTTTCATCATTTTCCAGTGTTTGTAAACCTAACGGCAGCAGAGGCTCGTACATTCAAAAATTAAATAATATTACAAACAATGTGATTGTGTTCGCTGGTATGTTTCTTTTTATATAATATTATAGCTTTACGTGTAACTTGTAACAATAAATAAACATTAGGAAACACAGCTACCAATGTATTTTAAGTTTTATCATATTTACACGACCTGAAATCGAGCAATTATCAGATACTGCTATAAATTCTTTTCTCGTTAATTACCTATGGTGCTATTAGGCCTGAGATAGTGAATCCTAAGTCCGCGGCAATAGTTCGGCAGAAATGTTATAAGTGTCCTTCCGTTAAGGATTAATAAAACCAAGCCTTTAATTGTGAATTGTGTGTGATGCAATATAGTTGTTAATCATAGTACATAGTTCACAGTCTATTTACCATGCTCATAGAATTTAACACAGTGGATAACAAATTATAGCACATTTGTAAGCATGAGACGGTTGAAACATATAACAAAGCGAAGCAATAAATTTTATTATCGAACTGATCGCTTTGCCTACAAGCTTTGCCAGAAGACTCTATGCAGACCCTATTATTTGTGAACCTAACGACAAATACTGATTATGCTCACTGCTATGCAATACACCTCAACAACTAAGTAAGCCATTGCCATCCTTCTACAACTTGGCGTGGCCTCCCTTTCTCAAACACGTATATAAAACTATAAAAACTTCAACCGAGCTGCTTTTGTTCCACACGCTTTAACACTAAACATGACTGCAATTTAATCATAAAAGCCCAAGATTCTTACAATTTAACGCCACACAACACAACATTGCACGAAATCGGATCAGCACCGACATGACAGCAAAGCGGGAAAAGTGCACGACTGCCGCAAAAGGATCAACGTCGCCCGGTCAGCGATCAGTCAGCGGTTGGGCTGATCGACCAGAACGACAACCCCGGCATCAAGCGCTATCGATGCATAGTCATATAAATCAAGTCGTCCATCATAAAACCGTTGCCGTTCTCGCCAAGGTTCTCGCGGCCAGTTCTCTCGAATGCGCCCGACCTATGCGGACGCCCTCCCACTGCTATTCGCTAGGATTAACCTGCTGGGCGGAAGACGCTCCGGGAGACATTAAAAAAACCGATTCTGGTACGGCTCGGCTCGGTACCTCCGCCAGTCCGTCCCATCGCGCAGGAACCTCCGCACTTCAATTAATCGCCACGTTCTCGGATGTCGGATCCCGGGTGCCGGTGGACAGGCACGGACGTGACTGGCCTGCACACAGACACAAACACTGAACAGCAGCAACAGCAACAACAAGAACAACAAAAAGGGTACACGGAACTCGAAACTCGTTGCACCAGTACCAGATGGATTGAAGTTTTATTAATTTGAAATAAATTGCGCTGCCTGTCCTATTTCGTCAGCGGTGTTGAAGTGCAATTTACTGCGCTGCCCGGTGCAAATGGAACCGAACCAAATGGACGGATGGACGGATAGGCCATGCCCCCGGTGTGAATCTATCCACAACATGCGTCCCGAAAGACACAACGGCA
>KZ061634.1:247401-374588 GCA_002091835.1 Anopheles maculatus | reverse complement strand
ATCTGGCGGAGTTGTGAAAATGAAGCAAAAAGATGCGAGATGATACTGGCTCAGGACACTCGGGAGCCAGGATTCGAGGGGCACTATTGGTGCAGTATGCGTCATAGGAAACTATTGCGATGCAGGTTTAACGAGAGCATCATGTATACAAATACGTTAAAATATTTCTTTTATTCTATTGCCAATAATTCTGCTATCTCACCCCCAAAAGTCCTGACAGTTAGTGTAAAGTCAAAGTGTATTGAATTTTAGTTATTATACTCATAGGTGCATTTGGACCGTAGTGCTTGTAGTGCCTTGTTTTATGAAGCATTCTCTGATGTGGAGAAGTCAAGTCATGAATCTTATCAGGAAGCGATGGTGCATCAATTGTCCCTAACATTAAGCCTGTTTCAAATGAAACCAGTGCGTTTTTTCATCATTTTCCAGTGTTTGTAAACCTAACGGCAGCAGAGGCTCGTACATTCAAAAATTAAATAATATTACAAACAATGTGATTGTGTTCGCTGGTATGTTTCTTTTTATATAATATTATAGCTTTACGTGTAACTTGTAACAATAAATAAACATTAGGAAACACAGCTACCAATGTATTTTAAGTTTTATCATATTTACACGACCTGAAATCGAGCAATTATCAGATACTGCTGCATAACTAAACTCTTGAAATTGTTTAATACTCTTCAGTTTTGCCACATGTAACTTAACTAATGAAACAACAAAATACGCTCTATTTCATTGGTTACTGCAGTGACGAAAACAAACACTTTCAAGAAGCCATTTGTTAAATAAAAATCCTTTTTGATAACTAATTCAACCCTGGAAATAGTATTCAAATTTAATATTTTAAGGAGAAGTTGCCAGAGATATTTTTCCTTTAATATTCATAGTTACTTTCATGAATAGTACTACATTATTGTCTCGAGGCTAAATGCTTGTTGTTTCATCAGTATGGAAAAAAAGTCAATCAGAATAGATTCTTCAATTGCAGCATTAATAGTCTCGTTTTCCTCTAATAGCTTACAAAAAATTTTACAAAAGCAAAAAGTCAAGTAGATGTGATGATTATCTACTTTTTGAAAAGAGAATGCTTTAGAATGTTTTATTTTTTATACAATAGATTTTTGTTAAATAAATTATCCGACTGACCAAACGAGAATGCCAGAAAATGTCACCCATTTTCTATTATTAAGCATGGCAGTATTGCAATCCAGATAAGCTGATGCTATGGCCTAGTTACTATGGATAGTTATTTTTCTTCTTCTTATTGTCTAGCTCTACAACCTCACAAGGTTTCGGCCTGTCTTCAATGTCTTTCCTTGACTCCGTTTTAAATTTTGTATACACATCTTATAATTGCGTCCTTTTCAAACCCTTAAATGCGTATAAAATGAAATGTCAAATTAAAATCGACTTGCTTGGCTAATCAGTACGCTGTGTTTCCGCTAGGTGGTGCTACAAAGTGTAAAAATTATAAATAGTAGGAAAAGGGGCCCGACGCGACCATTAGAAAAAAGGTTCATTAAACGTACAAAGCGGCAATAAATTTGATCCTACATAGGTGTTAAAATTTTCTCTCCAGACATACGAATCGCCCGGAAAACATCCGAAATTCGACAAACATCATTATACTAAATGAGTGTAATGGGTAATAAAATGAGTATTTTGATGGAAATACTGCAAATATACTAACAATACGGCCAAACCGTCCTACACGTGCTACACAACTGCAACAATACTAACATTATCTAAAGCTCACAGGTCATGAGAAATTGCAACTTGTAAACAATCTTGAGCTGTAATATAATCTTAAAATTGCTAGTTTAGGGCTTTCCGCCGTTGCTCCGTGTTCTCATATAGCGAAAACACTCATGAGAATTTGGTTTTAAGACAAAAATTTCGCAAACTATATAAATTAACTCAGATAACCAAGATATTTCGGAATCTTTAATGTGTCTTTAAGTTTTTTTTTATAACATTTCACATAAAATGAAAGAAAAATCATGACCTAAACCGACACTTGCAAAAAGCTTCTAAAAATGATTTACCGCTTTGAGAATGTACTGAATGAATGAATGTCAACTGTCATTAGTTTCTCGTGACAAACAATGTAACTTTTAGGATTTTTTCATGTTCTGTGTAGCTTTTACTCGTAAAAATTTCTATTGAAACTAGATATACTGGAGAAAGAAGCTAGTTAGAAGAACATTAAAAATTATCTTAAAGCTTTACCGTCTTCAAATAAAATTAAACAAATTAAGAGACAGTTCTTTTTTATGCAAGTTTCATATGAATGAGAAGTTTCATAGCTCAGGAATTATTATTTCGTCCGGTCGGTATAAGACATCTTTAATCAGTTCTTAAAATTGTTTCATATCAGGTTTCGAATATCTGGGTAATGATCTAGGAATGAGTAGGAAGGTTATAGTTATAATAGAGAATAATATAAACATATCGCATTTACTTTAAATAAAATTAAATGATCGGCTCCATCGAATTCTAATGTAATTAAGTAATGTTTGAAATCATTCCAACGTAACCAACCATGGATAAGCTATTCGAGTAAAATATTGAATGGCAACAGCAGTTCTTACAGAGCTAACCAAAAACAAAACGTTACAATGCGTTACACTTGTGTTCTTTAAATATTTGATCAATTACTTCCCTAACGTATGAATCGAAACGATTCGAAAGGGTTCCCCCATCTATGCCACAAATAAATGCAGTTGCAATCGGGAAGACACACACCCATACACTAACGTTCGCGATGGCAAGTTGAGGGTTGAGGGCTCATAAAAGCGCCAGTGTTTATGTAGTGTGCCAAAGGTGCTTTTACTGGAAATTGCGATCTGCGGAGCGATGAAATTTGATTGCCACCGCGTCATCGTACACCCGATGACGCCCAACACGACGTCGCTTCGCTTTTTATTGTGTCCGCATTTTAATTTTAATTGTGCACCAAGACATCTTGCGAACGAAATTCAAACCCCGGAAGCGAAACAGGAATACGCGGGCTCTTGTTTGCTTTAGCGTTATTTGTTTGTCCACACCGGAGTTGTCCACACCGAGCGTCGGGTTTCAGCAGCGAGATAAACAAATGGGCGAGACAGCTTAAGTAGCAGAACCTTACCGATTGCTTGGTGAGGACGCCCTCCGCAAGGTCGATTTTCTGGAGCAATGTTGTGTACGCCGGAATGTGCCAATGTCGCAGGTTTACGGCCCGTGCTCAACCTCAATCTGATCGGAAGCGAAGACTCATCCGCCGATGAGAGCTGCAACACACGAAAAAGTACTCTTCGAACGCGATAAAACTTTGTCGTCAGAGGTTACTGCTGAGCGTTGGGGCGGCGAAACTGTACGCCAGTAGCCGCTGGTTCATTCATAAAAGTTTCGGGCGAAGTTTTATGTGTGTGTGGGAAATTTCGGTGCCGAGACTCTGCCGTTGCACCACCGGTCGTTAGAAGACTCATCCGCCGATGAGAGCTGCAACACACGAAAAAGTACTCTTCGAACGCGATAAAACTTTGTCGTCAGAGGTTACTGCTGAGCGTTGGGGCGGCGAAACTGTACGCCAGTAGCCGCTGGTTCATTCATAAAAGTTTCGGGCGAAGTTTTATGTGTGTGTGGGAAATTTCGGTGCCGAGACTCTGCCGTTGCACCACCGGTCGTTAACGGTTGTCAATGAAATTTGCCGCGAAACGAGCATTGCATACGAAGTCCGGATTGAAGCTAATATGGTACCGTACGTGATTCGGCGATTCTTGCTGAGTCTGGCAGTTTGAATGGCAGCGTACAAGCGTGTTTTTGGCTGTGGTGGATTATGTTGGCCTTTGTACGGATTAAGATTAAGCAGATTAAAATTGAAAACACAAGGATGAAGACAAGAAAAGACGGTGTTTTCTGATGAGGTATATCAATGAACTAACTACAATGACATGAGGTGCTTGTTGAGATGCGACCTAATTACGAAAACTTTCTTGATAATACAGGGTTTAACAGGCCAATTTGCGATTGCAACGTAGTTTTTCCAAGGTATCCAAGTGTATTTCATTTTCGGTTGAGTATTTCTATTCCTTCCATATGAACTTCCATTCCATCCATATGATTTTCAACACGTCACATTTGATAGGCTGTAATTTTTTCACCGGGGTTTTTTAACGCGCAAGATCGAAAATTGTATCATTTTTTCAAAATTAATTTTACATGCAATTTAATGCATTTTTTAAAGAAAACTATACATTTTTTGAATGTGACATGTTGAAAATCATATGGATGGAATGGAAGTTCATATAGAAGGAATAGAAATACTCAACCGAAAATGAAATACACTTGGATACCTTGGAAAAACTACGTTGCGATCGCGAATTGGCCTGTTAAACCCTGTAAGTTCGTTTTTTTGTAGAGCAAAAGCTGAAGAAAACTATATTAAGTTTCATAACAATTCCACAGTTCCATAGTAGCAGATATAATTGTTTGCAGTTGCTTTAACAGTTGCCGTGAAAATATAGTTTTGTTGATATCATACCAATAACCGAATTAAAAATGAGAATAATTAAACGGTTATTTACACAAAATATATACTAACATCATATAATCTCTTGAATGTTTACAAACTTGGGATTAGAAAACGATTACGCACAAACATATTATGCTAAAGTGTATAAATTCCAGGTGCTCGGAAATGATCTTAAACAAACATACAAACATCATCCAACACCGTAATACAAATATCAAACACTCGAACACATCTCGATGCTAATACTAAACTCTTATCTCTACGGTCGAATAACAACAATTCCATCGTTTATCAAAATTGAGAGTTAAAAAAACCGACTGTTTTTTATGTCCCTGGCCACTGGTTACAGCTTTGCAACACAACTTTTTTCTGTTTGAATCAACGTATGACCAAAATGTTGTATCAACTGAATGTTAAAGTTAAAGAAGAGATGAATAGTCATAGCTGTGGTTTCAGCAAACTGTCTTAAGGACCCGTAGTCTTGACGTTGATTTTTTTTAAATAAAAAAGGAAAGATTCTATGTTTTGTAATATCCGGACAGGTTGCAAAGTGAAAAGTATCTACTTCCAGGATTATTACATTTAATGGAAAAAGGAACAAAACTACTGTCGAGTAAGATACAAAATTAACTCTTCCTTCTTCAACTGGAAAAGCAAATGAAATTAAGTTTGCAAAGATTGATTTTTGCCTTCATATTTGCTCATAGATTGAGCATTCTACTTTACACATATCGCAACTGAGTTTAATAATTTTGTTAATTTAATTTAATAGTTTATGTTTTGTGGTGTAATTTATATCCTTTATTTGTCTCATTTCACTAAAAATTTAGCAGACTGAAGCCAATATAAAACATCATGTAACTGTGTTAAGTAAGCTTTGAAAGCTTACTTTAGATTTTTTGAACTTGCTGTCGGCGGCATTCGAATCTTCTCAGTCGAATCGTATCAGTTGACGGCGACGATCTCGCGATAGTAGAAGTGTTCTGCTACAGATACAGACGACTATCAAGGATCTTAAACGAATTGTAAGATAAACATAACACGTCTACGCGATCCTCCACGTAAGGAGAATGAACTGGGAGGTATTAATTCATCTAAGCAACTTTATAAGCGAAAGAAATATATAGAAAGAAAGAAATATATAGATAGAAATATATCATTTATGAATTAGCATAGTTATTGTACACTAGAGTCGCATACCTTAGGAAAAGTCGCATATAAGTTTTAAAGAATTTATCAGAAAATCACAGAAGCAAATCCTTAGCATTAAAACAGGATAAGAAATTATATAGAAACTCATGTACCGTGCAGGAAATATTTAGTATAAAAAGAACATTTAGCAAACTGCGAAGGATGTCCAGTTTCATGCAGCTAAGCTACATAAAATTTACAGTGCGAAATACTAAGTCCAAGAATCAGACAAAGTCTAAAATACTAAAACGAGCTAAGTGGAAAATAGTATGTCGGAGGCGACTATATATTAGTATTATACACAAACCTATATACAGTTCTCAATTAATAAAGGAGGCATTCCGGCAAAGAATATTCCTATTACTCTGATAACTTCTACACGGTAGATAGTTCTACTGTCATACTTTTCATTACCCGTTGAAGTAGGTCCAAATAACCTTCTGGCTTTGTACCGCACCTGTCTGAATAAAAAAAACTAGTTCCGTTTCGTTCCGTTTAATTTTCACATCACAAAGTCCTGAAAGAAGCTGATCTCGTATCTTGACAAGATCTTGCAATCAACTAAATAGCATATTATTTTAAATTAAAGAACAACAGCAAATTAAGATACTGTACTGGAATGGCAAAATGGAAGCAAACAAGACGGACAGCTGGCAGAATGCTAAAAAAAACACAGGAATAATATCAAATAAAGATAACATAAACGACAACCAATTAAACGTACCAATCAATAATCACATCAGCCCCAGAGTCTTTTAGTTTTATCAATTAGGATATTTTATTAAAAGACGAACACAACCTTCAATTACAAATCTTGCAAAGCCACGCAGGCAGCAGCACACATCTTCGCAATCGAGATGACCACCGTTTTGAACCAACCGCAGAGCCGAGTACTTGTACAAACATTTTGCTTCTACATCTTCATCTCTAGCACATCCCAAGCGAAGCTGGCTCGGTGAGATGAATTATTTATAATAGCCAGGCGCACAGGCAGAAGGGGTGACTGTTAATGCAAACCAAAGTTGGTACCTTTTTCGTTTTATTTTTCTCTCTCTCTTTCCTCACTTTTTCTTTTGCTTTCCGTGAGTGTGAGCGAAGGATTTGCGTACCAAAACGTACACAATCAATCGTTACGATGGTCGGCAGAGGTGGTGGTAACCGCATGACAAGACACACTGACCAAGAGAGCGACACTCGCGTGCAGTATCACTCAAAAGACGGACTGCATTCCGAAGTCCCCTCACACACACTCTGTGGAGAGGGACTGGAAGGCCCGCAGGCAACGAAAGGGAATTAATATTTTGCATACCACTTGACGGATGCTGTAACAACCGAGATATACAAACGTCACGTCACGAGTCGCACGGTTGTTGAACGCGAGCCGAACCGAGGTAATGAAGTTGCGGTACGGGTATGGAGTAGTGGACCTCCAAACATACTTAAGCGGATTCTACTGTTTCACATTCTACTACAAACTGTTCGTGGCGCGGACAATAACGAAACGAAAGTAAGTCTCCGAAATTAGGTTTCGCCCGGTTTGATGAAGCTCCCCAACCGGTGCTGTTCTTTAATATAAAGTCATTTCTGCTGAATAAACACTTTTATCGGTGCCTTGTGCGGCGGAAAGGACCAAACTTTCGCTCCACTCATTTTCGACACCAGACATCAGTGCGCACTGACACACTAGCCTCATCGGCCTCATCTACCGAATCTACATACCGTAGCACCCTATAGATGGTCAGACGATGAGGACTGCAAACGATGACAGCCGACGATGACTACAGCCGGACGGCCAGTTTGGCACCTCGCACAGCACAGGAAGGGCATAAATTTGCATACATTCTCCGGTGCGCGTTTCGTACATATTGTTCACTTGTTTGCAATGTGATTACTTTCTCTAAATACGTTCCTGGGACGCCTCAGATGTCACTGTGTTGCAGCGATGCTCATCTCGGTTGCAAAAGCTGTCCACACGTTGAGGATCTTCCATCCGGCCAGGTCGAAAGGAAGCGCCGTATCGAACGATTGGATACTCAACGTCCTGGCACATACGGTGTGCTGGTCGGTGTCGGTGCCTTACGGGCCTTCGATCGGGCCAGTTTTTCCGACCGACCCCGACAACTGGGACGTGTTTCCCGGACTGCCGTACCACAAACACTTGATCAAATTGATGAAAACGATTTCTCCGGACCGAAACAGAACCGGGCCGAGCCTTCCTGACCAAAGGCATCGTTCAGGTGTGTGTGTGTGTGTGTGACTGTTGAGTGCGATTTTCCCATATCCCAACTCCAAAAACCGAGAGCCACCACTCGAGCTCGTCTCGCCACACAAAACGGCCCGACACTACACTTCTAGTGAATAAGCATGTTGTGGGAAATCAGTTAAAGGCTTTGACAACGAGCTAATAGAGTTTCCGTTTCTGGTTTAGGTTCTTCCCTGCAGGTTCTTCATCCGGCTTGTGTTGTGTGCGTACTCGGTACGGCAAAGTTCACTGCTCAAGCTCGGTCCCCAGGTCCTGCTATCACATGTCATCGAAATTACGTCTAAACGAGCGTTTAAATGATTTCGAATGGATAACAACAAACTAGCGGACGGGTACGATGGGATCCGAGCATGATGGGATTCTCACATTAGATGCCAGCCCTCCCAGCGGCTTTCGGTTTCGGTTACAACGGGATTGCATGACTGACCCCTTGTGCTAGCACAGGAGTGATGATGTTGCCGATAGGTGCCTTTGAAAATTAACCTCTACCTTGGAATCCTTTAGTTGCGTTTTGGGCTTCGATGTGAGGAATGATCATGGCTGTGGTACAGTGATTTGCCGTTCTGACCACATTGGCTATTATCGGCATCGTACATCGGTGATGCATAGGATGCGAACCGTTCTCGTACTTTGAGGTGCAACAGATAATGTGTCCGTTCCGAACCGTTAACAGATTGGTACAGGGTGACAGATGGATAAATACTTTTCACTAGAATTAGATAAAATGTTATACACGAATCATGGGTATTATCTGCTGAACATATTTTTGTTGTATTGTGTTTGAAATACCTCAAACAGTGAAAAAAAGTATTGAAAAATAGCTGAATGTAGTATATATTGTTAAATAATCGCTTAATTTTGTTTTACGATTATCTAACTATTTGAATTCTATTCAGCTCAAGCTCAAATTCCGAATAATCTTAAGGGCACAAATTATTCCATACGCTTGATGAGTTGAGAATGACTCGAAGATCCTACCAACAAATATATACATTTCTTTATAGAGTTCACGTGTTGGGACCTTTCCTGCGACGAAAGTATCAGCAAGACTTTTAACCAAGAATTTGTTTGATGTTATATTGGGTATTGATATCAGCATGTCTTCTTCATGACACAACAACCTCAAAAGCTCCCAGAGCTTCCATAAGTGGCTTTCTAAACTTGATTCACTCGCAGCGCCATCCAATATATCCTGAGACAGTTGGAAAGTTTCCGAATGGGATAACTGATTGGTTCATTAGTTTTTAGAGGCTTTGAGCCTTATTTGAATAACATTTTCACAACTACGATATACAAACATGCCAAATGATTACACTTTTGGGAAGATTCTACAGGAATCCAAAAATTGTAGGAAACTACACCAATTCGCGAAATTCGATCATGACCATACTTCCAATAAATATGCACTTGATTGGTTTATCGCATCTCAAGGGTTTAAGGAACAGATGTGGAATAACACATAGACGTTAAAGTCTTGGTAGGTTCAAACAGAATCTATAGTAAAGATGGATCCTCCCGGAAAGACCAAGCATATCAAACCAAACCAAGGGACAACCAAAGCATTCTGCAACCCAGTGTGCATTAAGACTATCTACTGCAGTCGTTCGTTCCTGGAGTATTTTTGTGTTTTTTGGAGACCCACAACTATCTTGTTATTGTTATTGCTCGACTTGAACGAAAGCTTGAAAGCCATCTCGATCACTCAGGACGAGGGATATACTACATGCAGCTACACTACATGCAGCTGCGGTCAGTTGGGAGTCAGACCAAGACATACATAAGACAGCTTCACCATGGTCATGGATAGGGATTATATGATAATTTTCATCTTGCCCTTAATACTTTTAATAATAATTGTATCCATACTTCAGAAGTGAGAACGTGTTTCAAAACACAAAGCGTTTAAAATGTTTCTATTGTCTACTAAATTTTACAACAGTGGCCCAGCGGTTTATTGGAGATGGCGCCGTTTTCTACCACTGCAGAATCCCATCCAGAGCATTCCAGTGTACCCAGGACGTGTAACAAATATTTCTTCGAGCTTTATGGTGATCTCAGCATCGCACATTAGGTATTTAGCTGCTTGAAACCCAAAAAATCTAAGTTGACTAAGTAGTAGAGGTTGAATTTAAGAAAAATGCTAATTTTAAAGTTTTTAACATTTGTTGTTTAAACGTTGTACGGTGTCAAAGTTAAAACAATGAAAAACCCTGTAAATTTTTAATTATTTTAATTGTTTCCCCAACTTTCGAAAAATTTAAAAAAGCAATTTGAGTAGGAAGTTTATGTAAATAATATAAACTAATATGGTCGATTATGAAAACGCCAACGGAATTGATAAAAATCTTTGTATCATACGAATCCTGTAGCAGAATTGTAAATTTGACGAAAGGCTCAACATGTTAAGAGAATGACACCAAACGAACCAGCCCATTAAGTACTTTCAGTTCGTCCACATCGGTCAGGGGGCATCGTGAGTTAAAACTGAAATGGAGTGATGCCATTATTGTGTTCTCCACAACGGTCAGTATACTGCAGGCCCACACTTTCTGGGGTTGTATATAGCCCAGACCCTTAGAATTGATTCATGTCTAGTATTTCGCCTAATTGGTATATCAGATTACAATTAGTCAATTTAGTTGAGACTCCAATATTAAGAAGCAACCCACTGAAATGTCTTAGCTTAAAAATAACTTCACAAAACTATCCAATGTATATGTTTGGCAAATCAAACTATAGCCTATAAATATCGAAATCCTATCCACTTTCAGCATTCTCAACTAACAGGATCTAATTAAATCTTAATCTTACATAATCGTAACCCATTCCATGGGGGCAGAACACTCGATCTGCAACATTTCCACCGATTGACCTTCGCACGTACCATTTAGTGTTACTTCTTGTCTTCAATTGCTGCATCCAATAGACGACACAACATTTGTCACCCATCGGGTAGCGGGATCGCGTGCTATATCATTCTAAAATTGCATAAAGCACCTTCCTGTCCTGTCCTCCTGCCAAGCGTCTTCCTAACCTTTCCTTCCCGCCCAAAAACCTGCCCCGAATGTCGCGCTAATGTTTCGGGCATTAATTAAAATCTCGTTGAAACGTTGTGCCTTTCGCGCTGCCAGTAACCGCTGGGCACATTAATCAACTGCGTGAAATTCGCATTCGAAACGGACACTAGCTTTTTCACCGATGCATTCCACCGCCGGTATATCGGTTTTTGGCGGAAAATAGATCTCCACCAGTAGCCGGGCTCATCTTGCGCACCGAGCTATACGAGCGGGTACGTTCTGCTCGTGTTACAACATCTTGCAGCCGGCTCTGGTGACGTTGTTGCACCGAACCGAACCAAAACGCGACAGAAAACTGATACTCGCGGCTGACCGCTGGCAGGTTGTGCGATCCCGCGCGATCATGTCACTATCAATTCCGTGACAATTTATTAGACATAATTTGGTGCAACACAGAAGCGACACCGATCACCGGGGTCTGACATTTGCCGTTTTTGGCACGGCCCGGCTAGTGAAGAAATTTACGATCGCCATCTGCTGACAGACAATCGAACAGGGCGGCGACTACGACGACGGCGATGCTCTGTTGGCAGGGAAAACAGAGGTGTCCGGTGTCTGGTGACTGGTGCTGTGTGTTTTGGATAGATTCATTTGATATATTGTAATTGCGCTCCCGGTAGTCGCAAGGTTTCTGTGAGGCCCTGCTCGGGGCGTAATTGTTAACGATTTTCCAACCGCCAGAAACGAGGCGTAGATTGACGCAAAAAGAGAGATATTTATAAAACAACAAATCGGGCCCAACTCTCTCGTGTGTCCCAAGGGAAGGATAATTGAATTTGAATGCAACAAATTGCAGCAGTCGTACACAGCGAGCAAAGCAGGTTTGGGTGCTCTCGGACAAGTTTTGCGTCGTCCGTTCGTTCTTGCTGGAGTCCGGTCGGCGATTTTAGTCCGGTTCGGAGGTTTTTCTGGTACATACTTGCGCATGCATCCTCTCGGCTCTCGGAAACATAATTATTGGCTCGCTTTCAGCGCACGTCTTCCTCTCCTCTTCACCATCCCCTTCTCCAGTTAGACCACCATGCTACTTAACCCTTATGCTTAAGCTGTCGTAGTCCATGTACGGTCTTTGAAGCTAAACGTCCAATACTTGACATCAACGGCTACAGCAGGTAGATTGTAAGTAACGAGAAATGCATCTCATTTAAAATACTTCGACGCTACTCCAATCTCCCCAATCCTTGCCACCATCTCTCTCTCTTACTATACTCCACTCGTCTGGCTAACTATCGTCAGGCATTTAGTCCCTCGGGGCAGACAGAAACTATTTTGTAATGTTTGAATTGAAGTTGAACTGGCCTCGCGTCGGGATCCCATTTTCCAACCTTTACCAACCCTGCTTTTCCGACTTCACGAACCTACCCCCAGCCTCTTTCAACGTGATAGTTAACGAGAAATGCATCTCATTTAAAATACTTCGACGCTACTCCAATCTCCCCAATCCTTGCCACTCTCTCTTTCTCTCTCTCTCTCTCTCTCTCTCTCTCTCTCTCACTATACTCTACTCGTCTGGCTAACTATCGTCAGGCATTTAGTCCCTCGGGGCAGACAGAAACTATTTTGTAATGTTTGAATTGAAGTTGAACTGGCCTCGCGACGGGATCCCATTTTCCAACCTTTACCAACCCCGCTGTCCCAACTCCACGAACCTCCCCCAGCCTCTTTCAACGTGATAGCATAGATTAGAGTGATTTGAAATGAGATCGCGATCGCTGGAAGATGGATGGTCCCGTAGCGATCGCTGACAACGCCAGGTGATTGGAATGGATGTGCTGAGTCGACCGAGCGAAAGGTCTACGAACTGGGTCGTGTCTGGTCGTGTCTGGTCGTGCCTGAGCGATGCATTGGTACGGTGTGACCGATGGATGGATTGGCGAATCCATCGTTTCGCTCACAATATTAGCTTACAGCTTACAGATTGAATGGAACGAACCAATCTTTCATAGTCTGACCGTTGCACCAAGGATAATCCTCCACCAGTCGGCCATCCTTCTTCGCACTTGCTTATGCTCGAATGTAGAATCAACATGCGAAATCAACATAAGCGGCGTGTCCGTTTGTGTGTTGTGTGTGTGTCTACTATATCCCATCGGATTGGTGTGATTCCGGCTAGAAATTAACACTTTCCAGTGCGCAACATCACTCATCCAGGCACTCACACACATCCAGCCACACTGTTTGACATCAAAGCATGACAGATTGCCGCTGGTCGGCATTCAGAGCTCGGGCCCGGCTCGGCTCGTTACAATCCTGCTCATCAGAGTGCTAATTTCGCTGACAGCTTCCCACGAAACTCTTGATATCAATCAAATTTTACCACCAGCGTATAAAAACGGCTGGCTTGCACTGCTGCGGGCAGGTGCATACGAAGGCGGTGCAGCGATCGTCAATGGTCCTTGACCCGTACGCCCGTTCGGCACAACAATAAGAGAGTTTGAAATTTCTCCGCGATGCACAGAGGGTAAAATGATTAAAATTAATGATTCAATTCCGTAAGGCGGCCTGGGATTGGGTGCGAAAAATGGCCACGCGAGAATCGCTTCAACCGGGCGCCCGGTCAAGTTCTTTATTAGCCGGTATCGAGACCGGTGTGCCGACGTAATTGTGCTCACCGTTCATGGTTCATTTGCTGCCGATCATCGTCTTTATGATTCGCGCACGGCACGGTTTGCGATGGAGCGACGGTTGTGTGGCGTAAACCCATTTTAGATCATGTGTCGGATCCTTTCAAGCTTCTATTGGCAGCTTTTCATTGCATTCGTGAATACGACGGAAAGTGAGCTGTATGATGTTCGTTGGGTGCTTAATATTTGCTTTTCTTTTATAGAATTTTGATAAAATAAATAGACTTTAAGTAGCTAAACACTATAGGAATAGTTCGATGATTTTATTCCTCGCAAATATGCAATCACAAGGCTTAATGATGTGAAAGCGTGATTTTGTGCAGGAGATTTCAACTTGACAGACAACGAACGTCTTGGACTAAATAAAACAGCTTGAAGATAAGACGATTGCAGGTCCGTTGTTATAACCTGAAACATTAGAAATGGTCAGTATCTAGTCGCTTTCTGCTGCTTTTGTAATGAAAATCAGAAATACTTAATTGAAAAGTATTTAAGTATTTAAGAAAAGTATTAAAATCAGAAATTGAGCTGACGCTCTGCTCATGGTGGGATCATCCAGGAGTTTTTCATAACGATCTTCAACAACCGAAACGTAGATTGTTTAGAATTGTTCCTAGAGATCTCGCATAGCCTACATGTGCTTTAACATGCTCTAGTGGTGACTTGTCGAACGTACGAGTCAATCGACTAGTGGGAACTTTCCAGTGTCCAGTAAATTGTGTCCTTATTCTTAAAACTGCTTTGTACAAATTTTGTTATATTTATACAGCGTGTCTTTCAAACTTGCGTTACATGAGTTACACCACCCAACAAGACGCGCAGATAGCATTAAAAACCATGCAAAAACCATCTAAAACTACTCAAAAGAAGGTTTTATATAGCTCCCATATAAAATCTCACAAAAACCTTCTTATGAGCAGTTGATTAGAGCGTTTTTACTTGTTTGCCTGTTGGTGGTCTGCATCCAATATCTGCCAGGAATATAGCCTTTTTAATCAAATCTGAGACATATAGGCGAAAAAAGTAATAGGACAAAACCAATCCATACGTGATGCACCAAGAAGTGATTTAACCAAGAAAGCAATAATAGTTTTTATCGAAAAAAGTGTTAAAATTACCATTGCAATAAGTCATCTACGAGATGTAGCTCGATTTTTGTAATATTCGAGAAACGTAAGAATGTAGCACAAGATTAAAGAAAAAAGGTAAATAGAGAATATTGCTAGATTTAAATAAACTACAGTAAACTTGATTCTTGTTACAATAAAATCTTGCCATTGCTTCTTGAAAAATAGTCAATTTGCCGTTATAATTTTGTTAAAGAAGCGTTGATGACGCTGGACTGACTATGCAGCTACAGGTAAAACTAAGTCACAGAAAGCTAATAATAGCAGGCCAAGACCTCACGAGGTTGTAATGCCTAGGAAGAAGAAGAAGATGATGATAGTAAAGGTCTATAAAAAAAGTTCAGTATCAAGCTAAATTTATCAAATTCAAGCCATTTGTGTATTCTGTTTAGAATGAAGTGGAAAATATTAAGGTACAACTGTTATCTATAGCAATTTCTCGACTTTTTTCACGTAGAAGAAAACTCTTTTCTGTAGAAATACAGACGGCCTGACTAAATGAATTGAAGAAAACCCTTTTATATCATTTTTGGACTAAAAGTTTTCTCAAACAATGGCATTTTGACAACGATAAGTCTGAAATATTTTTGTCCAAAAATGATTGGAAAGATTCTACTTCAATTTGAAGAGTTGAATCTTGAACAAATCTAATAAAAATTTTCAAAATTGTTAGTTCATCCTGAAAATTTTATAAAAGATAAGTTCTACTCTTCTGTGTTTTATATAACTTTTGTAAAGGGATTTAAATCTATAGATTTTTCACGATCTATTGTGATATCAAGCTTTCGCTGAGTTCTTTTTTATGCAACAAGGATAGCTTAGTCTTATAGCTGAGCTAAACTAATCGCTTAGTCATTCTAAACAAAAATTCAGTTAAATTAAAATACAATAAGTTTACTGATTTTAACGCACACAAGGGTTAGAGTCAGACGAATAAATTTCTTTTATAAATAAAAGAAAACACAAACTCTACTCTCTTCACCTCCTGGAGTAGTCGCCTGCATAGAAAATGGTACACTACACAAACTAACATCGTCAATTTGAACTTGATATCCTAACATTCAAAAGTTATCCAACCAAAGGAACATGGATGACACAGCATGCTCCCTGGACAGTGTATCGAGTCCCATCCAGATTATCTAGTCTTCCCGATACACAGGACTGACTAACCAGTTACGGGTAAAATCAAGTCCAAGGAAGTTAGTAATGGTAGACCTCTTGATTTTTGTAGCGCAAAAAGGAAGGATCAGATACTAACTTTACATACTCAAAAATTACCAATCGGAGAAACTTAACGAAAATGAGGAGAAACTGCCGAAACAAATTGTTATGAAATAGAAAGATCAACTTCTTAATTTGATAAAATTAGCTTTGTATGTTGCTATCTTAAAACATAAAAGTTAAGAAAAACGAAGTAATAATAAAACTGTATACTACTGTAACTAAAAATAGTTTCTGTAAATGCCTATAAATGTAAATTGTTCAATAAAATGTGCAAAAAAAAATCAAGTAAACTTTAAAATGTAAATCTCCATTTTCTCTTTAGCCCCCCTTACCCTTTCCTCCCAACCATCAAACTGCTCATCCGACGTTTGATCGATATTCGCCATTCCAACACTACACCAACGCTTCCCGATACATCCTAGAGATTGTTGTTGGTCAATGTTTCCCACCATTTACTAATTGAGCGTGACTCAGGGGACCAGCCCTCTTCTTAGGTCGAGATGGAGCGTGTGCGGGTCGTGCCATGACGATCAATCTGACGCGAACAGCCCCCAAACAGTCGTCCGTCCTGCCCGGTCCCGGTCTTATCGTCCTTAAATCTCACCGCTAAAGGGTGGATACATAATCAGACACAATCGGACAGGTAACGAGAATGTTCGCCGTAGTGCCGTAGAGGCAACCAGACATTGCAAAGGCAAACCAACCGCATGCTACCGAGATGGGACGCGGTTCGATGCGCGTGAGATTAATTGAGATAATTAATTTTAATTATGAAATAAATTTTATCTCCATCTTTTCTCACTTCATTTTGCCCGCCCGTCTTGTGCTGCTGGCCAGGCGCGCTGGCATGATGGCGCTTCTCGGTAACCGTCAGCTTGACGTGTTTCGGGCGGTTTGCGATAAGCTAAGATGGCTTCACGTAACACGACTAGTCGCGCGTGCGAAAGGTGCCTACACCAACAGCAACAAGATAACGCATACACACACACAGCACTCTCTGGGTCTAGGTGCCTCAGATGACAGAATTAAGAAATGAATTAAAACTTCACTTTGCGCATTTTCTTTTCACCTCAGCTCCGGACGTGTGGGGGTGTGATACAAAATCGAACTACGTCGTTGCGACGTTCCAGAATTGATCGATCTTCTGTGCTGCGTTCTTTGCCGCAGCTGCTACGATGTGTCGTTAATGTCGCTCGGAAACACGGGACACTACCAGTAGACCGGCAGCGGGTCGCGGTCGAGATTGAGATAGCAAGACTTACTCTACACCCTCGGCAGACTTCCTAGCAAATGGAGTAACGCTCCCGATTCGCCGACACTGACCGGCCTGTGTAGTCCGATGGTAGTGAGACACTTTTTCTCGCTGCTTTTAAGTGACATTTTGACTGTTTATGGATTAAGTCTGCCATGGCGGAGTTGCGTGCGTCAACTTTACATTAGTGTCAGTCTGTACCACCACCTCACCTCCCTCTCCCCTTCTTCGATTGGATGTATCCGGGGCACAGAAACCTCGCAGACGATCAGCTGCAGACGGCGATTGCGATTGCGGCCGGCCGAAGATTGATCGATCCTGCCCGGCAACCGAACAGGAGTCATAAATGTGCTCGAGGATCAGTTTTAATTTATTTCTCTCCCCCCACTCACTTACCCTTGTGGACATTGGTGCTCTAGGATGCATCCCCCAAGGGTTGAACGATCAGCCACCGGACAGTACCCCACGATCACGAACGCGTTAGGTACAAAGTTGGCAGCAGTTGGAAAATGTTGAAAATTCCGGTCACCCCTTCACCGGCACTCCGGGGCTCTCCTTCAATTTTTTTTTTTTTTGCATAATATTTGCTACTCGAGCCGGATTACTGCTCTCTTGACTATCGCGCAACTCCTATCTCCACACGCACGGAGATCTCGGCCTCACTCATAAGCCATAAGAATGACAATCGTTCATTTTGTGCGCGTTGTGGGCTGCACGTTCCGATTCGCAGATCAGGCGCGCGTTTGGGCTTCCTGCTCCACGTCTGACAGTGGGTGTCAGACTATCTTGCGCGACCGATCATCTTCCCGCACGACTCGTGAAGGGCTCTTTGCAGCAGCAGCAGCAGCAGCAGCAGCAGCAGAGGTGAAGCAGTGAATTTCTTTCGCACCATCTGGCAACTGCCACTCGCACCAGTTCGAGGGTTCTTCTCTAATCCGCATCGTTTGGCTGGTCGCGACGCAGGGTTGCCTGTTGGTACTAATAAAACATTCGATATCTTGCGATGTTAGAGACGACGAGTCCTCTCCATCACCGTCTGTCTGCCTTCAGCCGGCCACACCACAGATCATCGTCATCAGCATCGGTGTGCCATCATCGTCGTCATCTGTTCGGGCTCATTATCGTCATGACTTGGCGCGATTGGCACGGAAAACGGTGGGGGGCGGGGGAGGAGAAGCGGTAGGAAAAGGGCCCAACCGCCGACGCGATCCCCGTTACCGGATCGCACGCGGGGAGATCGATGATCCTTAATAATAAAAAGTACCGTTTCCGACCAATGCCACGACGAGGATCTCCAGCCTCCGGTGTCGAAGCGAAAGTGTGCTTTAGGGCGCACATTTATTGTATGTCATTTGTAATGCTCGGGAGGCCTGCTGCCTTTCCCTTCTTGTGCTTGTGTTGTGGACCCTTGTGTTGGTTCTTGTTTTGTTTGCCACCTTGCTACCACCGCCACCTCTGGATCCGCATCCGCTTATCGCCTATTCAAGTCGCAGCGCTCTGCAGCGTTACTATACTATTCTGTTGTTTGGTTTTGCTGCTGCTGCTGCTGTTGCGCGTTGATTGCTATTATTCTTCTTGTTACTATTGGTGCAATTGCCCCTCCTCTCTCCCCACCACACACACACGCACACACAAGACCCTTACGGCGAATGCAATGGGAGCGCACACCTTTTCCTTCCTTACGACCCCCACGCTGCCGTGCAGCAGGGCAAGTAGCGCGATGCTTTGCAAAATCTTAAGCTTGCTGCACCACGATAGGTCTCTCCTGCACTACGATATGCAAATGGATTGTATACACACTCTACCATAGCGAGAGCTTTTGAGTGATTGGATGGAATGCTGCTCAAGAGGTCACCAGTTGCCCGTTACGCCGCTGCTTTCCTCCGTTTCCCTTAGGAACCGGGCAAAAAGGCACAAGCTGTACGAAGTGGCGGTACGCATTGCAACCTTCCATTCGGAAACATGCTGCAGTACATACGGCGGTGGTGTAAAACCATCGGATGCGCATGTAACGCTCGGCAGGCAGCGCCCAATAGTTAATTATGCCGCGTGACTGACGTAATTATGTAGGAATAGGGTTACGGGTTGTTTATTGCCGTTTGCCGCCGAGATTCATTTCGCTGCTCTATTCCGTAACGCAGCATCCCGCCCGTTATTTGCCCTTGAATGGTGATGGAGAAGAAGTTTTATTGTGCGACATTCCGATCCCGACATTCACATCGGTCTGGGCTTCACTACTAGTTGAGTGTATGGTGGTTAATTGTAATTGATATACTTTAAAATCTAACATAACTATAAAGTAGTAGCAAATAAATGATCCTTTCCTTTTTGCTATAGGTTGATAGGAGAAGGCTTTCCAATTCGATTCCAGGAAACTGCACATCTCTGATCACCCACGGTTACTTCCGTTCTCTAACAGGTTCAACTTCACTTGATCCAGCCAACGAGCTTGTTGTGGTACTGTACGCCTCGTGTCGATCGAGTCGCTGACGAGCACCTTCTTTATGAGCTCCAACCATAGCATCCTTACGGTTTTGTCCAACATTACAATATCTGTACCGCCAAACGGCAGAATTAGATCGTGGTAAATTCTCCTTCGTGACACAGCGTCAAAGATAGTCCTTAGCACACACGATAATGGATTAGATAATTGGAATTTGCTCTCAGCATATTCCAGGATCCATAGCCATAGACTAGACAAGTGAAACACTACTCCAGCCAAGCTCTTTCCCCGTCAAAGCCGTTGGTAAGCAGATGTTTTGCCTTCATCACATTGATCCTCAATATAATCCTATATATATCGCAGTGCAGTTAGGACGTATGCGATTCGCATACCGCCGCAGATGTCTGCTATTAGGGAGATTGTGTGAATGTCCTGCCCCGGATGTCAAAGCCTAAGCAAACGGGCATCAACCCCCATGAAAATCGTACCATGAGCAAGGACTGACTCTTTGGTTTCAAAGCCTAAGTTGTACCAGCTTTCCAGACAGATATCAGTGCTTCAAATTTGTAGCAAGTCTAGAGAAGAGGATTCGGGACCGATTGTTGTAGGCTTCATTCGTTTTTGTACACACAGTTATCACTCCTCTGATAAATTCTTCTAGTTTCCAATCCTTACAATCAACCTATGCATGAAAGTGGCAAGTCTTTCCGGCTCAAAACAGTATTTCATCTCTTATTTGCACGTCCAGCAATGACCGTAAACGCGAACAATACCCTAATGGGGCGGTCCGGTGGTCGATGCGACAGCGGCGCCGGTCTTCACACGGCAGGACCGGGGTTCAAGTCTCATCTGGGCCGTTCCCCCATAGTGAGGACTGACTATCCAACTATGCGGTAACAATAAGTCTAGTAAGCCAGAAATGGCAGGCATGACCTTAGAGGTCGTTAGGCCAAGAAAGAACCCTAACGCTTAGCGTGTTCTCAATATGTGAATACCATCATAATACACATCCCCGGTGCGTTACGTTGGTAGGTGCACTCGTGTGCACTAATATATATATATATATATTTGCTATTATCAATGCATGCAACTTGGCCAACTTTCGCTCTGAACGTAGTAACTATCATTGTTTGCAAAATATGCCAATTGCTGCCATATTGCGTCAACCCGGGTTTTTTTGTTTTTGTTTGTCTGTCGGCACTAAAACTTCCAAATCATATATAAATATTCCTCCTATTCCCGCTCCTATCCGTCCCACCTATAAACAGCGACATAATAAACGTGTGACTGGCTTCTTCCGTTTGTCCTTTCAATAATTTTAACTATATATATAAGAAATATATATATATACCTCTATATCTATGTATATGCAATGTATATGTATAATCTATATACTCTATATAATTCACGGCATGCACCTGGTGTGTATGTTTCACGGTTCTATCCGGTTCCTTTCCTTCATCCTGCCTGTTTTCCCCCTTCGGTTTGCTATGCATCCCGACCGCATGTCAATGTGTCCTTTTTCCTGTACCTTCGACGCCCGGCTAGCACTTGGTTTTAGTTCGAAGTAAATAATACAATCGCTAGGAAAGTGGTAAACAAAAAACTAAACACGATAGAAGCTTGTCTTCCGAATACATTTGACGCAACCGCAAACTAAAAATAGCAACGCATTACGCTAAGAAACGTATCGTCGGCAGACGGTTGTTCTGTTGCTGCTGCTGCTACCGTCAGGGAGTTCCTTCACACTCAGTTCTGGCGCGTTACATTACTTGTCAAGAATGTGGAATATCAGTTCGAATACAATATCATGCTGATCGAGATGCAGCGCGGTGGCCTGTCGCTCCAGCAACTCCATCACCGCCTGGCCGAGCGCATTCGAGTATAGGGGAGCTAGCTTGTTGCCACCGCTACCCGCAACGTACGCCATCTGGTATAAGGTTATAGATCATTACTATCCCTACTGCTGAGGAAGAGTCTAGAGTATGCACGCTTACCTGTCCACGGTTGGAACTGATCCGAAGGGCGAGTTTGGTATGGCCGTTGGAGGCCAGCAGGTCCAGATACTCGATCAGTGCCTTGCAAGCCGTTTTGGCGACCGTTTCCGAAACCTTCGACATGTTGATCGGATCACCGGGATGATTAGATTCTTCGTCTCCCTGCGAAAAAGTGAAGCAAACCGGAAGTGTGCATCAGTAGCAGGCCCCCAATCTTCGCACTACTCGCTTACCACCACCACCATACCTTCAAAATGAAGACTTCCGTCCAGCGGATGATGTGATTCGAGTTGGAGTAATCCGTAGCCCGGTGCACCCGAATGCTCGGCACACCGTCAAACGCTTTGCGATCGATCGGCGACGTGACGCCAATGTTAAAGTTCAAATCGTTCGCCGTCCACTTGATCGAAACCAGCTCCTTCTGGCTGTCGTCTACCTCGGTTGGCCCGCAAACGATTTCATAATCTTTCATCGCTTTCAGCGCTTCCTTCACGAGCTGCAGCTTAACCGGGGGTATCAGCACCATCAGCCCATCCTCCAGGATGGTACACCTACCGGTCAGGCCGGAGTTGGGTTTGAGCGACCCATCGAGCACGAGGAAACTGGCCCCAGTTACCTTCCGTGGTTGACTCTCGATATCGATCGCTTGCGTCGTATACTGCGTCGCTTCCGGACAACCAGATTCCGTGTTCTGTATGCAGACCAGGTGCCCGTCCGCTTGCTTGCTAAAATTCCCACCCACAGCCATCAGTTGTTCGCTCGAACCGTCCACCACCTTCACCATTTGCTCGTACCGGTTGCGCGGAATCAGTATGCTCGACCTGTGGTCCTCCAGATGGATCACTATGCCGCGCACACTCGGAATGGTGTAGCTAAAGTGGCGAAAGTCTGCCAACAGATTCACGATCGTTTGGGCAATCTCCACGTACACCGATTCGCGCTCCCGTTCGCTCACGTGCGGACAGGGATAGTACTGGTAGAGTGCTCCGAGACGCAGCATCAACCGCAGCGGAAGTATCTTTGCCCACGGTACCTCCCAGCGGTGAATTAAAATGCCGATCAAGTACGGTGCTTCGGGTGCAATGACTGCCTTCATGCACTGGTACGTCGGACGTACGTACAGAAATCCACCATGGTTTTTCGAGCCTAGAAAGTTGTTCGATCGGGCCGGCGAAAAGCCAAGCTCCGTAATGATGTGTCCCCGATCCGCTTCACAGTAGATTTCGTTCAGATGCGTAAAGATGTCCTTCGGAAGTAGCCGCGAGTCACCCAGCACGAGCAGTATGATGATCTCGTCCTGCCCCACGTAATGTAACCCCCGGGTGGTGAAGTTGATCACAGTCCGATTGATGCAGCACGCCAGCTCCACCACCGTCACCAGCACGTGGAAGTTTTTCTGTATCGCAAACGTGAGCGTAACCTCGCGCAGCCCTTCCAGCAGCGATGCATCGTTCTCGATCTCGACCAGCTTGCTTTCGGTTGGGCTGATCCGTTTCAGCACCGGCGGCAGTTTGTTTTCTTCCGGCGGAATCAAGCACGTTAGCTGTGCGCCGGCACGCGGCACCCCGGCAGCATCGGCACCATCATCCACACCGCCGGGTGGTGTTTGGACGCGCGGTTTGCGGGACCGCGGTGGAGACGTGCGTGTCGGTACCGCATCCCAGTTCTGATCGAGCTCGGTCAGATCGCACCCGGGCCGTATTCCGTCGCTAAAGATGACGTTCTTGTCTTTGCGCATGTTGCGTGGTGCGCCGGCACGCTTCAGCACACCCACCGGCACCATTACCGAGATTGGTGATTGGGGGTGAGTGCTAGCGGCGGCCTGCTGCAGCGGTGGAATTACCGAGCAATATTCCATCGGGTTGTTTGGGTTCGGTTGCCTCTGCTGAGCACTGCCCGCTCCTGCCGCGATTAAACATCTTCCGTCGGATGCCATTGCGCCCGCTGCCATCATGTGGAGCTGCTGGTCCGATTCCATCGCTTGCTGCTGCTGAATGCTCAGTATCACATCACACTCGATGCAGACGCGTGCCTCTGCGTCGCCCAAATATTCCAGCTTCGCCTTCAAACAGCAACAGGACGAACAGAGCACCTGACCACAGGCCCGGCAATGGTGGCGCCTCTTGATGACGGAAAACTTTTGGTTACATTGCATGCAGAATTTGGTTGAATTGTCCGGCACCCAGAACGGTTGTACCTTGCCGAGCTGTGCCTGTGCCGGGCTGAGCAGCGGTGCCACCGTTATTGGAGCCGCGATCGGTGATTGAATCGGATCGGCAATAGCTAAACGTGAGCCTTCTTCCATCGACGCTCCATGAGGCACCGTCCTACCTTCAATCGAGGCGGCAAAATCGTCCGAACTGGTAGAAGATAGCGTGAGCCCCTGATCCGGAACGATAGCACGTGATGAGGGAGGTGTATGGCCGGGTGAAGCGGGAATGCTACCCTCCGCCAAGCCACTTCCTTCGCTCACCGCGCCATTTCCCAGCTCCAGGGACGTTGGTCGTTCGGGGTGCGACAAACTCATCCGATTGATGTCATCATCCGGCGACTCCATCAACCGACGTTCCGATTCCGTTTCAGTGCAATCAATGAACTTGATCTCACTTCCATCCTCGTCCAGTGGGAAATCTCCCGACACTTCCGTATCGGCCGGAATGGGTATGTCAAGCTCGGAAACCAGTGCCATTGCGCCTTCTGGTGGTCCTTCCACTGCCGCCACTCCGACTGCCGGTGGGAGAGGCGTTGTAGCGGCTACGGCCGCAGTCGCTCCCATTGCCAAATCGTTAAACTCCAGCGTGGACGCTTGCGATATTAAATCATCCTCATTGTCGCCTCGAGACGAGCTTGGACTTATTTCATCATCGCTGCGGCTATCGATACTGTTTTCGTCGGCACGGTCCTTTACGATCGGTGCGCTGCTTTCCATCTCGACAGCAGCACGATCAACGTCCGGCTGTGTTTCTACCGCCGTGTCCGGTATGGTGACCGACTCGGTGTCCGGTTTCGGTGGCACCGTCGATTCAACGTTCACGCTACGAAAGTCAAACTCTTCCAGCTCCTGCAAATAGCTTTCCAGCTCCGTATCGGACACATCGTCCATCGTCGATTCGAATCCGACCACCGGTTTGCGTGCATCGTCCGCTTCCGGTTGCTTAGCGGGCCGCTCCACATCGTCCTGTGCCGTCGTTTCTATCTCATCCTTTGCCACCGGTGCACCACCTTCCACCAATCCGTTCGCCTCCCGTGCACTTTTCGTCAGGTCGACAGCCACAATGGAGGAGATCGAAGAGATTCCTTCCAGATTTATCACATCATTGCTCAGCGTATCCGAGTACAAGCTATTCTTGTAGGAAAAGGCCGACGTGTCCTGGGCATCGGCCGTGGTTGCTCCCTTCCGTGCGGCTCCTTCGTTTGTGGTGGCCAGCGTGGTCATTGAGGAAGTATCCAGTACGTAATCGTCGGCGCTCAGAGACGATAGTTCCTCGGGAAGCTTTTCGTGCACGTGACCCAGCGCACGTTCGCCTGTCGCATCGCGCTTGTCAGCGTCTTCAGCATCGCTGCTGGACGCGGATGAGGACGCCGACGAGGACGATGATCGTGAAGAGGAATGTGCGGAAGAAGATGCCGACGATGAGGCATCCACCCTCGACGAACAGCAGGACACTGACGAGGCGGAAGAGTCGGGAGACGTCGTGGGAGAGGACACGACATGCTGCGGCGACGTTGGAACAGAGGATGACGTTGCTGCTGCCGAGGATGTTTTCACATCGGACGAAATCGAAGAGTTCGAGGGAGGCGTTAGCAGTGGCTTCCTTTCGCTGGGTATGCCCAGATCGTGGGAATCGTGGAGGGTCACATGCTTCGCATCGCTCAATTCCGTACCGCCCGCGTTCACGTACTCGTTCAAGCTTGAAAACACTGTTGAAACATTAACTACGTTGGCCTTAAATTTTATCTTTTCATGGCCGGAAACGGTGGCCGGCCCGACTGCTGCTGTCTGCTCTGTTGTGGTGCCGCCGTTCACTGAAACACCCGATTCTCGAACGCTCGACTTTGTGTCTGTAGAAAACAAAACAAAAAAAAACAGCACGTACAAGGTCACTGAGGTGTCACAGGATATCCTCCCGCAGAATACACTTACCCGATGCTCTTGTCGCAGTACTGGTGCCATCGTCTTCATTTAGCTCGAGATCATCCAACACTTTGTCTATGTCCACCAAATCCATTGTGTGGGTTTCTCCGATGTACACACAATCGGAACCGCCCTTTATGTGATCGATCAAGGACACTCGTTTGCCAATCCTCCGACCCAAGCTAACACAGTGGCGTTTTCATAGGGAACAGCGTACACGATCTATTCGGACTCCGCGAACTGCAATCGAGCAAAACATTAACCTGCAACAATTACAGAACAATTTCGATTACGGCACCATGTTTTGTTGGACACTTATCGCTTATGTCAACATCGGCCGTTCCACCGTACCGCATTAGCGAAGCATACGATTAAAGCTATGTTCTGGTATGTTTTACGTGCATTCCAAGCGCAATAGTTACCTAAATATCCGAGCAAATGCTATTATTACGCCGAATTATGTGCACACATAGTTTTTGCTTTTGCTTACAACCTGTTTATCATCCGTCATACCAGACAGCTTGAAGGGCAGGTCCTGTCATGCTGCATCGTTTGACATTTGGTTGGGCTCTAGAAAAATGAAACAATTTGACAGATCGCAGCTGAAACGAGCAAACGATAAGTTTAGAATGGTTTGTTTTGAATCATAAAGAGATGCACAAATCCATGGAAAGTCGAGGCAACTGAACTAAGCTTTATAACATTTATTTATCTTCACCTTATAATACACGGTACTCCATCGTTTCATACTCTCGTTCTCCTACTATCGATCGTCCTGAGTTGTGTGAAGCTGCTGCGAATCTCCTATCACAAGCAATGCCAGCTTTATATGGGCCCTCGTTTCAATGCTCTTTTCCCGCACAACGTCTACCTCTTTCGTTAGCACTTTAATCTTCATTTCCACAAAGCGTATAGCTTCCTCGATTTTAAACTCTACGTACACCTTCAACCCAACGTCCACCAATATGTGCTCAACGTTTTCTGCGCGGGCCTTTATGAACATGTTTCCGCCGACGTTAACCTGCGTCTTGAATACACTACGATTGTCTTGCGTCAGGATGGTTTCAATCATGTGCTTCAACTGCACATATTCCAACATTTCTGCATTCAACTCTTTCAACCGTTTCTCGTACACCCGCAAATCTTCCTTCAACTGCTCATTGATGAAACGTTCCACGTTTTCCGGAGACATTCGATGTGTTCCCATTTTGTACTGAAGATGTGTGCTGAAGCATAATGCATCAGGTGTTTCTCTGGGTAAATTTGTGATGTTTGCACTTACGCTGATTGTAACGAGTTCCAGACGACGGCAGCTCTCAATTAACTATATACAGCAAAGCAAATTAACAGTTTACAGTTAACAGTTACAGTTTAAGCAAATCAAAATTGAAAGTAAAATGGACAACCACGAAAACAATTTGATCAAAATGTAGCTTAAATCTTGCCAAACTACCAAAACGCTAAAGAAATATGCCGGCTTTTGATGAATTTCGATTGAGTTGTTCTCTTCTTCTTCTTCTGTGTGGTTATACTCTGGTCAACCTGATGAATCCAGCTTCCTGGGCCTTCAACAAGTAATCCGTAAGACTCAACCACGAAATAAGAGACGGGCAGCTAAGGCCATATGTCCCCGATTGAGTTGTTTGGCAAGCATTTTGCAATGTTTACGTCCCAAAACCGAAACAACAAATGACGTTCGGCAACGATGACCCAACTAACAAACCCAACATGACCATGCAGCACAAAAATGAGACATGCTGAAATATTTCAATAAGATGAAACGATGCAATGTTGGATAACGATGAAGAATTGGCTTTGTTTTCCTGATTACACGAAAATGAATGGATTTTAAGACAATTTCAAATTGCGTTTGGCATCCAATACCGAAAAATAGTTAACGTTGGCATCCTTTTCATCATTTATTCGATAAAAACCCCTTAAATTGCGCCTTGTAATATAATGTTTTTAACTTTTACCATGACATACGAGCGACAAGTTATGCTTATTAGTGATTTCACTTTCATTTATGTATTTTGATCAAAACTCAATAGTTATCGATCGTTTTGTGCAAACGATAACTTCAACAGCGCTACCCGTAGTGTAAAATAAATGTATGATTATTTAGCGACATCTACTGGGTGCTAATGATCCTTCTTATTGGGATCAACGATAGATGGCGCTAAGAATTTTTTTTCGGATTTGTTTAATTTTAGTGTTGTTGATTTATTTTGAATAAATTGTAATCGAACACAGTTTTCGATGAATTTATGGAACTTTGATATTTTTTCTTTCTCAATTAAGGATTAATTTCAGAAGTCAAACACACATCATTGAGCAACATGCACTTGTTCATTCGACATATTTGATAAAATGCCATATCGAAAAGTTATTGCCCTAAGCATTAAATAACACTGTAAGGTACACGTCAAGCAAACACTTGGATTGTGTAATTTGATTATATTTGCACAAAATAAACGGTCCATCAATTGCAACCGCTAGTTTGCTGGTTAGAGACACTTATTCACATGCTACAAAAGAATTTCACCTTTGCGTGCAGATAAACTGAACAAATCTGTTCTACGTAGACAACTGCAATCGATGTATAAAAGCAAGTGAGTACAGCGGAAAGTGTTTCCATAGTAAAGAGTTCGAAGTGAGGCTGAAAAATGGTTCGCAAAAGTGTTCTTGTTGTGATTCTGCTAATCTTTGCCGTTTCGTTCAATAAAGCAGCAGGACGAAGTGTAAGGCATCGTTGTAGTTCTCTGTGTTAATAGATCAAAGAGTACGATTAAATATGTTTTGAGATTTACTCTTTCTCGCTACAGTTGGATCGTCTAAGGCGAGATGTGGTAACAGATGGCATTGAAGTAGAACTGTCCGCTTCCGGCGAGCAAAATCGAGCAGCTATTCCGGTGATCAGCGACATTCAACGGGTGGAGAAAATAGCCGATCTGCTGATATCGATCGGTGAACATGTGATACCTGCACTGTTGGACGGTCTGGCCGAACAGGTTACGGCCGCTACCCCGGAACGAAGGTTCCTACATCACGTGGACAAAACGTCTCCAGAACGCACACTGTAGCTTGAGCGAACAAAGCCTGGATAGAAGATCAATATGGAGTATCTATTTATTAGCACCATTTGTTGTGGACATACTTTAAACATACGTTGTTCCTTCGGACACATTCACCTAATCATCCTAATCCGTTCTAGTACTAAGTACTAATTCCGTTCTAGTACTAAGCACCTAATCATCCTAATCCGTTCTAGTACTAAGTACTAATTCCGTTCTAGTACTAAGCACCTAATCATCCTAATCCGTTCTAGTACTACAATCATCTACAAATTCTGATCCGTTAGTCACCTTGTCTACGCCACCTGTTCAATCGATTGCTGCTGCTTTTGGCTCGACTTCACATACGCCAAAAACGTCGTCCAGATGAGACTGAAGAACCCGGCTACGACAATTTGATTCTTTGGTCTAACGAACGAAAAGTTCATCGACTGTACGGCCGGCCAGTAGAAGAACCCTACCTTGTAAGTGTCCCAGAACTTGGACCGAACCTCATCGCCAGCTTCCTTCTGCGATCGACGCTCCAGGATGGTCATGCCGTAGAAGAACAGTACGATGGCGATCCCTTCTTATTGGGATCAACGATAGATGGCGCTAAGAATTTTTTTTCGGATTTGTTTAATTTTAGTGTTGTTGATTTATTTTGAATAAATTGTAATCGAACACAGTTTTCGATGAATTTATGGAACTTTGATATTTTTTCTTTCTCAATTAAGGATTAATTTCAGAAGTCAAACACACATCATTGAGCAACATGCACTTGTTCATTCGACATATTTGATAAAATGCCATATCGAAAAGTTATTGCCCTAAGCATTAAATAACACTGTAAGGTACACGTCAAGCAAACACTTGGATTGTGTAATTTGATTATATTTGCACAAAATAAACGGTCCATCAATTGCAACCGCTAGTTTGCTGGTTAGAAACACTTATTCACATGCTACAAAAGAATTTCACCTTTGCGTGCAGATAAACTGAACAAATCTGTTCTACGTAGACAACTGCAATCGATGTATAAAAGCAAGTGAGTACAGCGGAAAGTGTTTCCATAGTAAAGAGTTCGAAGTGAGGCTGAAAAATGGTTCGCAAAAGTGTTCTTGTTGTGATTCTGCTAATCTTTGCCGTTTCGTTCAATAAAGCAGCAGGACGAAGTGTAAGGCATCGTTGTAGTTCTCTGTGTTAATAGATCAAAGAGTACGATTAAATATGTTTTGAGATTTACTCTTTCTCGCTACAGTTGGATCGTCTAAGGCGAGATGTGGTAACAGATGGCATTGAAGTAGAACTGTCCGCTTCCGGCGAGCAAAATCGAGCAGCTATTCCGGTGATCAGCGACATTCAACGGGTGGAGAAAATAGCCGATCTGCTGATATCGATCGGTGAACATGTGATACCTGCACTGTTGGACGGTCTGGCCGAACAGGTTACGGCAGCTACACCGGAACGAAGGTTCCTACATCACGTGGACAAAACGTCTCCAGAACGCACACTGTAGCTTGAGCGAACAAAGCCTGGATAGAAGATCAATATGGAGTATCTATTTATTAGCACCATTTGTTGTGGACATACTTTAAAACACCGGAACGAAGGTTCCTACATCACGTGGACAAAACGTCTCCAGAACGCACACTGTAGCTTGAGCGAACAAAGCCTGGATAGAAGATCAATATGGAGTATCTATTTATTAGCACCATTTGTTGTGGACATACTTTAAACATACGTTGTTTCTTCGGACACATTCACCTAATCATCCTAATCCGTTCTAGTACTAAGTACTAATTCCGTTCTAGTACTAAGCACCTAATCATCCTAATCCGTTCTAGTACTACAATCATCTACAAATTCTGATCCGTTAGTCACCTTGTCTACGCCACCTGTTCAATCGATTGCTGCTGCTTTTGACTCGACTTCACATACGCCAAAAACGTCGTCCAGATGAGACTGAAGAATCCGGCTACGACAATCTGATTCTTTGGTCTAACGAACGAAAAGTTCATCGACTGTACGGCCGGCCAGTAGAAGAACCCTACCTTGTAAGTGTCCCAGAACTTGGACCGAACCTCATCGCCAGCTTCCTTCTGCGATCGACGCTCCAGGATGGTCATGCCGTAGAAGAACAGCACGATGGCGATCGGATCGTACGCACCCTGCTCGGTGAACGCTTTCGCCAGCGACGACCGAAAGTCCGTCCGGGGCCACATAATGTTGGCACAGCGCATCCACGTGTAAAGCATGGGGGCGGACACAAACGCCCCGTACAGGCTGTAACGCAGACAACGCTCCCAATCATAGTTTTTCAGTCGCTTACCCTCGAACGTTTGCTGTATGAGACATCCGATGGGCCAGAGCGCCGAGTACGACAGCATGCCGCGCAGTATCTTGTACTCATTGGTCACCTCTACGATGAACTTCCACCACATGTTGCCTGGGTGAGGGTCGTTTAGTGTGAACGAGATTCTAAAACAGAAACAAAACCAAAAATGCCAAATGAGAGAACGACCGAAGAATGTGTGTTGCTGCTGCTCGCGCGCGGCTATAGGAACACACGCTATTACACCACCACTGGAGACGGCGCTGAAAAATCAATAAACTTAAAGTAGGCCAACCGGTCGATAGGAAGGTGGGTTAAGGAACACGGATGGGAGTAGACACGCAAGTCCGCGACGACGCGTAAAGCATCACACCTCCACAGACGAACGACCGCGTCAGCTGACTCTCGACGGTGTTGATGGTCAAAAAGCAAGTTCAAGGTTTTTCTACCTCCATCAATGCGCTACTCACTCTCAGCGCGTGCAGCAGTATTATACGAACGTCAAGGCTTATTCCGGACTGACCAGTGATGGGGTTCATTCGAAAGTGCGTGACTATGCAAAATTTTAAAGTGATTTCATTGCTTTTCTGATTTATTTCTAATTTATGTTGAGAATTAGCCGAAAAAAATTATAAAAAACATAATTCAAGTACAGGAAAACGCAAAAAGGTACAGGACAAACAAAATGAAATATACAATCATTTTCTAGTTCGAATAGTTTTACACAGTTCACAATAATTCCTAACAACGTTGGTAGCTAATTGGAATGTGTCGAGAGCAACGTACTTATATTGCGCGTTTAGATGCCCTCCTATCACCAGCCCGGCTAGCTCAGTCGGTAGAGCATGAGACTCTTAATCTCAGGGTCGTGGGTTCGAGCCCCACGTTGGGCGCACGACAATCTTTTTTTATCTCTCCACAATCACCTTAACTTCGAAATTTAATTTTATGTTCATTGTACACTCAGCCTTTTATCGTTTCCCCTCTTTTGTTTCCCTTCCACCATTTATCCCACAAGCATAAAAGAATCTGCAAATGGTCAAACTTTCGTCATAAGAAGCAACGACATAAAATTAGAATTTTGCCTCTATCGATCGTAGAGCTGTTCCGCCCGTTAAGTTTTTAGCTCCACAAGAACGAGAGAACGAAGAAGAATACTTCGAGGCATAGTTTTGTGCATAGTGCAACTTTTGCTGAAAAGTTTTCTAATTTATGCCGTCCGTTATCTCTGCGCTTATCCACCGGGATGATGGTAGGGCGAAATGTGGTAAAATGGGGTTTTTCTGCAAACAGTTAGGCGTGCACAGCACAAGGCTTTTTCCTTCTTGCGAACGGTTTGGGCCTGTGTGGTGGAACTGTAATTTAAAGAAATTGTTAAGCGTTCGCTTTCCATCCACTTGCCAACAAACGTGCGCGAGAGTTCTGGAGAGTCGCCGGGGTTTGTATGCAAATTGTGTGCTGCAATTGCATTCCCGAACCCCTCGGATAGATAGTCTCCCCCGTGGCGCCTAGGCAAACGGGTTGTTCTTATCGGAGTAATAATTTATTATTCATACTAGCCGGAATGTAACGAAAACCACCGCCTCTAACACGCTTCCGGGCCTTTTGAAACGGTGGTAATTCTCTCGTGTGGGAACTGCATCAAAAACACACCATCCAATCCAGTGAATTGATTGAAGACTGCAGCAGCAGCTCATTTAGAGTGTTCGAGTGTTTGTATGCCCCGTGAGAAAAGTTGTCGGAAAAGGCGCGCGCGCACACACAGTTTGTCATCGTTAGCATGATTCCGATTTTTCATGCATCATTACATGCAGTTTTCAGCTGGAATTGGTCATGATAATGGCGTGAGTGGTCCCTGCAGGCAGGTACGTGTGCATTAGCATCATCATCATCACGTGGTACTGATTGTTAGCAGCCAATTTTGACGGATTGTGTTCCCTGCAGCAGCAGTAGCAGCAGCAGTACCACCACAACTCTACCTAAATGTGACGACTGTCTTTGTCCTCACAGAAAAAAAGATAACGACAATCACTCTTGAGGGAAAAAAACTAGTTGAAAGGCTTGCTCTATACCAGAAATGGAAAAGAACCACACACAACGCGACGACTACCACACACCAGCAACAACTGATTCGATCTATTTATCTGTCGTATTTATCTCCGCCTGTCTGGGGACAGCATACGTCCATCCCTATCAACGTCCATGCGTCTGCATCTGCAAGATATTGAGTCTACAGCACGTAATGGGACACATTCCACAAACCGATGTACATCGGGGTTGCGTGTGAGCATGATGTGTCCGTCCGGGTATGTTTGAGCGTATGGCGTGATCTTGCGATGGTACGTTGCTAACAGCATAATTACATATTTACCACTTGCTCAGTGACTTTTTGCTTTGGAGATTTAAAAGTTGCTCGCAAAGGGGTGCTTCTGGCAATCAGCTCGTGCAAAGGAATGAGATCGAAATTGGTGTAGAATATGAAAGCATAAGCAAGCAGCTGCATATACTGCTCGAGTGCATCATTTGTAGTACGGTTGCATCAATAAGAGTGGCGTACCGACGGTTTCTATCGAGTGGAAGGCTAAACTAGTGCAATGACGTCAAAGTAAACGATGGGCTTCTTTCTATTGAAATAAATCATGCATTTATTTAATAGTTTATTGTTTCGTAGAGACGAGCAAATGGCAATATGGGAATAAAATGCAAAAATTATATACGTCTACATTTTGCTCCTATCCTAATGATGGCTACAAAGGAGGTAGCAAGAGTATGTTTATTTACATCTACATACAGGTGCTTTTATGAAATAGAACATAGATAATATAGGTCACATTCAGTAATGTATTTACTAACTAACCTAATTGAGCATGTATTAATTCAAGAAGACACTATTTTGTTCACGGTTAATGCAGTACTTTAAATTGTATATTCTTGGGAAGTAATAAATAGTCCTTGAGATCGGTAGAGGACACTGCCTTCATGAAAACCAACCCTTTGTTTTAAAATCTACTGTTAAATCTTTGTCTTCTAAACGATGCTTATGTACTCCTCTTGAAAATCTTAGAAACTATCTTGTTTAACGTATACATCTGTAAATGAAACTAACCTGTTTTTTGACTTCATGGTTCCTGTACCTGGATGGGATGTCCTATTGATCCTAGCATGAACCTCTTTTTGTATTTATGGTTGCTGCGGATAGAGATTAATATATGATGTCCTGGATTTTATTTTGATAATACTGGATACTTGGTGTATCCTTTTCTGCCTTTTTTAATGTCTGAAGCTGCCTTTATTGGCCTATATTATCCTCATCCAGATAGTCTGCTCCTTGTACAGATGGCAGCATTTTTCAATTGGTCTTTCTACGTAGAGATGCTCATATAACTCAGTATTCTGTATAGCCGAGCTCCTCCACCATTTAGTTTTACTTTTTATATTTTTTTACATATTACAAAAGCTTTAATACTTCTTCGTTATTCGTTTTAACTATTACTATGTCACTATTTCAACGTCTTGGCCTGGTCAATTATTGATATCGCTTGGTATCCTTAAAGCTAATACATTACTTTAAATATGGTAATTCCTAACTAAACTTTTTAGTATATTTTTTATTATTCCTCTTATTATTTACTAGAACTTAAAGCGCATATTTTTCGTTATATTATTAACACAAGCACATTCACCTATGTACAGTGCGGACAATAGAATAAGACCACCTTTATATCTGAATTTCAAACTACTTCTTTCTACTATTTGGTAATAGCATCGTCATCCTCTTAATTTTATAAAAAAAAAATGTTTCTGTCAAAAAATGACCAAATTCATATCTCTTTGAAAATCTTAAAAGTGATTCAGATTAAAAGTATAAACCAATTTGGCCGTTTTTAAATCAGAATGGAAACAAAATATTTAGAATTCTTTAGGAAGATTTAAATCAATCATGCACTCTTACTCAGTTCGCACAACACTATGTAACACCCATTTTGAGGCCATAAATCCTAATACGAATAAATATATGCAAAAAGATATATTCCTATAACTAACTTTGTTAGCAATACGGCTAGGCGCATTATAATGAAATAGCCCATTGAAATAGTCATTTTAGAATAAAATAAGTAACTTTGTTCCAAAAATCGATGTCCTCGATATTTCTTTGCAACCTGGATGCAATGCAACCTCGAACCTTGAAAGGTCGTATATTTGAATAATAAAATCGTTCGATAAATTGGCTATCTACAACGAAAAGCTGCTGTACATCAACACATATATCTTGACATATAATTAGGTAAGGATATCCTCAAAATGTTGAATACAATGGAAGTGACGCTACAATGGCGAGCTATACGAGCTGTACCTACGCTCTACCCATCGTGCAGAGAATACGAATTGCCAGGTTACTTTGGACTGGTCATGTAATGAGAATGACACCGAATAACTCAGCCCCTAAAACATGTATAGGCTGCCCAAATATTAGGTGAGCGATATTGACGACTTCTTCAGACTGCAAAGCGATGATAGCGCCTGATAAGTCAGTAAGTATGTATCGTAAAATATATTAAAAAGGTGTACGTCAATAGGAAATACGCCCAAAAACTACAGAAGTGAATCATGTCATTCGATTTTTTATATTTAAAAGGAATAAAACGTTCTTCGGTAAGCTTCCTTTCACTTCAAAACATTTAGAATCATTTTAGATAAGCAAGGCAAAAAAAAAACATAAAAAGCAGACTTTTAAGATCTTTTAAATTAAGATTCTACATCCGAGATTTGAGTGTTCCGATGTCAGGCTGGTACAAAACGGTCCCTCAGCACGTCGTTAACAGACATTGCTTTAATTATGTTAATTCCCTACCGAACGTATATAGGATCCCTTCTACACTGTTTGGCACGCCACTCTCCACAACACTTAATCCGACCAACCTTTCATTGTCGATTGCCATGGAAAGGTGGGTGTAAAAATTACACACTTCACGCGCCACAGTCTCTACGTGAAATGTGCAAAAACGACACCTCACGACCACTCTGTTTGAGGGTTTCGGAGCAGAATTTTGTGCGAAGACGGTCGCCACGTGCCTTCGAAAGGTGGATGTGTACGATGAATTATTACAATTTAAAGCAATCACAGCGGCACACAACAGTACAGCATTCATGGGCGCATTCTGTGCCATCACGCTTACTTTTACCACCTACCATCGGTGGAGGATTTTTCGGATCTGCCGCTCACCGACAGGAAAGAAGGTTGGAAAATTATCTACCCCTTCGGTTCTTGTGGTTTGGGAAACTGTTGGCCCGCATAAAACGAGCCCGGCTGAGTGTTGGTGGGTGGGTGGTTGCTAAAGGGAAGATGACAAGAGTGGCAATGAGAGATGAAGGCACGTCCGTGTGCACACGGGGCTTCATAATTTACGTTCATTTAATCATACGAGCTGATGAATTAATTGTTCCGACAGCGATAGCCGAGACAGCGGCCGAGAGAACGCGTCAGCCAGGCACGTACGAGCAACCGAGTGGGTAAGTGCACCGGTTATAAATTACCACGGATAACCTCGGCACAGCTGAAAATCGGTGGCCCACATTTGCGACAGGCGACCATATGCGCGCGAGCACCGGTGAAGTGGGAATTGCAATGTTTTTATGAAAGTATCGTTAAAGCCGTTCCACACGAAGCGCAAATCCAAGCGCAACTACGATTTTGCGAACAAAATACTGTCAAATTCGTATGGTATGACATTACTGCCAGCCTTCGCGTTTTAGTTTGCAATCTAGTTTGCGCTTCGTCTGGAGCGGGCTTTAGAGTGGGATTTGTTGTTACTGATTCTTTGTTTTCCGACACTGTAGCGAAAATGCTGCTGTACGTAGTATACAATACAATGTTGTGGAACACAGACGAGAGTTTGTAGCGCTAGATGTGTTTCGGATGTACGATACTAACTAACATTTATGTGACATCACGACATAGCTTACGCATTTGATGACATATTGATGTTAATATTTTACCAATACTGGAGCACCTAGTTTTTACTGGGCCATCCAAGACTCGATTGTGTAATCTTCTATAGTCCAATCCAGATTGTCATGTATGATGACCTCATCAAAAGATCAATGAAGAGGCAACAGCGATTCTCGGACTCTGATGATTCACTCTTAGATTAACACAGAAGTGATGTTCAACTACTTAGAGTCAAAAGTCAGCACCGAAAACAACATAGCAGTTGAAATACGTGTCTCAGTACCCACAAACACCTCTTACAATGCACTTAGTATGCGTTTATTAAACTTAACTCGCCTATAATCAGTCCCTGTGTACTCGCGAAAGTTTGCAGACGTTAACATATTGTTACATATCTTGGGGAAACAGGAATTTACCGTGCCTTGTGTAGTACTCAGCCCAAATAGTACTATTTACTAATTCACCTCGAACTTAAGACTAGGCATAGTCCTAAAACCTTTCAATAATCCTACTTCAGACACGCCATCATCCAATCGCTGATTGCAAAGAAAGGATGCGCTGATGTTGTCGCTGCTGCCATTGACGTTCTCGACACTGTCTCTATGATTGGTTTCGGCGAAGTAGCGCCTGTTTTCTAAGTAACGCCTCTTAAGCAGGAGAACATAGTGGACCACGACACCGTGAAGGAACGTGAAGAGTTCAGGGAGAATTCTGCATATTCGAACGAATTCTTCTGATGACTTCTCTAATATATTAGAGTAGTACTCTAAGAAGTATTGCCTTCTGGTCTTGTGCCACTGTCGACGCAACCGCAACAGCCTTATCCTCCAGCCGTTGCAATCGAGACGCGCTGTTATAAAAGAATCTGCACGCTAAGGTTATCCGCAGTGACGGTACTATCGTCATCCAGTGTCAGCAATGCTTCTCTTTCCTGAGCAAACCGCGAACATTGATTTCACTACAACTGGTTGGGTCGTCGAACCAGATTCGTTAGGCTTCAGTGGTCATGTCATGAGAATGTCATCAGATAGGTCCAAGTGAAGATGGAGTGATGGTATCGATGCGTCCTCCAGAACGGCAGACATTATATTGAATTAGCAGACATTGGCTATTAACCCTGTCCGATATGGAGACATGACAACTTACAGTATCTTACTCGAGCGAAATAATCTAAATCTGTCCTTTAATAACAATCTACAATTATTATTGGTCTTATGGCTATTGCTGCTCATTCCACAAGACTATCACGAACGAATAATCCCCTACAAGATGAATCCGCTAAACTGGAAACAGTAGCAACTATTCGCATCAGAACTAATGGATAATAATTGCATGAGCTTAAGCTACACTCAGTGTAATGAATTCATGATAATTGTAGTGTAAAATGCGCCATTCAATCGAGCTTGCACTAACAGCAACCATCGATTCGCTTCCAACGATTGTACAATTTCCCCCTTTTATTATGCTGCGTAGTAAAGACTAGTCTGCCGACTAGTTCGGCCAGCGTAGATAGGGAGGTAGATGCCGCTAGCAAAACTCCATTGAAATTTCCGGGATCGACGGTACGCATAAAAATAAAATATTTAATCAAAACGGAATCCATATCCTACGCTTCTTTCGACTAACAGAGAGCTGCGACAGGATGCAGTGGAATCCGTCCGTCCATTCACTGGAGGTTAATAGCGTCACATGGCCACTCACCCCTGCACAGCACGATGGAGCTGGTATTCACAGTTTTATTAGACTTTTTTTTGTTGAGGAACATTAAAAAAAGATGAGCTAGACAAAGTGCCCGATGGGCATTAAACTAGCGATCAGGGACTTCCATAAAATAGAAACAAAGCAATACAATGCTTGGATCCATCTACGGAGAATCGTGGATAGACTGCAAACGTGTGTTGCAGCATAAAATGAGCATAAAATTGCGAATTTCAGTCACCAATTGTATCGAGTTGAGCAGGAAAAAAGTGTTTTCCGAATTAATTGGGTATAGGGAAGGACTTTTAACGCGAATCATAATTTCTGAACCTAAATTCGTGATTATAAGCACGTTCACGAGAAAATGTTAAAAGCTGAACTACTTTTGCCAAACAGGAGACAAAATAATTTTATGCTGTTCCCTTTCCACTGTTCATTCTCCTCTGGCTGAGCTCGTTTGTGTGAGAATGGGCAATCGCGAATTAGCTTAAATTTAAATGCCGTACACACTGGGGCTCGGTGCTAGGTTTAACCTCGTGCTGGGACCCCCCCGAACATGGACGTGTATTCCTTTTCTTGCAATATTTATGATTGCCGCGCTTATTTATGGGGTATAAAATTAATTATGTTTAATGCTTATGTGATTTCTCCAACCGACCACCATGAAAGTCACGCCACGGGGAAGATTGGCCTTAGAGAATCGATTGACTCTCTTGCTCTCTCGGGTCTGTATCGTCTTATGAGGTGCGATAATGAACGCCTTTGCGTGTTGCCGGGGGTCGAGAATCGAGCCGACTCCAGGTTCACAACGAGCACAAATGATCGATACGGACTGCGCTACGCTCTTTTGGGCAGTAGAAGGTTTCCTTTAGGAGATCGTTTCCCGGTTAAGGGTCGATTCGGTTTGATTCTGAAGCGTTATTGTTCAAGCGCTTTACCTTTGCGTCCGTGGTAACGATCTCTGATGGTGATGCATACATGACCAGCAACGAATGCTTCACCTTTCGCAATCAACCGCAAGAACCCGCGGAGTTTTACGAGCGAGATTGGTTTTACGTTCGCATGGGTACACCTCCTTTTCGGCACGGAGTTTTTGATGAACCGAACACGTCTACCGTAAGAGTCAGTTAGCTTCGCTAACCTTCTTTTAAGTTGCTGCGAGCTTCGGCATTCCGTTGCGGAGTCGAGGTTATTGGGGTGATTATTTTGACGTTAAAAGAGTTTTAAGTGATTTTTGGTTTTAATGTGCGGTAAAGTTATCAATACTTGGTTATAAAAATCCCATCCCGAGATAATCGGTTGTGTAGCATGTGCAGAAAAAAATAAACATTGCAGCATTCGGCAACTGGTTTTAAAACCATTCTGGTGAATCGGTAAATTTGGTGTTAATATAAATTGAATGGAGTTTTTACATTAAAAATAATGTACATGGCCTACCTTAACAAATCTAACCAAGGAAACAGGAAACTTTTTTGCATTGAAATGCTTCTAACTAGAAATCTCTTTGTATTTTCAAAGTTGATGCTTAAGAGCTCACTACAAAGCGTTACAACTAACAATGTGACAATAGCAATTATATATCTATATTCCGATCGTAGCTCCAGTAGTTTGGACGCAGATTCTGATCGCAGCTCCAGTAGTTTGGACGTCACCTGGAAAATTACGGATTGTTCTGCCGGCATCTTGAGCTAGATGACTTTTAAAGTGAACGAAAGTGCGCCCGGGTTGGATCTTTTCTCAAATACAATTGAGATCTTCATAGTTTCAAAGACGAATCAACTGATACGATAGGCTTGCTTCTTTCGTTGGTAGATCTTTCCAGAACCATAATTTCGACTGCTGCATTTAAGTTCAAAGCTTGATTAGGATATGACATTCCATCATTATTACAGCACATTTATACACAGCTGATGTACTAATAGGCTGTCATCTATGTCTTATCTCCTGGTCAATAATTCTCATTACTCCTCGAATTTATCTAGTCTAGAGCTAGCACAGCTTTAGTGCTAAACGTGTGTAGCCTCTGTGGCAAACAATTTCTTAATACAAGACATATGGAACCAAGGAACGGCATACTTCCGATTCATCACTCATCATGAGCTGGAAGATAGTTATTGATAACACAATTGATCTAAAATCTTCATTTGTATGATACCGGATACATGAGATATATTTTCAGACGACATTAAGACAGCCCATCACATTGATAATTTTCTTCCAAATAATAGATCCAGCAGTAGCTAATATGGGGCCAGTACAGAAAGATCTATGTGGATTAAATACAACAGAACAAACTGAGTTAACTTCATAAATCCAACCTAAAAATAGATCTTGATCGATTGTCAAATCCGCCAAATAGATGCTAGAAGTTTTGTGCTGTTTTTAATTCACGCAATCTCACCTTTTTTTATAAGGCCGTAGACTTGCAAATGCTAAATTACAGCGACCAACATATTGCAGGAATTTATAATATTCAAAAGCTATATGAGCATGAAAAAGGTTCTTGCGTACGATGAAATGCAATGGATTAAGCGAATGGGATATGAATTTCAATGCTAGTCCGCATAATTTATTGTCCGCAGTACGCGCAAAATGCCAAACCTGTCTTATCGTTTGGATCATTTCCACATTTTTTGAATTTGTCCTCGGTTTTGGATTGCCGTCGCGTACATCACATCCTATCACCGCATCGAAACCGCATTATCGCTGCACGTCGCACACTGACCACTGGGCCATTGGCCAAAAGCGTATATGGCTAGCTAGCGCATTGTGATGGCCGCATTTCTTCTGCGTGCTCATAAATTTACGCGCCCTTATCGTACAAAAACTTGTGCCGATGCGTTCTCTAGCTGTTAATTAGCAAACAACAGTCCGCAATCCGCTTCTGTTCCTGCTCCGGAGTTCCCTCGATACGCGACAGGTCCAGTCGCTGCCCCAAAATCAACCATCATCGTCGTCATCGTGTCGTGCACGTTATCTGTGGTCTCTCACGTGCGAAATCGCAGTCCTGTCGTCGCAACGCGCACTCTAGCGTGATCTGTGCGGTATATGACCTACGATTCTTATCGGCCGACACTAAACAGCTGAGCGCGGTTCATCACTCATCAGCTGATTGTGTCTCGAGGCGTTCCCTTCGGCATTTTCGTACCAGGCGCATATTTTTGATGGAGACGATCGAAGCAGTGGTGGCGCCAGAAGTTTGTGGAACAGCGTCTCCAACTTAACTCACGTACTTACCGGTACAAGTGATAAGGGAACGACCGCGGTCGGCTTTGTCGCTCGTTTCGAACCGGCAGTAGCAGTACCAGCAGCAGCAACAGCACACAGTACCAGCGATATTTAATTTAGCCCTCCTCCTCTTGGTGGGTTTTATTTTTATCGCCTGTGTCCGTTTATTACCGTCCTGCTTCGCGCACATTGACACAATCTTCGATCGTCGGCCTTCGTCATCGTGCCCGCCTGTCGCTGGGTAATGAATGAAATGAGCCCCCGGGTTTTGTTTGTTTTGTTTTGTTTTTCGTTTGGTTTTTTTTGTGTGCTGTTCCGCGAGGCGAACCAGGTTATCGATTGTTGACAAAACAATTGAGTCGCGGAAATTGCAACCCCAACAAGGGTAGCAGCACTGGAGCAGGTTGGAAAGGGTGGAAGCTTGATCACGGGATGTGTAATGGGTTTATTGCTCCGCTTACACGATGTGTGTTGGTGCGTTCTGGACGAAGTAGGAGCCGAAGTAGTCGGTAGCAGTTTCACAACCTTTACTACAACCTTCGCTGGTAAGAAGGGTACAATTAATTCATGGCTCAGTGAGGTTGAACTTTAGGTGGTGGATTACGAGATTGCGGATAATCAGTGACTCGAAGAAACAAATCAACAAAAAAGAAAACCATTACACAACATACAACGTTTGCGTAATGCGTAGTAAAATGGACAAGAGAATTTTTAAGCCACAAAATAAGACCTTTGCTAGATGAACAAGTAGATGAACAACCATACTCGGCTGGCAAAATTATGGCGATCACGAACCATATACTTAATCAGTTGCGGAGTGTTTTTGCTCCATACTCCAGGTTTTCCGTTGTTTTGAGTTGGCAAAAATTTGCATTCAAGAAGCGTTGGAGTACATTTTCCAAACAAACGAATGAAATATTGCAGTGGCTGCTTGCTTGGGCATGCATAACAACACCAATGCCATTATGAGCTTGATTAATTTGCGAGGTGTGTTTTATGGAAGAAATAGCTTTCTCGAGATGAACTGTACTGTACACAATTACACCAACTGAACCATTTTTTGCTAGTTCTACTTCTTCATCTATTCCTTTGAGAACTTACAAAGTCTATTCTTTTGAATTTCTCTACGTAAGATTATACTCGTAACTCCTATCCTATCTCTTCTACTATACTACAAGCAAGTTTCCAGTATCTTACAGAATATGAAACCACTAGTACATTTCAAAAAAGATCAAGTTGTTGCACAAGATTTGAACTAAAATCGGGTTATTGTTGGGAAGAGTTTCTCCCCTACGTTAATTAAGAAAAATACAGTTTGGGGCATGCTGTCTGTTCCAGAAAACTTGTTTTATTGGTAAATCAATATATACAGAGCGGTTTAAAAGGTCGAAATTCAACAGGGCGATTTTAACGTTGCAGACAAGATGTGATCTTAAAGATGCTAAATTAAAGGATTTATTATGCTTGTTTATTTAATCTTGCAATGGATGAAGAGATCCTCAAGGCATTGATTTACTAATTGAATTCAAATATACATTCACAATAATTAAAGTATAAACAATTACGAACATGCGTTTAATAACGATCACGGTAGGTCTGTCTGTCTGGTCTGTCTTTGAAACGTTCGATAAATAGACCGACGTCTAAAGTATCTGAAACAGTGTTAAGAACAGTGGATATGTTATGTCGGACCAACCTATCGTCCTGGAACGGGGCTAAACGAAGTGTGCACCTTGTCCTGAGTGGTTGAGATAGTTCATTAATGCACTGCGCATAAGATCTTCTAAGAGAAACAGGTTAAAGACCTAGAAGATTTTTTCGGCCTTGGCATGGAAGCATGGAACAGGAAAGACCTAGTCGTTCTCAATTCGAGCAATAGAGAAGACAGTTTAGCGTCTCTAGGTAACACAAAATATTCCAGGGCTGGACGAACGATACTGCAGTAGAAAGTTGTACACTGTTTCGCGGAGTTATTTGGTTGTCCTGAAGATGCAGTCAAGTAATTGATCTCCTCTAATCCCTACCGACACCGAGGCGAAATATTCATTCGCAGAAGGTCATGGTCATGTTATGCATATAGTGGGATTAGTAGGACATGATATACTTTGAACTCCTGGTCCGAGTCGTCCAATTCTTAGCAGTGAAAAATATTGAAGTCAGCTTATGCGATTGAAGCGAGTCTCAAAGAACAAACGACAAGAATGTAAGACTAGATATGAGTCAGTAAATTTCCATCATGACAATTGAGTGCCAGTTGGGGAATACTGGATGGGACCGTCTAATATGTAGTCCAATAGTACTTCTAGTTATGATCAAAACAGAATGCTCTGAACTTGGCTTGATTTGTTCTTGAGCTCAGTAGTCAAGAATTGTTTTCTTGGTTCGAAATTCATGGTCCGACAGATGGGCAAAAGTTGTAGTATTCTTCTTAGTTTTCTGATAGATTCAATACTTCTCCTGCTGCAAAAAACCTATCAATTTCAAGCTAACAGTGTTTTATCACAAAAACAAAAGTTATATTGATTGACATTGAACGGCAAAGGATACGTTGCCTTTTACACACCGAGCATTAATTACTTACAGTGCTGCCTTTATAACTCATATTAAAAACCTCCGCCTCCCGATTGTCGGCCGGACACGGGGTAAGTTCTGTTGTCAGCATTGTTTATGATGTCCATTGTTTTGTTCCGTGCTAGCAATTACACCACTCCAATCATCTCGTTCACGTTGAACCACCGCTCGATGCCCTGAGACATCAGATAGCGTTTGAATGGTTCGGCTGAATTGTTCCGATCGGTTCCTCACCACATTATTGATGATGGAGCATCGAATGGTCAGTCAGTGGGTCGGTGGTAATGGCAAAAGGCTTTTGTTGCTTTGCACTCTTTGTGTAGTCCAATAAGCCCTTTTTGGAGGCCGCCAGCCATATCTGACAATTGTTTACCATTACGTATGGTTGTACTTGGACAGTTTTTTTTTAGAAGAAACATAATTTATTTTTAGGTTTAGTAAAACAGTTGCAGTCAATTTTAGCGGTTGCTATTGTACGCCGTCAACGAATATTATTTATGAACGTTTTGCAACAGCTGAAAATCATTCATCTTGAACCGCCCGTAGCGAATTATTTCCATTATTGTGGCTGCGGCGGCCGAGCTGGGGTACAATGTAGACCAAATGTCACGGTACAATTTTATGGTGTGTAATCGATTTTAATTGCCCGTACAGTAATCGAATTCGATTGTTCAACCCTTGGGGCGTCTATTTGATTGGGAAAGCGAGTATCGTAAAAAAACGCAAGCTTGAGCACGCCAAACTGTTGACAAAGCGCAAATGCTGGTAAATGTACGTTTGTTAGGTAATTTTCAACAGTCGCTCGTTAAATGATCGAAGAGATATAGAATGGAATGGGCACATGAAATTGGGAAGAAAAGAAATGGCAATTAATATTTCGCTCTCGCTTGACAAACACGAGGGACAATGCTGTTAATCAATGACGGTTGATGCTATTGTGAGTTTCTCCGAGTCGCATAGATTTCAATTGATTCATGTTTAATGCGAGCAGCACTAAACTAAAAACTAATAAACTAAAAAGATTTACAACAAAAGAAATAAAAACGAGCATTAACAGAATATTAAAAATATAGAACCTTAAATAAAATAGGCTAATTTTGCGTCGCAAGTGATAAATAGGTCTACTACACACGGTAACAATATTAAAGCTTAATAATTTCTGTTCAACAAGAGTTTCTGTTCATTATAGTTATACTACACTATATCGGCACTACATTAATAGAACCTTTAAGTCGTCTGTCTACTCATGAACAACAAAAAGCGTTAAATAACCACGCCGAAGTAGTCGGACTGATCAAAATATGGCTTCGGAGCTAGTGTATGAAGTACTACGGGGGATTTGAAGTTATATTGTATTTGGGATTACGTATTTCCTAGAAAGGTGATAAGCTCAAGTGTAACAGCTACAGCTTTATTATAGTACTATTTGGCTCATGCTTATTGATACCCGAATTTATCAAAGAGAGTACTCTTCACAAAACGAGATATTACGGTATGATCATATCATCATCATTAGGCAGATATAAGTAAAAGTAGTTCAAAAGAGGTGCCATTTTTTAGCCTCTATTCCTATCCATTCAATCCTTTTAAAACATGGTAATGTTTTATTACCGTTGGTACTTGGCAATAGAGAAGAAGATCAATATATGCACTTTAATAAGTCGTAACTTTGATTACAATCATGACGTAGAATAGAAAAAAAATAATATAATTAATTAGCAAAAGAACATTTTGACGGGCCATTTTGAGTCCTCTGTAACGTCGGCTAACCTGTCATTCCTGCAATCGGAGTCGGAGGAGGAAACTTCGGAGACCAACTTGTACAAGTCAATACAGATCTCAACATACGCTGATAACATTTTGAGGTTCTCCTATGTGGCCGACGCTTACCTTGGGATCGAGTAAGCAGCATTGAACCTTAGATGAAGTCGAACAAGCCAAAAACCAGAATGATGAGAGCTATCAACAGCAAACAAAAACCAAAACTGATTTATGCATTGGCGATGTACAGATAGTAAATCGCACCTTTGAACTCATCCATAATCAAATGTCAGCACCGTCGACTTCTCCACTCAAAATATCTGGAGCAGGACCGTTAAAGTCCCAGAAGTCATAAACGCTTCTTAGACTTAGACTCTGTCAAAAACTTACCAAACCCTCTTGGTCGCGTTTGAGCTGAAGATGCACAAAGAGGATTTTGGTCCCGTATGTAGTACGGTAATGACACCATCATCTCGTGCAACGAATTAGACTCTCTCCGGTGGGCTGGTCATGTCATGATAATTGCACCAGACGAGCCACTCCGTAAGCGTTGGGTGGTGCTTGAAGCGGTTTTAGCGTCTGCTATGTAAGTAAGTAAGTACGGAACGTGAAAAGAAGCACTTCGTCTACAAAAATTGAAACAACTTGTCAATTTAAATTCTTTTTTTGCACTTGAATTTAAAGTACGATAACGCATAAATAAGCACGTGCCTGTTACTGCATATCCGATGTAACAAGATCTGAGATAAAAGACATATTTAAATATCAAATTTTCAAATGGTCGATTTCATACAGATACTGAGACTTGTGTGCCATGTGTTCGAGTTGCATGTGTACTCTCCCTGTTCCCAACCGGTTTACCACCCATCAACACATCAATCGGAAATCAGTAAATTGATGCTTGCTCTCAATGTCCGACACTTACCACATCACACTGCAACGGGTCATTACAAACCGGGAATTAAAGTGTCGCTTTCGCATGGGGGTGTTCTGCCGTGGATTGCGATTCCTCGGATGCACGGATCTCTCGTACCACACGCGAGTGCTACACTAAAGGTACAACACTGCACGCACCCAGTCAACCATTAATAGTTGCATCAAATGAACAGCCGCTCGGGTTGGTTCCCCGTGTGATGGCACGGTACACACTAACGAATCGGTGGTTGCACACGTACAAAGCACATGCCCGACACCACTAGCACTTGGGGGTGCAGCACATCACGTACCCCGGTTTCGCGGAAACTAGCGGCAATTTAATATTTGAAATTTGAATTTTATGCTTGATTTGCGTTCGGTTGCGCGGTCGGCATGATGGCTGACCGTGCTGTACTGTACAGGACACACCACTCGCTGGTGTGTACGTTACGCACGGCTATCTATCATGGCGCATGACGATGATGACGATGTGGATGTTCGCCCATTCAAGCATGATTTGCGTTCCGTTTATGGTTCAGTTGGAAACAGTGGTTTTTGGGAAGCAGTGGAGTGTTCGAGTGTTTCACAAATTAAATGAAATACCGGCAACAGTAGCTAACCACCGATCCCGGGACACACTCCGGGGACGCCTCTCTCAGTGCGCCAGTCGTAGCATTTGCATTACGCGCGTATGGGTGTCCCCAATTTGAGGCCAATATTTATTTATTCATTTGTTGTTATTATTCTTGGCCGAGGCCATAAATAAATGAACTTCACGCAGGGCCATAGAGAGAGCGCGCCGGGGTCATTTGATTATCCATATGCGTGAGTGTGTGTTTCGATCGATCGCATCCCGATTGTCGGATGCCGTAGACTCCGGGACACTGTGCACAACCGTTTCTCGCGACCGCACAACCGACCGGTATGTTTATTCAACATATTTATGCTGCCGCTCGGTACCAACCATTCGCCTACACTGCCGAGGGTTCATATTTTGATGTGACCCAGGACAACGTTGCGGCGGGTTCTGGTCCCATAATTCCGTATCGAGTTTCTTACACCGCTTCGTGATCGTTTCGCTGCATATCAAAACAACCTCGAAAACACATGGCACAGACCGGTCCGGTCGTTCCAGGCGCGCAGTTTGACTTTCGTTTGCTTCTGTTCCGTTCGGTGTGCTCTGTATGCCAACACAGGGCAGAACCTCGTTTGCATAAAACTTTGCCATATCAATATTGATATTTTAATGCACATTCGAACGAACGAACGAGACTCCCAGCGCCCAAGTTATTTCTTTATGCCTTCAGCGTGCAAGAAGTCTCAAGTCTCTGCGCCACTCATCTCGAAAAATGTTTTGCACGCCACTACTCCGCTCGAAACCAAAGACGACGACGATCTTTTCCGATAGGCATCGATGAGAGTGGAAAGATAAGTTTTTCGCCAACCTAAAAGGCCTGTTGTCGAGTTTTAGGATCGTTTGCTTCAACGTTCGGATGGTTTTGAACTGTTATTCGCTTTTAGGAAGCCATTAAAGGGGAACGTGACAATGTTGCGGAGGAATTGTGCCTTCGCGGGTTATTCTGAGTTCATGCCCCCTCTTTGTTTGTTAAATATTTGAGCAAATTATTCTTAACGATAGAGAACTTTTGTGACCATTTTGCGACATTCGACGACGGGTTATTCCTAGCAGTAACCGTTCCAAAAACGGGGCCAGTTTATGTTGGTACAGAACCATCCCCCCCAGTACGGTGTGGTACAAATGTGCGCACGGTGAAATTAAACCCCGGCCCGCCAGCTGTCATCGACAGGCGGCAAGTGGTCGTCTGTCCGTGTTTGTCTTTCTGTCCGTCGATTGATAGCGCATCTCAACACACGTCACTCTTCCAACGTGCAACAACGGACCCGGTTTGGTCACGCAGCAACAAAAACTAATCGCAAAGTAAAGAAAGCAAACGACGTCGGAAACTTGCCGACGTAAATTATAAACAGCCAACGGAAGCATCAAAATTGAATGTCATAATCATAAAAGAAATACGAGAGACCCCAGGAATAGACACGGAAACAAACCGAGCCGGGAAAAACTTTGTGCAAACATCACCGAAACGAATGCCCGAATGCGTGTGTCCGGGGGAGAGAGAGAGAGAGAGAGAGAGAGAGAGAAAGAGAAAGATGTGTTAAAGAAAGTAAAAACTCATGTTTTCCAACTGGCATCTTACCTCATGCCGTCCGCTGCGTCTTGTCCAAGTTCCAAGTATCAACTTTGCCATCCATTATGGCATCATGTTTTGCTGGAGAGTATCATCGTTGTGAGCAGTGTGACATCAAAGGGAATGGTTTCTCTTTTATTTTGTCCTATTAAAGCACATCCTATGCCCTTTCGCCGGTTGGCGGCGGAATGGCAACGCAGCAGAATGGGGAAGCACAAAATTTGCCTTTCCGGAATGTGTGCAAGAAGCATAAATGGCTAAAATAAATTAAAGGCTGGAAACAGTTGCAGAATTTGGTCCTTGGTTTTTCCTTGTTAAAGTGAAAGCAAGTGAAATGCAAAAAAGCAAACTGTCTGATGTCTTTTAACTTAAAGCAAATGAGTTCCCCAAAAGAACCCCACGATATGGTTGCTGCACTATCGATTACCCTGCAAATATGCCCAGAGAGTCGAGCTGCTCTAGAGCCATTATCGGATAGGGCTGGTGCTTTAACGATAACGCTCTTTCGAAAACCATTTCGTTTGTCGGATGTTGTAAAGCCGTTAAAGACAGAACCAGACACACGGAATTATGCTTCTTAATGTTGCCGGACAGAAAAGTAGTTGTGCAAAGCGCATTATGGAAGCAACTGTTAGGCTATTCCAGCTGTGTGCCTTTATTCCCATACCTTTTGTTGAACGGAGTTTGTGAAGCAATTGCATGGCCCTTTGGCTTTGTACGGTATGATGCGAGATTAAAATCGGTTTGGATCGTTACGGTGTAGTGATGCTTCTTGGCCAGTGATGTCAAACTCATTTTGACTCACGTGTCGGATTATAAGTGTAGCGTAAAATAGCTCTTGCGAAAAATATAGCTGTGAACCGTTCGGAGTTTGATTTGCGACTGACTTAAATTTTTATTCTTAACACTAATACATTTACAATGTTAGTAAGCTTACATCTACGCTCTTATTCTAATGTTATAGTTCATAGTTCAATACTTAACATTCCGCCCCCCGTGGAAAGGTTACTTTCTACCAGTAATTCGCTATTCATTTCTCATCAGCCTATCTCTGTCTAAGGTTGAACTGGCAAAATACAAATTTTTGAAATCGCTCGTCGATAAACCCCCTCTTTTGTGCGAACCTCAACAACGCGTATGTTTCCGTCTTTGCCTTTGAATGTTTGTACCACTCTTCCCATAGCCCATTTTAAAGGTGGCAAGTTATCTTCTTTTAACAGAACCATTGTACCAACCATTATATTGTCCCGCTGTTTCGTCCACTTCGTCCGCGGTTGCAATCCCGACAAGTAGTCCGTTGTCCAACGTTTCCAGATTCGACGCAAGAATTCCTGAATTTTCTGGAAGCGATCAAGCCGATTTACGTTTAAATCTTCGTATGAAGGTTCGGGAATCGACACCAAGGTTCGATGGACGAGAAAATGTCCAGGCGTCAAGACTTCTAAGTCCTCCGGATCTGACGTTAGTTGAGTTAGCGGTCGTGAGTTTAAGCAGGCTTCGATTTGAATCAGCAACGTTTCGAGATCGTCCTTCAACAGTACTTCTGCACCGATGGTGGATTTCAGATGGTTCTTTAAGCTTTTAATCGCTGCTTGTTTTTATATCTATTTTAACATCATTTTCTTCCTCGTTAAGACCTGCTTTAGTAAATTCTTCATTTTCCTTAAGAAAAAATAAAAATTGATCTAATTCGTCTTCCAAGTTGCTAACATCTATATCTTTGCTATAAATCTCTACCAGGGTTGTAAGAAGTTGTTTTCTGTTTTCCACTGACAAATTCCAGTCATAAAAAATTCTGAATGGCTCTAAAACAGAATAATATTTTTCAGCTCTTTGTAGGATCTGTGCTCTAACGTTATCGCATATTATGTAAAATGTATTTACTATGAACTCTTCCCTTACAGTAGTGAACTGATGCTCATGTTCTCGAGATTCTTCATGGAAAAGTTTCCTCTTACGCACACGTTTTTCTTCAGTAAAAAAGGAAGACAAATCCGATAGCTCTTTAGCTCCTTCTTCAACATTCGCAAAATCAGCTCGAAAATGATCTATAAATTTTACCAAAGAATTCAATAATGCTGCTCCTTTTAAAAGTTCACATTCCACACTTTGGAGCGATTTACTAGTAGCATTAATTCGTTGGAGAATTGTATTCCATATGACAGTCATTAAGGCAGTCTCATGCTTTGCCATTTGCTTGAGAAGCGAATTTGCTTCATCTATTGTGGCTAGTTTTTCATCTGTATCTCTACAAATTTCAGACAAAGCTTCTTCTATATTTTTAAATCCCACTTTTAATGCCAAAACTGCATCTGCTTTTGCAGACCATCTGGTAATTGAACATCTTTTCAATAAAACAGGTGGTTGATTTTTATTCTTTTTTAAACACTCTGTCAAAATTTTCCATCGATGGGTTGACGAAGAGAAAAAATTGTACAATTTTTGTAAAAAACTGAAATAATGTACAGCGGTTGTACAATTATCAGCCGCAAAATTAGCTACAAGGTTTAAAGAATGATTAGCACAGGGAATAAAAACTGCACTTGCACTATGTTGCTTAATGCGGGCTTGTAATCCTGAGTATTTGCCAGCCATGTTCGACGCATTGTCAAATGACTGACCTCGACAATTAGAAATATCTAATCCCAAATTATTAATTTTACTCAAAACTTCTTGTTCTAGATAAGAAGCATTATGCCTATCAATTGGAATGAATCCCAAAAAACGTTCTACAACTTTTCCACAGGATGCAACATACCTTATAATAAAAGTTAGTTGATCTATATGAGCTATGTCGGGAGTAGAATCTACTATGATGCTGTAATATGTGGCTAATTTTATATCTTCTACTATTTTATTTTTAATGCTGTCACTTATAATCTCTAGAAATTCATCGCATATATGATGCGACAAGTAATTAACGTTTCCACGACCTTGATGAGCATATTTTTCTAAATGTAATTTTAAAAATTCATCGTATTCACTTAAATACTCTAAACATGACATATAATTTCCCTTTCGGTTGCTTTGTTCACTTTCATCGTGTCCTCTAAACGCTATTCCTAAACGACTTAATAATTTGATTGTACTAACTACACGCTTGAGGACTTCTCGCCAATATTTCTCTTCTTTTTCAATTTCTTGCAATAACTCAGTATCAACTCTATTCGCCGTATTTGATCTTTTGTACAAACTGCACATAGATGCTATGTGGTCTTTGGAAGTTTCATGACCCGAAAGAAGAGTGGTGATAGACTTCCAATTATTTAGACCTGTTATAAATTTTGAAGATACATTGGAAAACAGCAAACATGGATAACAATACACAGATTTAGTGGTTTCTGAAAATACGAGCCATGTCCTCTCTTCCAATATTCCATTACTTTTTTTTCTATAAAAATGATCTTTACAAAGACTTCTGTAGTAAACATCGTCTTTATCCTTGTATAATGTCTTCGAATTCTGAATGTTACCGAAATTTGCAGGCTTATTTTTTACTATATAATCGATAAACTCTGCAGAAAAGGGACGTTTCCACTGCGAAATATCAACCGGAACCGAAGATAAATTCGATGAACCAGATTGTAGTGGTTCAATGATTTTTAAAGTCTTCGAACAACCAGCCTCAGGACTTTTTCGTAAATCGGCAGGTGGTACAACGTCCGATTCTTTTATTTCGGTTATTTGACTTTCCTTAAAATAGCAAGATGCTTAAAAAAAGCGAAACCGATAAAGAACGCGAAGAACCTGATAGAAGCTGTAAGAAGGTTCTATAATGGAACGCAAGTACTAAAATGTTACTTGAAAGTAACGAAAGAATACAACACGATATTTGTTGGTGAGAAGGTGGTAATATTTTTATATATTTAATATAGTTAGTACGCAAAACGTAAGAACTGGCTTATCGAGACACACAACTAAACGTTTCTTGGCATTTCATGTAATATTTTGTGTACGCAAATTGCAGGTGATATAACAGGTTTTACACTTTCCGCTATCTGGAGGTAACAACCCCCCCCCCCCCCCCTTCCGGGGCTGAGTCGTCGAGAGCAGTTGTAGGGGCCCCAACTGTCTCTCCGCCTAGGGCCCCGAAGGGGCTTGATCCGCCACTGATTGTTCGCTCAAAACCATCCAACAAAATGGTGTTCTCCGCATACGCTTCTCGCTTTACCGAAGGTGTAGCGAAAAGTTCGTCTAAGTACCGCCGCACTAACACCTTTTTATTTTCATATCGAGTTTTTAATAGTTCCCACGCGACACTGTAATTAGCAGCTGTAATTTCCACCGATTCGATCACTTGAGCTGCTTCTTTTGATACCACACGCTTTAAATAGGTGAGTTTATCTACTTCCGATAAACTTTGATGCCCGTCGATCATACTCTTAAAAGCGTCCCGAAACGCGGGCCAGGATTCTAATGTTCCATCAAATTTTGGTAACGGAATTTCGGGTAAGCGCACATTCGGGTTCGACACCTTTGGTGCGTGCGCTGCACTTAGCGTCGACGCACACAACGCAGCCTGGCGCCTTTTCAGCGTGAGAGAGAGCTCGAATCGACGCCGCTCGAACTCCTCGTACTGTCTCTCTTCTTCTTCCACCTGTTCTAGCACCATTGTTGCAAGGCACGTTGAATGTCTAGCTTCGAAAGCGGACGAAATAGATGCTAATTGTTCCGAGCACTCTTGAAAATAACTCGGATCCGTATTCTCACTTGCACTTATTGCGATTGCCAGCGATTCTAATCTACGCATCATATGCGCATGGTAACGTGCGAACATACTTGGCACGGATGTCGCTTCCTTTGGGCTCGATGCACCTTGCACTTCACTAAAAGTGATTTCGGGGTTCGACATTATTACCGAATATCACTACGAACACTATCTATTAACGGTTCAAGCTACCAGTAATCAGCTAAACGATCGGCTATCGATCCGGCTCGAAGGACCAATTTTTATGTAGCGTAAAATAGCTCTTGCGAAAAATATAGCTGTGAACCGTTCGGAGTTTGATTTGCGACTGACTTAAATTTTTATTCTTAACACTAATACATTTACAATGTTAGTAAGCTTACATCTACGCTCTTATTCTAATGTTATAGTTCATAGTTCAATACTTAACAATAAGTTTGTAATATTAATGCTATGATTAATTTAAAAATGATTTACTTCAAAAGTTTCCTAAAATTGATTAAATGGACACGCTTTTGAGAAATGGATAAGATTTTGTGTGGACAAGCTTCATTAAATCGCGCTAATGCTTGTACCTGAGCTTTGTTCGGTGGCATTCTCAGGCAGGGCAGGTCCTATTCTCTACAGCTATTCGAATGAAAAATCTAACAGGATTACACCAATCGGTGTTGGTGGTCATTCGACATTGCATCGGGGCGAAAGAACTATCATCCCTATCAAACTCACTAAAACCATATCCGTAAACACAAAATGCTGTTTATAATCATCAAACTTGAGTTGCTGGATCAATTGTATCTTATATCGGTGTAGGTTGTAGTTTACATGTAGAATTCATTATGTTGAGGCGATTCCTTAAATAGGCGATATGCTTGGCAGATATGTTTCTTCGAATCCTGTTCACTATTTTGCTAAGAGTCATGATAATAATGAGATGCACACTACATTAAAATTTAATGAATCTTGCAACCTCAACATCAAGAACTGTCAAATTAATATATTTTTATAGCTTACAACAGTCGATTGTTAGAAAATTTAATGCAACGAACATAACATAACGAATAAGTCACGATCTTGTGATATTGAAAAAAAAACAGAGTGATTAAACCACATTTAGTGTACAAATTAAGACTTAAGGAAATATGCGTAATAACGGTAGGATAATGATATTTCACGCAAAGACTCACTATCCAAAAAAATCAAAAGGAATCTCTACACAGTAAATTACAAATTTAAACGTTTCATTATAGCTAACCAATCAAAATTAAAGTAAACAAGTATATCGAAATGCAATAGGAATTAAGATTAACAAAAGGATGGTATACAAGTATGGAAATTCCTTTAAACATATTCTCACAAACGGTCCCCCAAAAAAATCTTATAAAATAAAGAACCATCGTCTAACAAGATAGTCTCGTTCGTGCAGCAATTCTTGCTGGACGTCCGTTGCTGTAATAACTTCTACATGGAAACTGTATCTACATCTACATGGCTTCATATCTACCTATGGCAATCGTGACGTGCATTTGAAACAGTGTACTTCAACGTGTTTATTATTATTCAACATTTATTATTTCTATTTCTTTACATCTGTAACATAACTCGAGGGTTATATGCAGGACGAGTTACTCACTAGAAAAGGCACTTTGAAAGGCTCCAAAGTACACGTGAATACTACAGTGTTGAATGAATTTCCGGAACAAATTAAAAGGACTCGTTTGACAGCCCTGTTCTAGACCATTTCTTGTAAAATCGACACAATTGCTTTGTTGCAGGCAAACCAAGGACGGAAAGGACAGTATCTTTAACGATTTAAAATCTACCGTTCTTAAATAACGCGATGTAAGCGATAGATTGAGCATCCATCCATGCCAACCATAATTAGAACCCTTCTTCGCCAGGTGCGGCACATCAAAAGTGAGAAAACGAATCGAAATCCCGCTGGCAGAATCATCTCATTTCATTAACGCACCTCGCGCTGTGATGGTTTTATAAACACGGCTTACGGTTACTGCGCGTGTACTATTAACGCGACGAGCAGGTTGTGGCAACCCCGTAACGCTGAAAAGGAATTTTCTAAATTGATGACATTTCCATGAACCGGGAACTGGGATGAGGTTTTCATCCCATCAAAAGGATTTTATGTTTGCCGCGGAGCATTTCTCGTACACCCACCCACAAGAGCAAGACGCCTTCAAACGTTCCTTGTTCGCTCAGGAGTAAGATAAATCGCCATCGAATGACACAACCGATTGGCTGCATTGACGTTCGCCGACTGCGAAACAGACGAACCCCTTTTCCAGCTTTCTTTACTGAAGGAATTTCAGCCCGCTTTTTTGATCCCGTAGGGTCGCGAGGCAAACAAACGACGGCAACGCACACTTAAGAGGCATTATCACGGCTATTATCATCTGAACGTCGACAGTTTTGATAAATATTTATCCTTCCGATCCGAGGGTACACATTTTCGTCCGTCTGTGTTAGGGTTTCTGGGAGGGTTTTCGGGCACCCAGGAACTTGCTCCTTATTCGGGCACTCCCTTCACATTGAATTTATTGCCCCTGGCAGTGCGGGCGCTTTCGCTCAATGCTGGCACAGGGGTTGTAACGCTGGTAAATCCTTCGCTAGAGTTTGATTGCACGAGTGTGCTGTGTGCTTGTCGTACAGGCAACGCGCAAGTTTTTGTTTGCCAAGGCGTGGGCCATCACCCTTGCGTACGACAAGTCGTCCAATTTGGAAACTACAATCATCATCTACGGTTCGCACATTCACACCACACTCGGGGCACAACCGACGGCAACAGAGAAACAAGATTATCCTGTGAAGAAGCTGTCCCTGATTAGATGAACACCACGAGCACGAGCAGTGGAGATGAACACGTGACGGGAAATGTTTTCGGAGATGGGTGGGCACCCTGTTGGCGAGGGCTAGCCGAGAAACATTGACCTTTAATTAAGTGGTCATTTGTCGTGTGTCGATTCCGAACGGTTGCCATGGATCGACCGAGGGAACAACCACACAGTCACGTGCAGCATCAACGAGAAGCGTTGCTCCAGGCAACCGGAGCGGAGTACTGGTCACAGAAAACCCACTGGAACGCCTTTTTACGTCCCGGAAGTGGCCTCAAGGATTCGAAATGAAATTATAAATTTAATGCTTGTGACGTGCAGCAAAAGCCGAGAAAACCGTGCCCAGTTCAAATCCGGTCAACGCAGTAGCACAACAGCAGCAGCAGGAGTAACCCCAGTAACATAGCATCACCCCATTTCCGGCCAAGCCCTCTCCACGTGATGGGGGACGACGACTTCCGGCACAATGAAACTAACCGAATCGGAAGAAAAGCGAAAGGGAGGAAGCAGCTGTCGGGTCGGGAGCGTCCGGGGCCGAATAAACGGAAGGATGAAATGAATTTATGGGGACATCCAATGTTTCATAATTTAATTTGAAACGCTGAAAACTGTCATAAATAATCTTTCTCTTGTTTTTGCTCTTCTGCACACGAACCGTTGTCCGTATTCGGCCCTGTGACTTCCTCCATTACGGGGGGAGTAGGATTTGGATTTATCTACCCCATTTTTGGTAGATCCTTTCTCACAAGCCCAACGGAATGGAAGTATGCGGGTCTTTAAAATTATATGAATAGTGTGCGAGACAGAGACTTTTAGATAGAGTGGTCCTTGGTGTGTCTCTCTGCCTTTTAGCCTAATCAGTGAGAATTCCTTTCGAATCTTTACTTACGGCCGGAAAACGTGAGCAAAATGATAAATGACACGGTATGAATTGGTCGGTAACGAGGAGCAAACCTACTTCTTGCCGTTGGTAACACAGAGCTCTAGAGGACTCCCCGTCACCTTGATGTCAGCTGATTGCTTTTAAGGTGAAGTTTCGTACATTGTACCAAAAGTTCTGATGATGATTATTTAAAGGAAGAAAATGGACAATTATGTGCTCGTCTCTCTTCTTGTTTTTTAGATTGCTAGCCCTTGTTTAATAATACGCTCTTTGTTGCAGGTTTCACAAAGCAAGAACGTTATTAAGGGGTACGGAAACGTGGCAGAGTTGGAAAGTACATGGAACATGGGACAAAGAGCGATAATTTTTGATTCACTAGCGCATTGATCGAACTCAACAACAGCAACAATGAAAAGCAGTCGGTTGAATCAAAGCAGATGGGCTACATAATCGTGGGGCGTTGTATGCGTTCTGGGGTGTAAATTGATTGATTAACCTAATCAGAGGGGACAAATGCTTTAGATTGAATTCGGTGGGTGTGAATAAGTTGAATTTGGATTTCTTTTGAGGACTGTTTTTAGCAGCAGTAAGAGCTTTTAACCAAATATTTCCAATCAAGGATTGTACGAGTTTAAAAGACGATAACATCGGATAAGAGCAGAGTTTTCCTAACAAAATGGCGGACGATAAGACAACAAACAGGCAATTTTGACAATAAACGTTTGGATAGTTGGGAACTTCACAATTTACTTACAATTTTTCGATTTTTAAATATGCCTAAACTGTAAGGAAAAGTATGTTAATGCAAGAAAAAGTTCACTAAGCCTGTTTAAAATTAATTAAATTTGACGAAAATTATTTATTATTCCAATATGACGGCTGAAAGCCGTATTTTCACCACCGCGTGTGGTGATTTTATATAATTCATGTTTAATAGATACAAGGCATTTCCTCCTTGTAATTTGCCTTATCCCGGGCATGCTCGGTGTGGATGAGTAGTGGGTGGTTGTTATCTAATTCTATTGTGGTTGTTGTAGTGTGGATGTGATGTAGGCTGTATTTGGTCGCTGATTCTATTAATTATTGCTGGTAGGTGCGGTGATTTGACGAAAATAAATAAACATAATATTGCCACACTTTATTACTTCATATTGAATACAAAATGATTGGTATCCGGAGGAGGTTTGTCCTAAAAAATCTTAAGAGTGCTGCTAAGGTCGCGCTTTCAGTTGCTCTTGTTTGAGTAACTGTCACATGCCTTCTGGGTCCTAGGCCGTTTAATTTCCCTTTCAAGAATTATCTTTCCAGCGGCTGTTTTGTGCATAACTGCATCTATACCGCAATCATAGGTATAGATGATTCGATGGCAACCAAAATGCTCTCCTGTTCTTTATCCAGATCAGTAATTGAGTATGCATCCGTAGTGTGGTGGCCTACGGCTACTCGAACCCTGACACCCAACTTACGCACAACTTATGTGGTATTGACATCACGATCGGCCACATTCTTACTGTCTGCCATGAACACACGAGGCACCGAGCCATATGCAAACTAAATACCGACCTCGCAACCTTCCAATCACCTGACAAACAGCACCATAAACGACGTCTCTAATTTTTATGCATCAGCAACTTGTATAAAGAGAATTTAGATCAGTGAATCAGTATTCTAACAACAAATAAACCACATACGCAATAGTTCTAAGCAATTGTTAAGCCATACACATGACATTTGTACAATAGCATTACTCCATTTATGTTACAGTAAAGAGGCGAATGGAGACTTTAAGGTTCAAAGTCTATATAAAATAAAAACAAAATGCCCGATCCTTGGGGCGTCTGGAGTCTATCCAGCGAAAATGAACTAAGCTTGCTCTACGTACGACGACTTCTCTGGGTTACAGCGGGCTAGAGATGACGGTTCTAAAAACCCGGAACCTTTTCCAGAAAGTTAGGTGCAACGGAACCGTCCGGAACAGTATGAACCGTCCAGGATTGTTGAGGACCCCTAGAATGACAATCTGCTGGCTAGATATCTGCTGGAACTGGTCCGTCTGAGGGTTTCATGCGTCATGGAAACGTCATTAGGAAGTACCGTGAGTTTTGGGCGGATCCAAACTGCTCCAGAAGCGACCTAGCGACACCATTTTTACAGAATTGGCACTGGAGTCACATAGGCTGGATCTGGATCAGAACCGTGAGTACATTACAGAAAACCCATCACTACAGTGGACGCTGTAGTCCTTCTCGGTTTGGTGCGCAATACGCAAAGATCATTCTCATAGCAGAGCTGATTGACAATCGAATCGAATTACCGATTCTGTTCTCCGCGATCAACTTGTGCGTCCCGGCAAGAATGCTCCACTTAAAAGGAGCTTACTCGGCGTAGAGAAGCGTCTTTCTCGTTCTGGTCCCTCTGATCCATTTCTTTGAAGGTATCATAAATTTAATGTTACATGTGACCGGTACGAGTCTATCCTGAGTAACGTAGGAATTATTAATAGCACCTATTCAGTGATTCCCTAAGCTAGTTATTGCTTAAATCTTGATAAGCGTTCAACTTTAAATTAGCTTTAAATTACCTCGAGAAGGTCATAGTAGTCCGTTGCATGTTACCAGCAAATTTAAATTTAAACAGTTAGATTCAAATAAACAAACAAGTATGTTTCCGTCATTTTTCCTACATTAGATGTATCGGATTGAACGTAATGAATCACAAAGAAAAAAAAAACACACAAAACTACGCTTCGTTATAACTGCACGATTTTGTGAACGAATACAAACTTATCCCAAATAATCTTCACATATCTACGGACGTCCATAATCAAAAACTTTTCCATTGTTTCGAAACAATGCAAAACCTATTCCGTTTGTCCTTCCCATCACCACATCGTCCAAGCATCCTGGACAAGTTATTTTGTGCAAAGTTTGGTTCAACTCCACGCTCACCGGGAGAGCATTTTCATTAAACTCAATTCCAATTATTATGCGATCTCTTGAACGTAAAATTCCATCACAATGAGGAAGAACAACGGTGCGGTTTATGCACTGCTACCAAACTTACCCTGACGCATTCCTAAGCTCGTTCACTCCGTACACCAGACTTAGAAAGAGATGTGCAGAACCAAAGGAATACCTTTCGGTGGGGTAGAATAATTAAAACGAAAAATGCTCTCGGTGTGTGTGTGTGTGTTTTTGGTACCAATGTCGCCGACAGTATCCCTTTCGGCCAGACAATATGGCAGAGGGAAGTCGGCAGGTATTTAAGCGCTCCGGTACAAAATTTGTGCTTCAAAGTGTGACTGGAACAACAAAAGAGCAACGGGAACATCGTCCCAACTCGAGTGAGCAGCCTCATGCCAGCATCACCAATGTTGTTGCTGCTGTGCAGTTTTTTTTGTCTTCTTCTGCTAGATGCCGCCGGTATCTGCAAGTACGGTGGTGTGGTACACTTTACAGACAGGAAAAGTTGCCATTATGTCGCTCTCTGATGCTGCTGCTGCTGATGCTGATGCTACTACTTTCTCGGAGTCTCTGTATCCGAGTGCCATTTTATTATTCGCGATCCCTTTATTGCCAACAACCGTGGCTGGACGACGGTGTGTGCCCTTTTGCGCACGACTGTGGAAGCATTCCGGTGGCCGCCGGCTGTGTATGTGTGCTCTATTTTGTCGTTTTCGTTACTTTTACGACCGAACGTGTTTTGCAATTACGTAACGACACTTTATTACCGAAACACATGTTTGCCGAAGGGTTTTCTGTCCCTCCCTTCCATCTCCAACACACAGCTTCACCTTGCACCCTAACATATTGCAGAAAAGGAGACACGTAGGAGAAGAATCCCGTTGGGAAAACATTCTGCGTTCTAGCATCGTTTGTGTGCGTTGGCTTTTGGCTTTACCACGAGTTCAACTTTGCTTTTGCACAATTTCATATCTTATTATTGCTGAAAGTTGGCCAAATTCCGGTTTTACCGAGATCTGGAGTTGCTGGAGCATATGAGAGTGAAGGCATTGCTCTGGAATCGATATCTTTAGCGGTAGAGCTACTGAGCATGCAGCGTGTTAAATAGCTGACAAAGAGACTTCATTTGTTCACTTTTGTTCGCAGAATATTGAAACCCGCCAACCAGGACTGTGATTTCTATTATTCGCCGATTATCGTCTAGTTCTAAGATCTAGAAGTTCATAAGGCACAAATGCAGGCTGTATGAATTTGTAAAGAATGTAAAATTCCCTATCGCTTGCATCACCAAAACTTGGTATGAAATATTCTGCTGTCTTTTACAAAGTTTTTCCCGTAAACCCCGTTGTGTGTGACGTAACATGCCTTTACCACGCAAGGAACCATCCTCGGAACCATCCTCAGAACGAGAAGAGGAATCAATTGGAATTTTGATGCTACGCAAGAAGCATCATTCGTACCTTAACCCCATGGTTCGTGCCAGGAATATTGCAAATAGCGCAACGTCATCACTTAACACCGAAAGGGGTTTGTGTGCCAAACGGTACGCGGTACGACCCAAGAATCCATAAGCTGTGGATGTAAAACTAAATTCCCGGTGTGCACGAGAGCACTGTGTGGCTGGTAATATTCGGCGAGGTAAAAGTTTACGTGAGCAAACGTGTGCGCGTTATTGGATTTTCTGTAGGCAAGACATAAGCCACCTTCGTGTGCTGCAGGCAAAAACTGGCCAAGAAGTGCACGCTCATAGTTCACGGCATTCGACGAGCGACGCACACATTCCACTGATAAATCCCTCCACCGGCAGATAAGTAAGGTAAGCTTGTGGTGTTTCCTCCGGAAGTTTCTTACCGATGTCAGCTAAGTGTATAATTTCAGCTATAAATTCTTATGTACAGTTTATGCTGTACGACGCATCGAAAGTGCTAAGGAGATAAGTTTTGATTTAGCAATAGTGGGTTAAGCAGACGTAGATCAAAGAGGTTCAAATATCTCATTTTGTACAGCTTGAAGCACCTTCAGATAATATATTTTTCCAACAGAACACTGCCGTTTAACCAAATTATTATGAACCAGTCTATTTAGCGTGTTTGCGAAGCATGTTTATCGAGCCCTAGTCGGAAATGGATGCCAGACCGTCCAGAGCGGAAGTGCTCGAGAACTATTGAGCAAACACAATTTGGACCGTTACCAGTACCGGGAAGCCACACGTCACACGTAATCTATTCCATTCCATCGGGAGTAACGTTCGTTCTCTTTGATGTTTCTGTAGGGTTTCCTGCGAACGAAGGCCGAATTCATAGCTAGTGTAATGCTGAACTTCACGCTAGGTTTGTATCTGTTTATCTCCGGGAAGCTTATTTAAAGCATACACAGCTGCTGATACGCTTAATTTAAGAGATGCTTCAGTTGAACGCAAAACCTTCATTCTTGGTCTTGATTTGCGTAAAATACATGGTTTGATTGCATCTTTGAAGATAAGGATACATCATGTTTTGAAAAGGTTCGAGAGGACACTTTTTTTTTCTTACCAATTCCGGTTTCCGAATGAAGCCGCAAAACTAGAAGTTTAGAGTTTAGGAGCTCGTATTCTGAAAAAAGAGTAAAAAAGAAAGTAAACTTTTAAAACTTAACCTCGTATTTGTTTGTTGATGCACAAAATACACGAAGATAGAACATCTTTTGATGTTTTCGCTCAGAATGAGATACTAATATTCTTGTACCATTACGGCTTAAGCCGGCGAGTAGCGAGAGCGAGAGAGAACATAAAAACAAAACATGGCACGATACCGCTTGCACCGCACCAAAAGCAGGATATTGGATAGGGATGAATGATTTCATCATTCCACTGCCAAGGAAAAGGAAGTTGGCTCGAAACAACAACATCAAAGCTAATTTGGATTCGTTCCGCCAGAGTACACACCACAGCCAGAGCCACAGAGATCGAGAACATCTCGTAGCTCGTCCTATGACGTATGGATGAAAGTAACAGTGCGCAGTAGGGTCCCGGGTAGCTCTCCTTGTAATGTAACGGGCGGGCTTTACAGTGACGAGGTGGCCGAGTGGTTAAGGCGTTGGACTGCTAATCCAATGTGCTCTGCACGCGTGGGTTCGAATCCCATCCTCGTCGAGTTAGCTTTTTTGCTGCACTGTCACTCGACTGGTGCATCTGCTTTCGTTGTTTTTTGATCGAATCCAACAGAATTAGAACGTAATTTGAACTGAACACGAAAACATTCTACAGCTTGATGATTTAATTTTGTGCGAGTCACATCGTGCTGCTGCTGCTGGTTTCAAAAGCGCCTTTGAGCGACCGTCTCCCATCACGGGGATGTAGCTCAGTGGTAGAGCGCTCGCTTCGCATGTGAGAAGTCCCGGGTTCAATCCCCGGCATCTCCAGATTCTTTTTGCTGCATGCATAGTCCACAGCACTTGGTGTCATCGGGTGGTAAGGGTTTTGTTTTGTTTGATTCTCAATTTGTTTTGCACCTCATCCACCACTTCATCCCCTTCTCTTCTTGGTTAATTCTTGCTTTTGTGAACGATCGTTTTATTATTAACCCCCCAGCCCCGCTCGCGCACAATCGTACGCCCGAGCAACGTTATTAGCCTATCACGGAACCATAAATCTGTCCACGGTACGTGCATTTGTTTTGCCTTTTGTCCTCCGCCCCACACACGCAAACACTCCCCTTCTTAGTTTTTCCCAGCACCATTGGCTAGGGGTTGCAAGTGTGTTGCATTGAGGAAAAGACGACACACAACTAAAACCGTCTGCCACGCGATGAGAGATCGTTTATAATGTTTTGATTTAGGGATGGCACGTCAGAATGGAATAGGGGAATGGAACATCTCTGCATCGAGGGTTGTTGTCCATTGCCTGAGGGTTTATCGTTGCGGTAGACGTCATCCCTCCATTCGAGAGTGAATGTTGGTCACGTTGCATCATACACCGTCACAGTCACATACGAAACACAGCGCGAAAGAGAGAGCATCAACACGCGCTGGACGGATTGGAAGACGGGACACGTCCGACTATCGGTGCTTCCGTGTGTCGGAAATAACCACCATACGGCGGTGATGTACGCGGTACGGATCATGAACAACCGGAACGTGTCTCTTTGACCAGGACCAACTCTAGGGAAATAGGAAGAACGTGCAAAAATGATCGAGAGAAAAAGCAGCACACGAGAAGATTTATCGATTCGCCTGATTTCCCACTGCGCTACGGTCGCACAGGTTGGGATTTGTTCTGCACACCGACCGCCTGAGCCTGCGTTTTGCCTTAAAAAGTACCGTCCCAGGCACACGGGAGAATTTGTATCACCATTTCGAAGTTTGCACAATTCCTTTCGCACACTTGCGCCGTGTGATACGAGAAACTAAATCGGTTTTCCGGTTAATTTATCATTCATCGGGTTGCAAGGATACGACGTTAGGAATTGGAAACCATTTTCCTCTGTTGCTAAATACAATCTTTTTGAATTATTTTCTTAAAACTAATTTAACCTAAACAACAGTTTAGTAAACGAGCAACGACTTCCTTCAAAAGAAGTCGTTCAACCATCCGGAACAAAGACACTTTCGAAGATCCGAGAGCAAGAAACTGGTTGCTGCTATCAAGCAGAAGTGCATCTCATATGCTTGGTATGAATTATTCAAATTCCGTAACATGACCCTCGAGCACCTTGAAAATACACATATCCAAGCCAGTGAGAGACAACACAACCAAGGGTTCGGTTTGTGTGAAATATTCATGTAATTGGTAACGGACTGCAATCGAGATTGTATATGAGGTTGGTTACGGCGGTCCGTAGAACGCGCGTCTTTGTTAATGAAGGCAATTTTGCTGCCTAGACGGTGTAATGAACCCATCGGGAGGATGTTTAAGTCGGGCTCGTTCTGTGTGCGTGTGTGTGTGTATGTGTGATATTCATAATCGATTAGTTTCATGATGTGTCCCTCTCATTTCAAGTCTGTTTCAACCATTGGTAGTTGCTACATAAAAAAGAGGCTGTATTATTATTTTATTATTATTTTTTTTTTTTATTATTTATTTAAGTTTATATGAACATGTGTGTATAATAATAACGAAGAAATAAATAAACAATGGTTTAAAATTTTTGCAACGTTTTAAATAACTCTTAGCTCGTTGGTGTCTATAGGCACCTTCGCGTATTTCTATTAAGTTTGACATTACTAAAGATTCATATTCCTATTCCGGTAATTACTGATACATAGTTCAATGAATTCTACTAATGAAACTAATTGGAATTTTCGTCAGTTTTACATCCATGTCTCATTAAGATAATATGCACATTTACATTGAAACATAAATTAATTTAAAACATCTTTCGTACGAATAAAATATCAGACAATCGGATCGGATCGGATCGGATCGTACACTGATACGACCGGTAGTCCTCTACGAGCACGAGTCCTGGACTATGCTGACGGAGGACGCTAATGCACTCGCCATTTTCGAACGGCGGGTGCTGCGGACTATCTTTGGCGGTGTGTGCGAGCAGGGCGTGTGGAGAAGGAGAATGGACGAGGATATCGAATGCAGCCGGGGATGGAGGAGTGCAGCCATGGACCGAGTTTCCTGGAAACGGATTGGACACCAGGCCATGTCTATTAGACGTGCTCCCTAGGAGCAGGCCACGAAAGAAGAAGAAGAAGACAATCGGATAGATATAAGCAGCAGCGATGAATAAATAGTTTATCTAAAAAGTTTTGTTCAGTTTTCAATGTTCAACCCTCGAAAACATTTATTAGAGCAGGCGCTATTTGTTAATGTACTCAATATGTCACTTAATCATATAGTGTTCACAAACGAGACAGTAGAAAGTCATTAAAAAAGGTAAGCCCACCTTTATGCTGCTTTCTGACGGTGAGTATCCAAATGCCTGGAAGTCTTGCTAGCTGATACCCATTCCTAAAAAGTAATCGACATGTTTTGTCTAATTATCGTAGTGTGGTTTCTTTAAGGGCCATAGCAAACGTACTCGAAATTTGTGTACAGTAGGCACTAGTTTTCTAACTAGCTTGAATTATCTTAGTCCATGCCAGCACTGAATTGTGCGTAAGCGATCTGTTTGGAATAATCTAGTATAGTTCGTGTCTGAATGCTTTAGATCAAAGGAAGACAGATCTTAGATCGATATAATATTAACCACAGCTTCATACTCCTAGTGAAATTGAGTCGCTTTGGCGAGTACGATAATTTGGTCACATGGGTTAAATTTAATAAGCGCATGTCCAATATGTTCACTAGTTCGCCAGGGAAGTAATGTCAGTCTAGTTTGTTCTATCCACTAACTATGTTGAGTTTGCTCTTCAAATGTAACCATTCATGTGTATGTAGACAATGTGAAAATGTATGTAACCATAAGACGGACTGCTCCACATTCCAGCTTAGCTTGGATAAATTTTGCAATTGGTGCTCAGTGAACTCACTCTTACTCTATTGACTCGTAAAAGGAACTCTTTTTTTAGTAACTAAACTTTTGCCACCTGCATGACCAGTACTCTGAAGTCATTAACACAGCATATCGGCAGTTTAGTTGAATTTATCGATTGACTTATAATTTTCACGAACCTACCTGTTTGAAATAATTCATCGTCGCCATAGGTCACCAGTCTAAGAATTTAATGTCGTAATATGGTCACCACATATTAATAACTGGTCTGCATGCATTGAACTTATTCATTTTTTTGTAACAAGACTAGCAATCAAATCACCATGCGGTGGAATATAGATCAGATAGATTTACTGAGAGCACAGACAGTTTAAGTCAAGATTATCTTAAGATATAGCTTTGAATGTAATTGGCATTGGCATGTAATTAATTTTATTAAGAATTTTATTAACAACACCGTGCAGGATCTACGTATGAATATTTGTTCGTACTAATAGCTTCATTTCTAAGCGTAGAAAATGGGAAAGTCTGGACGAGAGCGGCATTGCTATCTACAACTCGCTGCCCATATCAGGTACAAAGCTGATCACAGAAAATCCCAAATGATCTCAGCAGCTTCTTATGTACATTTTCTGAACAAACCTTTATCGAAGAGCCTTATCAAATCATTGTTTTGGCAAGTTAAAGAACAAAAAGTTTACAATATTCAAACAATTGTTTCCGTGGTTCCACCGTGACTAAGTTGTCATTTAACTGCCGATAGACCATCTGGAAAATGATAACAGTCTTTCCGTAGAATGTGTTTGACGTGTGGATTTTCTGCAAAATAACTTTACTAAGTAATATTTAGCTTAGATTTGTGCTATTCAGAATTAAAATTCCTTCACATTCTAGACTTAAAGAAATTAAAAGATTGTCACAGCTAGACTCAACATATCTGATTGATAAGTATAAGTTCATCTCTCGTGTAGTCATCACGACGAAAAGGAATTTTGACACGGTGTCCTCTTGGGAACATTATTATCACACAGAGTCTACCTCATTCTCCAATCTATTGCTCTTAAAAATTCTGTTCTTTTAATTACTCAGTCAGATGACAATATTGCGCATTGAGAATTTTCAATTAATTACTTCAATTGATTCAATTGATGGGAGTTTTAAATTTATTTCTATCTGTGTATATCACTTTCACAGTTCTTTTACTTTACATTTCTTTACTCTACCGATTCGAGAAGTCGTAATATGAAAACAAAATGGTTTTATGCCACCAGATAGCATCAGTATCTTCAAAGAAATTGTGTCCTGCTAGATGCCATCATCATCTGTTTCCCTATGCTGCAGCTCTTTTATTTCCATTTTAAATCTCAACCTCTCCAAAGGACATTGTAGAATCGACTGGAAAATCGAAAACACCCTGCCCATAACTTTCGAAACGTACGAGCCTTTGCTGTTTAAAGCTTTAACTGTTCACCTTCCACAACCCATACACATTCGTTAGACATTAGATAAGATCCAAACTACGGGACAAAAACACCACACAAGCACCGGGTGTCTATCGCCTTAAAAGCATCCGTCCGTATCGGGTATCTGGAAGCCTCAGAAGAAGGCTCAATATTATCTGGTGCTGTGGATCAGATTAGTTGACCCGAGGAATCATCGAAAAACATATGGAAAGCGAAGAAATTAATGCGATGGAAGCTTCTGCTTTAGCCAGTTTATTACAGTTGAGAAGGAATATAAAAAGATAAACCTTGTGGCTGCTGTGTGCCAGTAAAATTGTGGTTGTATTAAATTGCATCTGAGGCAATGATAGAAAGGAATCAAGTCAATACTGGACCGGGTATAGGAGAATTGTATAAAGTTACACAAGCTTGCTCTAGCCGTGCAGTATGACGATAGAAATTTTAACAAGAAACAATATCCGTCGTTAAACAGCCTCACAAGATACAATGTTTGCTACGTACACTGTCGTCTGCACGCTTGAACGAATTGCATCGAAGTTTACCGTTTGCATTAGTTTTCGACAAATAAGAAAATAAAGCACTTCTAGAAATCACGCAAACACTGCACGAAACTGAAGCCATGTCAACAGAACGGAGAGTGTACGAAATCGTTCAAGCGCACGAAGGAAGTCAACCAGAAGGTGGCCCTGATAATCAACCGGATGTGTGCAAGCAGACGTCTTCATCGGTAACTCATGTCTCCGAAGGGCTTTTGTTTACGCCCGAAAAATCAATACATTACATCTTTCGTTTAAAACCAGCGAAGAAAGTCTGCACCAAAGAGGTTACGCCATGTTTGTGAAGCCGGATTGCTGCCGGAAGCCGGAAAGAGATTGATAAAATTGATCACCTACTCTAGCCGGGTCCCATGCACTCCGACTGTGACCTTGTTCAATTCTCCTGGGAAAAGTACGCAAGCGAAATAGATACGCCGACGGGTTGCAGTGCCGGTGGTGGTGAAACAGTTTGGCACATGGGACTAATTTAATTAAAATATCAATCAACGCACCAAGCTGCCGAACGGGAACGGCGTGACATTATGGCGAAGATTGTGTAGTTTCTTTCAGATAGCTGGAAATGGTTCCGATTTTGGATGCGGATGAACATCAGGGCAAGATTTTTTCACACTTCGCCAATACAAGGGTAGCATTCCGATGTTTCAATGAGGTGCCATCATGTGCCATCGTCACCTTTTCTTTATTGGTCAACCAATGTGGATGATGCTGGAATGAGGTGGATTTTAAGATGAAAGTCTTGTTGTTACGTCCGATGAAGTTCGTCTTAAGGGTGAAGATTTGATGTTATTTAATTTCTGTTGAAAATTTTGAGAGTCGATTGTAGGTTGCTCATTTTATGTATTTTTTGTGTTAAAGTAATTCGAATCGGCTAGAATAGTTTCGCATAATGAGATGACGAAGAATAAAATATCCGTTATTAAATGGGACAGACAGTAGTTGGGATGAGCGTTAATGACTTTCTCTTAATGAGATCTCTCTATTGCCATGGTAAGTGGAAAAGCTTTTCAAACTGACCAGGGAATCTCTGTATTTATTCCGTATTCTGTAATAATGTCCTACCGATCATATTTATTTGACTGACAAAACATCGTTGTATTCTTTGGACAGTTTAATTTGTGCGAGAGTGGTGACAGTTTTCGTAAATTATTTATTTCCTATTATTAACAAATTGGTCATCCGGCAAAAGCTGCCTATATAACATAACAAATAAAATACGTTAAGACGAAGAGACCCTTGACAAGATTATAATAGAAGAACTTTACACTAAAAGTACGTTTGAATGTTAAAATAAATAAATTTTCTGCAACAAGGACCATGAAGAATCGTTTTTCGTCAAATTAGAATCAGCTTCGAATTCTAGTGCGTTATATGAGTTCATCATTTGTAAAATTGGGTCGCGACATGTTCTATTTCTAAAGTCTAGTCTTAACAGTTGTCTATCTCTTAAAGATCTACTAAGAGCTTAAACGTTGGAATTTTGACAAACGTGGTGTGAATGGTTATAGTTGTTATCTTGTAAAGAAACATACATTGTGCCGTCATTCTTTAATTTCGAAGTCCCTCTAATCCAAAACGAAAACATTTTGGTATCTAATTTATCTATTATTATTTATTGTTATGGAAACCAAGCCATATTAGCGAATTCCATCTTGGGAAGCACTAAGGGACAATACAATGCTTTCAAACAAAAAGGATCCTTAAAGTGTCTGGTCAAACGAAGCATGAATCCTTAAAAAAACGCAGAGCTTTTGAAATAGACAAATCAAAAAGGTTTTGGTAAAGTTAAGCTTGCTCTCAAGGATCAGACTAAGAACGCGAGAAACGTTTGTGCTAGGTATCGCTGACGCAAGGACACAGCTCTTTTCTTGCAGAGCCTTTGAAAGGGTTTAAGAGGAAAAAACCAACCAATGTTCTATCCAACATAAATCTATGGAACCAGTCTATTTGATCTTTGTTAATTCAACAATTCAACAGTTTAATTAGGAGTAAGGTATAGTTTTGATTTATGGTTTAGTTTTATACATAATTTGGTAGATATATAAATACATGACGGGTGAAATTGCACTTCAACTTTCTGATATTCAAAATGATCTCTTAATAAGACTTCAAAGCATTTTTTGAATTGACCTTCACATATTCTCTAACCACATATTAAACTTTGAATTTGTATTTTATTAGTAAGCATAATTTTTTCGTCCAATATTAAAAAAAACTACAAAACATTTCGTTATATTTAGAAATAGTGATAATAATTTGCAAAAACACTTCTTTGCTATTTGTTCAACAATCCCGCTTTGTTATCTAACTACGTTTGAAAAACCATTTCTATCATGCCTGTTTTTACTCATTTCCGATTTCCATTCACCCATCGCACCCACCACTGCTGTCTTTGCAGATTCTTACAATGCAACCTGTTGTTCGCAGCGTGTACGTCAATATCCTTCAAACCATGTGCATGCAAATATTTGTGCACGTCATCCAGCCAGATGATCCCTTTATGAATGGCCATAACACACGGTTGAGCTACCCGGCATTTGGGTATAAATTCTACCCGCCAGCGGCCGAATGGATCAAGTCAGCGATCTGTGCTCTCACGAACTAAGGAACACTCCAGTCGAACTTCTAGCCGTGAACTAACACCATCCCAAGATGAAAGCAATCTTCGTACTACTCTCGGTCCTGGCCACCATTCTGCTAGCGAGCGCCGCTAAGGTTACGCAGGTCGGCAACACCCTGGTTTTGTCACAGTTGCGTGGAGTGGCTGGAACGGCTCGCGTAACGTTCAAGGATGCTGCTACCGCTGCCCGCAACGTGGGATCCATCAATGCCGCTCTGACGCGTCGTGGACTGTAAACCACCCGACTCGGACTACCAATAGCAGACGGACACGAGTAGCCCTTCCGGGAACAACCACGGTGCATACTTTTTCCCCGGAAAGCGCTCGGGAACGCGGAATGAATCCAAATCAAGCAGAAAACGCTTGGCAGGCAGATGATTGTTGCTCGGTTTCAATAAAAGTTTGCACTATCTGACAAGCAGCTGAATGTTCTTTGTTTTGTAGGCTTTTGTACATGGATTTAGGAGCGAAGTGAGTCATTTGCTTCTGGGTTTCCAATTGGATTCGGAACAGTGCATGGAGGAAACTTTTCCACTCAGAACATCTGTATGGTACATTTATTTTCCCACTGCTCGCGTACGCCTCTGAAACATGAACTCTGTCCAAAACTAACCAACTTAGTCGCTTTCGAAAGCATTGACTCAGACGAATTTGTAGCTATGTATTTCTAGTCGGAAAATGGGCAACAACGCGACTAGTTCAATGAGCTATAGAATGTATCTCACCATTAGACCCTTAAAGATCTGATGGACTGGTCATGGTAAGTACATAAAATTGCTGTTACTGCATGCCTTGTATTGGTGAAAACAAGTACTGTAAAGTTCTTTAAAGGGCGATTATGATGCCTAAGTAAGGACTATTTTTGAGTTTTGTCGAACAAACAGTTTATCAGTTTGATACCATTCCTTCCTTCCTTCTATTAATATTGCTTGGCTGAGTATTTCCATGTAATGTTGGTACGGCATTAGAGAAATACGATACATCGTTGTAAAGATGTGCATCAGATAACGAATAGTATATCTAGACAAAACGGAGTTGGATTAGTTATTATTAGTTGGAGGAACAACCAATACTCGTACGAACGACCTGGACTTGGAAGACAATACTCCAAGAACTGACGATCTCAGCACACTCGAGATGTGGTAACGTCCACACCGTTTTTTACTAGTTTTTCCCATCTTTGTGGCAAATTGCGGGTACCTTAATTTGGGAAGTGCTGGTCAGCTGGTCCATGTTTCATCGATCAGAACAGATGGTAATCAGAAGGTGCTATGTCTTGGCTATACGGCAGGGGGAGTCATTTAAGGACATGTCATTTAAGTGTTTTCAAATTTTCTGCAACAAGGACCTTTGCAATTTTTGCAAAGCACCTTTGCAATTTTTGCACCTGCATGTTCAAACTTCACAGGCCATCCGCAGCGTTGTTTAGCAAAATTCTCGTTTTTAAAAGGTGAAAACCAGTTTTGACATGTTCTTATCAAAAGAACATGATCACCAAACACTTCCACTAATATTCTATGACTTCCGGCAATCTGGACTAGCTCTCGGTGTCTTAACATTAAGTTAAGACATACGATTCTAGATAGTCAAAGTCTAAAAAGAAAAAGTAAACCTCTGAGGGTGATTATTTGGACAAGAGTCTGAATGAACATACATGGATTTGATTCAGGTCATTCTATCGCACTAAGGACATTAGTGTTACCAATATTTATGATATTCTATAATTGATGATACTTCTCCATGTTTTGTAAATATCTATGAGTATCAAAAGTTGTAGTATAAATTATTAAACGATTCTAAAGCATCACAAAGAACATTTCTGATCACTGCTACATATTCCATTTTACAAACAAAGTATTTTGCATAAGAACGATTATCGACGGCTGCTTACCAAGTTCCCAAAGTTCACCAGAAATCTTTCAAGACATGCTCGATCGAAAAGTAAGTAACTTTGTTTTTTAATCAAATTGATTTAGTCGTCTAAACGCGTACTTTTCCCAAAATACCCTTGTACCATCTCTATTGACATCACCTATCCAACAGTATTTCCAAAAACACATGCGAGCACACTGTTAACCATGTTCGAGCTGTTCAGTGTGTCGCTGTAGTCCAGAACAGAATGCAAGCAATAAATCATACCGTCAGGGATAAATAAAATCATAACCCAAATTGTGATTGCAACTGTTATGTGTGTCCCATCCATCCGTGCCAGCACAAGCCGACGGGTAACAATTGAGACAAACGGTAGCGACGGCCGGATAGCCGCCCGTAGAGCGTGAGACTTAACGCCGGTTGTTGTTGGTGCCCGACCGCTAGTGGAACAAAAAGAACAGAAGCTGGGCGATAGAAAATGTCGCGATATTAGAGGAGAACCTTGGCAACAAACAGAAGCATCGAACGCAACAAACGTTCGCATTGATGGAACAGACTCAGCTCGGCATCGTTTCGGGAGACTTGGTTCCTGCTGCGTAAATGGTTCACGGCGCTAGCGTGTCGGTCGTAAGATACATAGACTCTGTCGACAGAAATAACAAACGACAAGGGAAACAAGAAGTGCAAAATAAGATCAATGCAGACGAGAAATAAAAAACACGAACGAAACAACGCAGAAAAGATAATCAAAATTAATGTTCTCATGTTTCGCCCTGTGGTCCACACCTCCGCAGATGTGTTCTCGTTTCTTTCTAGCTTCCCTTGCTTTTTTTTGAGTCTTGCCAACTCAGATCGTACACGCCGAACACCGAGGGCGGAAGTTTGTTCGATGTTCGAGGGATGCAAATGCGTGTGCCCTCCCCTGGTATTGGCCCGCAGAATCAGCAGAAACCCAGGGTATGTGTGTGTGTGTTAATCAATTTAAATCAAGGTTCGTGTTCTCCTGCAAACCCCGGACCGTGCTTGTTGGCGTAGGACGTGAGAGACATGGACGGATTTCTTTTCCGATCTCTTAAATACGGCCAAAGTCAGTGTACGTAATTGGACATTTAAATTCAGTTATCACGAAGTCGCAGCAGTACAGGCCTCAGATGGCGGGAAACGGAACGGTAGAGGGCATTTGTGTAGGTATAATGCATCAATCAAGTCACTTTTATTGAAGTTGACGGTATCGCGCCGAACACGGGATAACTGGCCGCCTTCCATCACAAACTGCGACAGTCGACAACACCAACGGCAGCTAGCTTTCCTGTGGTACGCGAGATGCAAAATAATCCAATCGTGAGCTGGAGCTGCCATTGACAATAAGGCGACCGCGACCGCCAGCACCCTCGGCTGTAGCAACAAGATGGCTCCGATCAATCAACGAAGCAATACAAAAGGGCACCCTGCAAAATTGTTCTCGCGCTCGAACTCTCTTCAAATGACCCAAATTGAGGCTGGAAGCTTGTCGTGTGACAGGCTCTATTCATTCTACAATCTCACTTTATCAAACTTGCTGACCGAAAAAAAACGAAAAATTCCTTAACAAGAGAACGAAAGAAACGACGTTGTTTGCCATCTCTAATAACCTTTTCATGCGACATTTTGGATCCATAATTCGTAATCGAATATCAAGTAGGAGCGCACCCACGAGCTGATGGCCGTTGCAAAATTTCGAATGCAAAATATGGTAATAAAATAAAAACACATCTTCAGCTTGGCGTAAGCCGATTAGTCCGTGATTGCCGTGTGCAGTTTTCTCGCAGGACTCGCAACACGCAAACATTCCCATCCTGTCCATTCGCGGGGCGGATCTTCAAAAATTGACTGCAAATCTATTTCAGCATATTAGCATAATCGCAGCCAGTACAGTGGCACTCCTTTAGCTCTTTTTTTTTTTGTTATGCTTGGTGTCCGGTCTCCGGTCGTCGAAATAGGACAACCGGCAGCTGCAAACTTCCATTTTTGTTTGGTTAAAAAACAACCACCCCACACAGTAAACTGTCATCATCGCAAATCAAAACTTTCTCTCACTTTAAAAATCCGGCGAAAATGCACTCATCCTCAAGGTTTGTCTGCTGACGGGATGCAGGTGGTGATCGATCGGTTTCGGCGATGTCTGGCAGTACGTTCGTCGGTCGACCTGTTTGTTTGTCTTTGCACGTTTTCCAACGATTCTGGAAACGATTATTTATTTTCCTTCTCCGATTGGCTGTAAGTGGGTTTTCGCTGTGAGTGCCCCCGGCAGCAGAAGGATAGGTAGATCAACAAAAATCGAAATTTAAGCACCGTAAATATATTTTTGTTACGGAATAAATATGCTGGCCCATTTCACTCGACAATAAATGCACTTTACTGCACTGGCACCGGAAGTGGGTAACGCGTTATGATAGAAAACAACTGGCTAAATAATGAATAAATCGTTTGCTTATGCAGCTTCCCGAAGGTTGGCCTCTTGGTAGCGGTAAGCTGAATCCCAAATGGAAGTGTTGTTTTGGAAGAAGAGCATGCCAGGCACACAAAGTTATGCCTTTTTAACAATCAAACTTCCACTGTGTAGCAGATCCTTTTTTGCAACAATAAAATAGAATGGGAAATGGGAAAAATTGTGACGCTCTTATGTACTAGGCCACTAACGCCAACGAGCTGGTTCTCGTGCTCGAAAAACAACGCGCCACAAACAAAAAAAATCTACAAACTGAAAACACCGAAGTTGTTCTGGCTGGCTGGATGACTGGTGCGATTTTGTTCTATGCTGCCATTTGTCTGCCCACGAATGAGGCAGCCTGATTATCAAAATGACCACATTATGGTGCACGTGAAAAGCGGGTAGTCATCATTTCGCCTTTGTGGACACGCTGGTGGTTGTTTTTTCAGTGCAACTGGCGTTCGGACCTCGTTCGCAATCGTTCGTTGATGATGTTGATTATGACACTGCTGTTGCTGCTGCTGCTGCTGCTGATGAGGGGTATTTTTAGTCTGTTTAATCGCATTGTGGTATATGCTGCTTCTAGCTGCCGCAACATGTCTGCAAACTGGCCACAAAGCGACCCCGACACAGTAGAAGTAGCAGGTGGAATGAACTGGGTTGTGTGGTTACCCCTTTTGCAAGAACCTTCCCACTGGGTAGATGATTGATGGAATGGATGGATGGAAGCCATTTGTGCAAATAATCAACAAAATGAGCCCTACCACTCGGCAAATGGAATGTGACGGCTTTGGTGAGGCCTCGGATACGACTGCAATAATATTTGTCCGAGATGGAGTAGCCGGGATGTACATATTTTGAATAGAATTCTTTTCGCCGGTCCGGTTGGACACGGCAACGATTGACAACGTTTTCTTTGCGCTTTGGCGAAAACCAACATATCGGGACGATGGTTCCAGTGTGTTATTGTACTGCATGGTAACAACAATATTACGCTTGCGAACCGAATTGGGCATTGTATTGGGCTTTAAAGCAGAGAAAATAAGCTAGTAGGTGCATAAGTAAGTAACGTTTGTTTTTTCGAATATGTTATATATTTTATTATATTTTTTTATTATTATACGAATTTCATTTGTAGGTTCAGCTGCCGTTACTTTAAATAGTCAGATTTTAAAGTTTAAGTCATTATACACCCTAACAATAGCGATGTACCATATTAAGAGCGGCCTATATTCTAGAATAAAATATATCTTCTTCTTCTTTTTTGGCCTAACGACCTCATATGGTCATGCCTACTATTTTCGGCTTACTAGACTTATTGTTACCACATAGTTGGATAGTCAGTCCTCACTATGGGGTAACGGCCCAGATGAGACTAGAACCCCGGTCCTGCCATGTGAAGACCGGCGCCGACAATAGTGCCATTATTTGCAGACATTAGTGGCAGAATGGCGGCGGGTGGTAGATGCGACGGGCCGCCAGTCTTCCACTAATGTCTGCAAATAATTGGAACTACTACTCAAGCAGACCTTGTTGTGAGATCCAAATCATATAAGCTTGTCTTGTTTAAGAATCACTTATGTCTAAGTTGGTATTACGAGGGTCTTATGCAGAGTTCAGAAACGTCAAATGAATTTTAACATTGAAACAAACTAGTCTATCGTATGGCATGAATTAAAAAAAGCCCCTCCCTTTCCTTGCAATATCTGATCTAAAGAAACTCTTAATATTAACGCAACTCTCCGTACTAATTATGACATCTAGAGCATCATTTCCGAATATATTTATCAATTGTCCATGCACTTAACCTATCGTTTAGTTCGCCTTAACAAATCCTCCAAATACGATAACGATTGAGTGCGACTTCAGCGATGCAGATACAACGAAAACTATTTCTTTAACACCACCAATATCAACTCGCCCAATTAATTATAAAACCGTCATTACTTATAGACGATCCTCATTAATTCTGACCAGGCGAGCAACATACCTCACCATGGTTGCAAATTATCAAACAATTTAACAAGAATATTTAAACCAATACGTGTACCGTTACGGTATAAAGCATTGTACCGAATCGCACTATATTTGCGGTCGGTCTGGCCTTCCCTTTTGGCCAGGGTGTTCCAGATTTCAAAGAGCTTCAGTTCCAGGACCAGGATTGCATGACACTAGCGAGCTGCTTGCATAGAGGGTTGTGTGGCACAAGTCAAGTGAACCGACCGACAGCGTGGCACAGCACGGAATGTTTATGATCTTATATTGAAATTTAAAATTAAAATTTTTGGTTGTTTAAACAATGTTTTCCTTTGCCGCTTATGGTTATGGTCCCCGAGTAGTAGAAGTCCTCGTACACGGGCGTCCAACGGCGTGGGGTACGTGTATTTATTTTGAAGTTTCCATGTGTACTCGTTTTTCTCTTTTTTTACTCGCTCGCTTGCTCGTTTCATCTATCCACTCTAGCTGCTCCAAATAAACTTGGAGCTGCTTTCTTGCCGCATGTGCTGCATGCATGCATGGGAATCCTAGCGCCATTCGACTGGAATCTGTTCCGTTTCGGGATGGAATTCTGGTCTGGGTTTATGCTGCCATCGTCTCTTCCCACTAAAAACAAAAACAAAAAGCCAGTAGCCTGGGATTATGCTACTCTCGGCGACGTGACGTTAAAGTGCGGCCAAGACACATGGCACCGATGAGCTCATTCGTGGGTTTATGTCTCTGTATGTGCCAAGGGAGCGTATGTGTCAGCGAAACGTTCGGTGCGCTTGATGGGAAAAGTTGCTCATGCTAATGTCGCTCGTGAAGTTGTCCTTTTGCTATGATGTCTGTGTGTGTTTTTTTTTGTACCGGATAACGACCGACCAGAATACTTAGGCAGTACGGACGAGTTGATGGTTTTTGAAAACAACGAGCTGAGATGATGGCGGTTGAGAGTAAAACTGGAAAAACAGTATAATTATGTATTCCTATCAAATGCGTTAAGCAGACAGAAATTGCCGCCATTTACCGACGGAGCTGATGATAAGTTTATCGTGTTTTTCGTTTAGGTTAACTCAACTCAATGAAGCAATAAAGCATATGCAGCACCAGCTAGAAACGAACTAGAAATTGTGTGGCAAATATATAGCCACAACGGTTGCAACCTCATACTATTTGGACAATCGCCATTTCAGATTCTCCTGCTGTGAATATTCTACACAACTACACGGATCGAATGTACGTACACAATAATTTGCCCAGTTTATTACAGCGAGTGGTACAGCTGGAGAGTACAATTTTGAGACGATCCAGTTACATTGGAACATTCCCATATTCCCCCGTGGCACATCCAGACATCATCATCGTCCATTCAACCGGATGAAAAAACAACCCTCTCCCAGGTTGAAGATTTCGTACTGTAGCGAGCTAGAAATCTACATTCTGATAAATGGTATGCGCTGAGGGTCATTTGGCATTCAAATTTCTTGCGCAAAGTCCGGGAATGGCTGCTGGCTGGCTGAGGTATGATATCCAAAGATTTCTACCAAGCGTACGGTTACGGGCAGGCAAAATAATAATGCATCTCTGCTGCTTCCGGGCTCGTCCAACGATTGCAATAATGGACCCGCAATAATGGACGGTAGACTTTTTACTAGACTGAGCAATTAGGTTCTAAATTTCGCAAACGATCTCCAAGCTGCACGATGGTCCGCTTCGTTACGGTCCGAAGTTCTGAAGTCGGGGCAGCAGTTGGGCACAATGTTTGCCATCTTTTATTACAGAACGATCCATTATTCATTCCAGCTGGTAGCTGGTAGCTGGAAACTGAAACTGCTTAAGTATTTTCGGAAACGATATGCAGAGAAAATGGGTAGAAATTTACGACGGTTTGTAATTTTGGCGATGCACATGTATATAATCATTTGTATTTAAATTAATTCACATTACAATGACAAAATTGTTGGTTGTGAACTGCATTGATGATTATAAGTTTAGCCTAAGCATGATAGCATATTTTATGGCGTAATTTAAATACCAACTTTAAAGAAATTCAATAACGAAATTCATTTATTCAATACGAACACTTCATGCGCATAAAAACATGGACAAGGCTTTGATTTGAGTTCCCATTTTGAACCTCGGATTGTCCAAAAATCTCTGTTAACTAAAACGGACGGTTATTGTTATAATCCTATCCCACAACCCTATGGTCGTGCGGGCATTATTATTAAATACGGTCGCTTCGTCCCACGTTGCCCAAACCAGGAAGTCGCACCATTCGTACGGTCCTGGAGATGTGCTAGACCCTCCGGTTTGCGTTCGAAGCACAGTATGAATCATAATTTACGTCACATTTTTCAATTAAAAGTACAATTTTAAAACACCATAAAATGCATATCTCGTACGATGCGTTCGTTCCCTGCAGGATGTAAGCAAACGAGACCACCACTAGGAGAGCGAGTTACCAGGGGACCTGGCAGTCGCGTGTGTGTGCAATCGCGCATCGTCTATGATTTTCTTGATTTCTGTTCTGTTCGTACGCTGCTGGAGGTAATTCTCTGAGGCAGTCCATAACGCGACGTTTCGTCGTGCCGCTCGTAGCTCGGATGAGGTAGAGCGTGCAGCCGTGTGCACCATCATTTACGACACAGTCAACTCGTTGTGACGTGTATAATAGCCTAAGGACCCACTCGAACCGGCACTCGTTGGTGGAGGTCGGCCAACGCCTCAGTCCCGAGCTGGTTGGCAGTTTTCCCGTCTCGTAAAACTTTTACACCACACCGCTCGATTGTGTTTCTGTGTGTTTAGAGAGGCCCCGTCTAAAGCGTGGCTAAACCCTTTCCGTACTTTGTTCTTTTCAGTTCCTTGAAGAGCACAGTTGAGCTCGGAAAAGCAGCATTGCCAAACAATCATCGTCACGAGAGCGATAAACAATACAACTGACTGTTCTTAGGTTCCATTCGCACGTATAAAGGATTACACTTTTCTTTCAAATTCACTTTCAACCCACCGCTAGTCATCGCGGGCGATCCCTGCCGAGTTTCCGTAGCAGCGGAACACCGCGGTTGTACGGTTTCGTCCCACTTGGTGTAGAGAGGTCTTGGGCTGTGGTGCCGTACATCGCCACTATCTGTTGGTGACATATTTCATCTTAATTTATCTTCATTCTTCTCAATTCTAACAATCTCCCAAACACCAAACATTCGAACGGCTTCAGCCCAGACAAGTCGCAGTTTCAATTCGGCCCACACGCTGTCCGCTATGTGTCCCCGGTTCTAGCAGTCAGAAAAGATCCTTTTGTTATCAGTCCGGGTTTTTTAGAAGTTCCCTGTAGAGTGAAGCCATGTTTTGTGCGTGTTTGACACAAGTGAACTGATAGATGTCTGTCTCTGGGACAGTTAATGCTCGTTATAGTTTAACAAAGAGCGCCTATGCATGGTGGTCCTGAGATGATGGTGGTGTTGTAGCAGAGCTGGTCCGTACCGTACGATGGCATAATAATAATTGACTATTGGCCGTTTTTTTATCTGTCTCTACCCGGTCGTACGTTATGCGCCCACCAAGACGCTTCGAGTGGTTTAGAACGGAACAGGCATCAAAAAACGGGAACCGTATTGGCTGAGACCAGGAACACTTGGGTAAACAACTTGCAGCGTAGCGTGTGTGTGTGTGTTTACAGTGCAAGACGAATCTATCGTGCCCAGTTCCATGATAAAGACTTTAACTTCCTGTTCCTGTTGGTGCAACCGTGTGGCTCGACTCCGGAGCGAAAATGGGCATTAGCTGTTTTGTTGTTGAGTGTAATGAAATGGAAAATTAACGACTCTTTTCCACCCTCCCGAAACGCGTCTTATCTGCACGCATGATCCCGAGAATATGCGTTCGTGTGCGTATGTGTGCCCTCCTCCAGAGTACAGACTTTCGACGACACAGGTTCCCGGCAATCAACGGTGTCGGGGACGGAATTTGTGAATAAATGTATAGTTTATTGTTATTTCCAACAATCGATCATTATTCGTAATTTTATGTTTATGGCAAGATGAATTATACATGTGCCCGTGCGCCCACCACCGCCAGTATGCTGCCAACCACCCTTCTCCCAGAAGCTTCCATGCTCTGTCCGCTTAAAGGTGACTGCAGGAATTGATTCGGCTGATTTTCCTTCTGTCTGACTGATGAATGAAAATCAGATAATAATAATAATAACAGTCCTCCTGTTAAAGGTATGCCGTTGTGCTGTGTGTGCATGAGACATGGCCGCGGCAGTGAAACATGAAATTGTATAAATTATTCGTACAATCAAACCGACGGCTTTCGAATCGACGAGCGCAACACTGCTCCTCCCCGTTATAGGCTCAGGCGAGCGTTGGAAAGGTTTTGTGGTGGAGAGTATAAAATTTATGATTAATAAATTTATGCTAATTAACCTTTGCCCATAGACACACACACGCAAACTGGCCACACTGGCACATGTTTGGACTTTTCGGGCCGAATTCAATACTCTTTCCGGTCGATCGGTCCCTGTTGGGAGTTTAAAAAAAAAAAAACAAATCTAGTGTGCGTGTTTTTATCTCTCTGTTGTGTATTTTCTTTGCCCAGCCCGGCATCTTTCCACGTCTGTTTATTTTTCATCTCCAGCGCTTAAGCTGCGTCCACACCAGTGTACGGATCGGAGCGGATTTGCTGTCCAACTCCGAGCGTTTACTCTTCGATTTCGCGTTCCGTGTCCGCGTGCATTCGCGTCTGGCGTTCATGGCTTCATTCATCCGGAGACTGATTGCTTCCAATTCGCTGAGCCTTCGGGGCATCAATCATAATAAAACAAGGGCTCACCAGTGCGATCGGTATGATGCGGCGTTGTTGTACCGGGCCTCCACAAGCCTTGGGAAAACCTCGTGCTGACCAGCATGCGTGTGGTTAGCAGGAAGACAGAAAAAAGAACATGCCTTTAATTCGCCCGCTCTCTCGCTCCCTCTCTCTAATTCTCCACTCCATTTCGCTTTCATTGTCTCCCGACTGTCCATCACTACGGCAGGCCCACCGTAGTGAAGCTGACCGAAACCGAAAATCGATGAGAAGTGATTGATTTTCAGCATTCCAAATGGCTCGACCCCGGGGTTGGCCCTCTTTTGGCAAAGGAGATTCTACGGGAAACGATTTCATGAAATGGGCTTGATTGATGCGATTGTACGGTCCACGGTCAGTGTCGACCGCACACGCATACACGCGGAGGGATGGGGTGCAGTGGATGGATGGAGTTGGCCATAAAAATTAATCTAGTTGAGATTAGGAAATGTCATTCCTGTCTTGGTTGGGATTATGCCTTAATGCGTTTTACCGCAGTGCATGGCTCTCACATACAGAGAAGGATAGAGAGAGAGAGCGCGTGTGTGGGTATGTGAATTTATTCTTTGTGGAACAAACCGCAACCACAACGATGTTGTAATCCCCAGTCCGAAGACATTTCGACGGGATAGTAGGGAATCAATCGTAAATGCACTATTAAATGGGAGCGAGAGTTTAATTGCGAAACGGCCACTGTGATGACCATTTTGGTGAGTTTTGGACGTGTGGCGGAGTTACTTTAATGGATTTTTAAGCTCGTTACGCTTTAATTTGTTGGTTAAATGATTTATTCACTTGCAAGCAGCAGTTGAACATACCCAATGAGTATTTTGGGCTTCAACTAGTTTTGTACATCCCCAACATTAAGGTTATTATCGTTCTTCTATCTAAAAATGTGATGATAAAAGTACTGAAACTTTCCTGATAAATATTTAAGAGAAAGTAGTTTTTGCTCTCAATTTTCCTTTAAATTTAAGGTATGCTAAACGAAACAGTGGCATAACTAATCGTCTTTTAAGTTATTTGTATCTAATCACGACTAGTGTAAATTTAAATTTTGTTTGTCCAGTTGCTGTGTGAAAATGAACTCTGATATTAATTTATGATGCTTATAAAAAAGAATAAATATGTATGACGTTATTAACTAGATAATATTACCTTGCACAGTTGCAAAGAGTTGTTGATAAACTAAATAATGGATCCTGAGATAGGCGTTTAATATTTTTTGAGTTCTTACCAAATTGATACATCATATTATTTACAAAGAGAAGGGCCTTCTCTTCTCAGAGGGCTTTTATCATTTAGGTGTTTTACCACTATTTTAACATCACTACAATAAAACAAAGGTTTTCTCTATTAAGACTAAAATTCGTTACCAGTTTACTTTCTAGAACCTGGCTATTGGTTCTTCTTCAAAAATCGAAAAATTCTCCTGAGCAACGCGATCTACCTTTCGAACGCGGTTAAGAAGGTTTCGTCAGTTTTGGACAGAGTCCATGTCTCATAGCCGTATGTGAGTACTGTGACTATAAAAGTTCTATACAGTCCGTTGGAACATATATTTTGAGTGGGAAGTATCCTTAGGATATAGTATGAACTAGCAATCTTGCAGCTTGTAGCACCTTGTGTATATCGCAACATATTTGTAGTTGTTAACACTGATTTTTGACTTCAGATAGGTTAAGTTTTGGACGTAGAACCTGAGGGTTTGGTGCTGAGCTTGTTTAATAACTTTCTGCTGTTTAGGAGAATCTCAAATCAATGACGATCCTCATATACTAAGATCTGGATTTACTTATACTACACTTTAAAACTATAACACGATATTTTATGCAGTGCGACAATATACAAAATTGAAATGGAAAACTAGAATATTGCAATAACTTGGCTATAGTTAAATATGTTGGTTGGGTTGTAACTAATATAAAGTATCGAAAGTAGTTTATGAAGAAATATGATGCTCTAAACTAGCGTTGGAGTACTGATGTTTAGTTCGCAACTGTCAAGAATTACAGCAATATTTTAGCATAATCGCTTTCACTAGAAATGTGACAAACAATTTTTTTTTACGACGACATCATAAACGTAACGTCAATAATTTCACTATATGCGTGATAAAAGTTTCAAAAGAATTAACTGCTGCAGAGGTATAACTAATAAAAAAGGTGGTGTAAAATAGACAGTGAGTTGTTCTAAAAGCGTACTAGAAGACTTAATAGACTAATTGATACCATGTAGTTGGAAACGTAGTATAGGTGTATAGGCCAAATCGTCTATTTTCTAGAGTAATTAAGTGATGTCAGGTTAGGAATCTACAGGGTGGTTAAGACTCTTTTAAAAAAAAAGTAGTATACAAAATACGTTTCTAGAACTTCAGATTAAAAGCATCATTCAACCATAAAATTCAACTATGCTTATTCAAAGGCGCAAATTAAAGACAACCATTGTTCCTTAATTCCTCGCTATATCCCAATCAAAAGCACACATCATGCAACATTTTTCAAACAAATTCCACCCCGCCTTAACATGTCCGCAAGATTTTCGCTTATCATCCGTTAACCATCGCTTTTGCAGCACGAGCGCTACAATTAATCAATGTATTATTCGTTGGCGCACGGATATTTGCACTCAACCACTGTGTGAAACACCGTCGGCGCGTCCTGTGCCAATGATTATTTTCCCTGACAGCCGACACCGTTCCTAGCACGCAGGCAGTCGTTCGTTTTGCGGGTTATGCATTTCCATAAATTACAATTCCCCCTTGACACATTTACGCCCACAAGCATAATGGCCGTGTGTGTGTGTGCCCGCGCACCATGTGCGGCTCTGTGCCGACATGTTTTAGTTTTCCCAGCGCGCACATCACGCATTTTAAATTTTTGGGCTTTCTTTCTGGCTCTATAATTTCACCCATAAATACGTGGTGCGGATCTTGAGGACAGTTTAATGTGGCATCAGCTTGCCGATATTCCGATCGGTTTGACTAATAACGAATATTAATACTTCCCGAAATCAGCTGCGTCCGTGAACCTCCGAAGAGGTGGCTTGTGCGTAAATGTCTACTCTCCCGCATGATGCTGGCGACGACATTGTCTATCAAACGAGTTTTCCTAATGTAATTCCAGCGATGGTGGTATTTACGCTTCTCGCCAGCCCGGATGCGGAGAGATCCCACGTGGCGCGGTGACAAAATATCGATGATTGTTGTCGAGCGACATGTTTTCTTCCGCCACAGAAAGGAAGCCCTGTGTGTGCGTCGTTTCCCTTCTGCTAGTTCGCTCGCTGACAGTTTGCATTTCTATGGCAGGACTGAATAAATAATCGGTACAGTAAAGAGGAGACTCGCACTCAATTTATCATGCCGTGGCTGCGGGCAACAATGCCATCAATTTTACTCTGTACGGCTTCTTCCCTTGCCGTACAACAGCAGCGTGGTGCAAAAAGAGTCTACATGTAGGTTCTAGAACTCGGCTTTCAATCGCTGCAAGTGGCTTCGAACATCTGCGCAAGCCGTGCTAGGGCACTCCGCAGAAATGATGCTTTTCAATCGACAGCTAATTGTGCATTTGACGACAATGCGTGTTTCACTGCTGATAATGTGGAATGGTTTTGCAAGTGAGTGACATAATTGTGAATGCCGTTGCCGAAGGGTCTTGCTTGGTTGTGGACCGCTCGGCAAAGAATGCACGCGCGCAAAAAGACAACATTAGACAAAACCATCGAACATCATTATCAAGCGAGCGCGGGATACCAGCTGCGCGGTCTTAAGCCACACATCTCCGATTCCCACAATTTTCATAGTAACGAAAAACCACTCCAAAACATCCCCGGAGCACTTGTGGCGAACAGACCCTGTAATTGTGCTACGAGGCAAGCAAGTTTGGGGTTGGATAGGTTACTCCCTAAATGCCATTTCCTGATTGGTTGTGTAGTTTTTATTTTTGCGTTTTCCACTCACAAGTGTTGCTCGGTAAGTGGCCATGTTGTTGCTCGGTAATGGCGGGCTCCCCAACCCACACTCTCTATTCCTCCGTGCGCTCTCCCGCAGTGCTAAGCGTTCTTACCACTTGGCGACGACGGACTGTGTGGAGCATTTAAGTTGTCGCAATCAGGCTAACTACCTATTGGCCGTCGGTCCGGCGAACGGGCACAGTAACAGATGGCATAATCGTTCGCCGCACACTACACAGGAACCACGGGTGAAAGAGGTATTTGCGAAAGAAAATTGCATTTATTTAATTACCAAGTTCTTTTAAGAAAGTGTTATTAGAGCATCGCTTTCGAATTTCAACCATGTGTGAGGTTGTGCGGCTGTGTGCTGATTAAGGGTGTGTTAAAGTTTCGGTACGGCAATGGAAAGGGAAGTCATTTGAAGTTGTTCTACATGATTAAATTGCCCGGTTGGTTTGTTGTGTTCATGGGCAGCAGAGCAGTTAAAGTTCTGTTTTGTTTTTAATTTGATTAAATTATCATAAGCGTGATCATTATTGCCTTACAGCAAATCCTTGACTTCTTTTCATGGTTTGTTTTTATTTGTCGTTACATGAAGAAGATTTTTCCTATTTCTTTTAAGGTCGTATGAATGTGATTATTAAATGTGAAATTGCCAAAAAGGCGTTCCGAGCTAGGTAAATTACAATACTATCAACATGATTCACTTCAAATAACCACTTTTAGTATTGATCGCTTCAATCCTATTCCGAAATCTCGAGCATGCAGATGCTACGAATCTCTCTGGGAAGGTTCTCAAAAACTGTTTATCCATTCCAAATTTTATCCATTAACTGGGTTTTTGTATTACTGCAAGCACTATTTTATTTTTAGATTGCATCGTAACTTATAAATAATATCTCTTATATGACGGCCAGCACGAATCATCATGATCCAAGTTCTATAATTCAGGTGTGTTTCAGATATGCACTCATTTTGACATTAGTAATATCGGGAGTATAAACAAGTTTGCGCGATTCTGGTGCTGGAAAGCATCACTAATTCAACTAATTTTAATTTTGTTGAAGTGCAAGAACAATACAAATGGACACTTTTGAATCAAATAAGGTGTCTTTGGTGGGGAGTTCTGCTTCAATATTTTAGTATAAAAACAAAACGGTTTCTGAGAGTTATCAAATTTTGACTGATGTTCCTGTTAATGAAGTTGTTGTGGATTTTTCGCTCTTGAACGGTCAATGCTCTGAGTGGACGTTCTGTTGGTACTCCGTCTTGGATACAATGGATAAAGTATGAATGATTTAGATTTTTCTGATAGAGTTATGTCTAAAAGATGTATAATCGTCGCTTCTACGACGAGTTGTTACGCCTCGGAACCTACGACTTCACCTTTTGGCTCTTATAACCTTTTGCGATTTGGACAATCGCCAAAACTAACGAGATCTTCTTAACCGTGTTCGAAAGGAAAATGTTTCAAATGTGAAGAAGCACAATTAAATTATAAAGATAAATGATTAATAGAATGATCAATTGCATTAGAATAGGAGTAAACTTTAATAGTTGAACTAGATTCTAACCCAGGTGAATTACTTCTCGAATTAACGGCCAATAAAACCTGTAAGCTTTGTTTTATACTTCTAGCTCTGAAATTAATGAACATTTTTAAGTGCATTGTTGTTGTCAGTCTCATGGCACATGTCACATTTCTTTTACCCATTCTTCCCGTTCCCACTGATGCGGAAATACTTGCTCGGGCTGAACAGTATGCACCCTCCACGGTATGCACTTTATCAAAACAGACACAATGCCAATTACCCTTCAATCTACGAGAAACTTGTTAATTCCATAGCCTTCCCTAGCTACTTGCTTTCATCTCGGCTTAAACATGCCCACTAACCACGCACCCAGAAGCGCACCCACCAAGTAGCAGGTCCACGACGATTGTTGTACGTCGTGCTACATCATAATCATCATCCGAAGCGCGCGGGAGGATGTTATTTAATACAATAACGCGGCCTTCAACGTCACGACACACATTGTAAGAGTCGGCAGCCAGTTCGTCAGCACCTCTTGTACTCGCTCACTTTGTTCGCCACTTTGTGCTCATTTTCCGCGATTGCTGTGATTGTGGCGTGCGCGAACGATCAGGGATGTGAAGCTGAGTCGTTGGGAAGGAAAGAAATTGAAAATAAGCCGACACACAACAACAATACTGGGCCAGCGGAGCATCTTGCGTCGTTGTCTGCTGGTATCCGTTAGTTTTTAGCGTTCCACCTCTTGGCATGCTTTTAGTCGGGAAATCCGTTCCCGCGTTCCGACCATCTCTCCATCATCTCTAGCTCCAATCGCTGTACGATGCGTCCTACACGCTCGCAGAAGCATCTCCTTTACCCACATACGCGATTAACGCTGCCGGCACATGTGTGCGCACAGGGCGAGCCGAGCGATACTCTGGCCTTCCTGTTTTGTTTTTTCACTTTCGCACTGTTATCAAATAATGTCAGCACGAGGCCGTGCGAGACTTGGTACGCTACGCCGGCCAAAGGAGTTAATGTTATGAGACCAGCCAGCCGGAAGAGCATGCACGCGGAGAAGCCGTCGCTGTGGTGGCGATAGTAAAACCGAAAGCTTCCACAAAACGAGGCTAAGAATGTGTGTTTTTGTTGTTTCCCATCTAGCAGTGCCCGTCCGTCGGTAAACGGGCCACCACATTGTTTCCTCCACGGTGGCAAACACACATCCGTGGACCGCGAGTCGATCCGATCATGTAACCCAATGGTGCGCGTCAATTTCATGCCATTCACGTGGTGAGCGTGCACCAGTTCGTGCCGTTTTCGCCCGGTTCACTTATGCGGGTCCTCCTTCCGATAGTGAGTTTGAGGAGGGGGGCTGCCTTTTCCACCGTGGCTGACGACGCTCACGCAGTTGTCATATTTTGCCTGTCGGCCCGTGGTTAATATCGCGCGACGACGACCGTTTGCCGGAATGTAGCAGCAGGGTCGTCGTACAACATGCAACAACCCATTCGCGTACACGCGAATTCACGAGATAAATGTACTTTATTGTTTTATAGCTTTTCTGCAGCACGGGACACTCTACCTAGCGGCTGATTTTTGTAGGCAAACGTACAAGTTGGCTAATTCTTTTTTTTTCTTTTTTCAAGGCAAACGACCGCAAACCACGTACCATGCAAAAGGCTACCTATCATTCGTTGGCCATAGGAGGAAACAAAAACTGCAACAAATCCCGACCGTAGCATCTCCGTTTGCTGGGCTTAGGACTGGCACGGGCCGAGACACTTACACGTGTGTCTGCTAGGAGGAAAAACAACGAAACACGCCGCTGGAAAGCATTTATCACGAAATTACATACGCACGGCATGATTTTATTTATGGCAGTGACATGCCATAGTGATGCAAAGATTGGAAGAATCAACGAGCGAAAGCGTTGTGAGATTCCGTACTGTTCTTGTATTTTTGTAATAGGATTTCTTAGGTTCAAAAATATGTCCCTAAAACATATTTAAAGAACACACTTCGATGTATATCAATTTGATCTTCGTTAGTTTAATGTGAAGACTTTAAAATCTCTATGAAGATTGTTTTGTTTAAGTTATTCTAAAACATAAATGGTGGTTTTAAAAAGCAGAAAAAATATCGTAGACATAAAATATTACTTCGTAACTAAAATAAAAGATGAAATTTAACATCGTGTCATTTTCACAAGCTCATAATATTAAATATATAAATATTAAAAGCACAAAAACCACAATAATTATAATAAAATAATAATTCGTGAATAAGATATTGCTTTTACTGGAAATCGGTTAATCAACATAGATAGGGTCTATTGCCGAAATAATGTGCGGATTTCTAACTAAGCCATTACGTTCGGAATATTAGGTGTTACACCGATTTTCCGACTGGCCAAGTAATCGTAGATTACTTAGATTAGATTAGATTGCCAAGTTGATAGTAGAGCACAAACTTTGTCCGCACGTATTCTTCTCATCTGTGTCTCGATTTCAAACTGAGTTGACGTAAGGAGCAACATCAAGAATTCAATCGAACAAGTATTAGCGATACTAATTTTAGATAAAATAGTGTCATTATAAATAACACTTCAATTGGAAGACTATTGATTACCAATTAAAATTAAAATCGTTCATTATTTAAACATTGGTAGCTACAGACTTATAATATATATATAAATATTAAAAGCACAAAAACCACAATAATTATCATAAAATAATAATTCGTGAATAAGATATTGCTTTTACTGGAAATCGGTTAATCAACATAGATAGGGTCTATTGCCGAAATAATGTGCGGATTTCTAACTAAGCCATTACGTTCGGAATATTAGGTGTTACACCGATTTTCCGACTGGCCAAGTAATCGTAGATTACTTAGATTAGATTAGATTGCCAAGTTGATAGTAGAGCACAAACTTTGTCCGCACGTATTCTTCTCATCTGTGTCTCGATTTCAAACTGAGTTGACGTAAGGAGCAACATCAAGAATTCAATCGAACAAGTATTAGCGCTACTAATTTTAGATAAAATAGTGTCATTATAAATAACACTTCAATTGGAAGACTATTGATTACCAATTAAAATTAAAATCGTTCATTATTTAAACATTGGTAGCTACAGACTTATAATATATATATAAATATTAAAAGCACAAAAACCACAATAATTATCATAAAATAATAATTCGTGAATAAGATATTGCTTTTACTGGAAATCGGTTAATCAACATAGATAGGGTCTATTGCCGAAATAATGTGCGGATTTCTAACTAAGCCATTACGTTCGGAATATTAGGTGTTACACCGATTTTCCGACTGGCCAAGTAATCGTAGATTACTTAGATTAGATTAGATTGCCAAGTTGATAGTAGAGCACAAACTTTGTCCGCACGTATTCTTCTCATCTGTGTCTCGATTTCAAACTGAGTTGACGTAAGGAGCAACATCAAGAATTCAATCGAACAAGTATTAGCGATACTAATTTTAGATAAAATAGTGTCATTATAAATAACACTTCAATTGGAAGACTATTGATTACCAATTAAAATTAAAATCGTTCATTATTTAAACATTGGTAGCTACAGACTTCCTTCAAACATATTTCTGTATCCTTGCCGATTGTGGAACTCTCTAAATAATGGTTTTTATAGAAGCTATGTATATTGTCTTATTTTAAGTAAGTTCTAGTTATCTATTATCTATAAATCTAAATAACTTCATTTATAACCCGATAGAGGAATTTCCTTGATGTCTTAAAACATCTTCTCCGCCTTAAATTCTTAATCAACAAGAACGTCTTTTCCGTGTAGCTATTGCATGAATCAACAATACAATATTTCATGGATTTTTAACGAATACTAAACATACAAATACCAGACAAAATTGTTTGCTCCAGACATAAGATTTTTGATGTTTTAAATAAATAACTTTCTGTATAATCATACCCAAAGGATAACCAAAGATTAAGGAATTTCTTGATCATTTCTGAGTATTAAAGAGTTGTTTTTATCTCTCTGAAGTTCCTATCTTAAAGATCTGGTGCACCTCAGGACAGTGTGTTGAGATCCTTGATATTCCTGTTGTTTGTGAATGACTCTGTGGTGTCCTCATGTACGCTGATGATCTTAAAATCTTTCTTCCCGTGACTTCTACTTATTGTTGTTGTCGTCTTAAAACTTTCTCAATTCCTTTTCAAACTGGCAAATAGTCCATTACTTTGTCCATAAAAATATAACGTTATCTCGTTCGGTCGTTCTACCAACAACCTTCTTCAATAAAAATTATGGCACAATATATAAAGCAACACAAATCAAACCATGTACGTTATTCTATTATATAACATACCTTTCCAAGATAATTCTCTCCTTTGTTAAATTCCTTTTCGTCTTAGCCTTCAGCTGTAAATAAATAAATTGGAAATAAAAATAATTTAACAACAATTAGCTTCTATTTATATCCTTATGGCTGATGTATTTCTTTCTACATTTCATGTTCACTGCTGTATAGTACATACAAATAATATGTAAACCTTTTTTTACGGACTTTCGAAAAATAACTGTCATCGGAATTTTATCGGTGTTTAATATTGCGAAAACATTCCCATTTCTTTGTTAATTGTTAATTTTCTATAACAGTTATCCAATACACGAGCAAAAACAGCATGTTAAGGTTAGGTTGAACGCAAAAACCGATGAACAAACAATAAAACCTGCACTACAACGCGTTCCCCGATAAGACACTCGTAGCTGAGCATGTTTTTTCCCCAATCTCTATTGACAAAGCGTCTCCAAAGCATTATGTTTATCAGTCGAACCGTGATATACTCTGCTCCACCAGCAGCCACATGCTAACGTTCCAAGATTGATTGATATATACAGGTCTTTCGGCTGGACAAAAACCCCCGTTGATACCACAAATGTTACGTTAGTAAACGAACGTACTGATTAGTATGGACTCGGAAAAATCCTCACAATTTCGATCCCAATGGTAAACATTGCACAGCCTCCACAGCGATGCTGCGGCCGGAGATGAGATGATACCGGAGGACAAAATATTGTCTGGTAAGCGTGCGGTGTGTGATTTGAAAAATGTATTCAACCTTCCCCTATGGCGCACACACACACACACACACACACACAAAACAACCTATAGGCACCCAGACCGACAGAGTCAACAACGGCCGCGTTGTTATTTATGCTAAGCAAATGCGCCTCCTTTCCTGCAACTGTTACGACCGGTACGTGACACGATAACGACCGACATTCGCGGGAAATGTGACAAATGTGGAGCGGAGTTGGCCCAGAGCACGAACCACCAATCCCAAATGCTAATTCTGCGTACATTCTCGACTCCGACGCTCGGTGTTTGTGTTTGGCCTTCGAAAAAACTGAAACAGTTTACATAAATACAGGCGCAAAAGGCGATCGATTGGTAAATTGATTCTATAGAAGATGCGCGTTCGAGGTTTGGGCAGTAAAATTATGGTTAAATGTTAAACAATTTACAGCCATTTCGGCACAGCAGCTTCAAAAAGCACAAGATAAGGTTTTATTAAAAAAAATCACACCATAAAACCCCGCAACATATTTTTAATCTCGTGCGCATAAATAATTGCAGTCAGAACGATTTTTAGCTAAATTTCCACATTGATTGATTTTGCTCGTACCCGATCCCGCCAATCGAATTATTCATTACGCTCCGTGTGGCCAACGAGTTCGATTGATGTTGGGGTAATTAATTTTAAATCATTTGCATCTCGCGAAAATTGAATTTAACTGTCCGCGTTCGCTTTCGCTCTAATTGTTTCAAACCAAGGACATACACACGTGGAATCCGCACCGCACAAACACTCGCGCACATGTGCAGAAAGTCACACAAAGATAGAGCGCATTTTGCTAATGGTTTCGGTTGGGTGGCATGCTGATTGATAAATTACTCGTTTCGACAACGATCATCAAACGCACACTGGGCCCGGGCGTATGGGCGCCCACAGTTGGTGCACTGCGTCCCGGATGATATTATCTCCCGCCAGCTACAGCTACAACAGTGTGCCGGTCCAATACTGTGTGACGGCACCACTTTTGGGCGAGGATCGGTGGTGGTCCAAGGGCACACACGGGTCGGAAGAAGGAAACGAAATGGAAGATAAACAAGAACTAAAACCACGGCCCGACAAAACGCCGAACGCCGAGGGGGAACTATATTAAAATTAATGACAAAATAATATAAATGTCATAATTACTGCCGGCAGGGTGCGTGAAGCACAAGCACGGGGATGCCGGAGGATGACAAAACAACGGAGAAACGTGAACGTCCTTCGAAACGCTGGTGAAAGGGCACTGGTTGGCTTCCACGGGAGGGTTGTGTGTTGTATGTGCTTCGAGCACCGAAATGGTTCAGGACCGTTGCACAATAAACCCGCTTCGTTTCGTTCGAAATGCGTCCATAACAGAACACACGTGGCAGGAGGGTTTTCTTCCTATTTTGCATTTCATTTGCTTTTCTCGCTGTGAGCAGCAAGATGCGTTACGAGATGACAGGAGAACAGATTTTACGTCCTTTTTATTGGTGAAGCGTAGCTCTATTTTATAGTTTTAACTACGAAAGTACTTTTTAACTCCAAGGAAATCTACGAAGTCATGAGACTTCCCTGCATCTAGCGTGTGTAAGTGTGTATGACAAGGAATGTTTAAAAAAAAGCTACAGTGTGTAGTTTGTGTCATGTCTGGATGACAGTGCAGCAACTTTTAATTCCATTTTATGGCTCGAATGCACACGTGTACACTAGTCGTAACAAAATATGCGTCGTAACAAATAACATGAAACATTTCTCTTCTCGTGAATATGAAGGCAAACTGTGTTTTTTTTTTGGTTCCCGTAGTTTTTGACACTTATTTAAAAACTATTATTGTCCGAGATATAGAAAAAATATAGCAAAAAAGCATTATGTCAACAACTTCGGATGCCTCCTGTGAGGTTTGAACTCACGACCGCTGGTTTACGAGACCAGCGCTCTACCACTGAGCTAAAGAGGCGGATGAAATCCCGCTGCTTAACTGTGTTGTTGAACACGGCGCATGTACAAACTGCCAAATACCGTGAATTATCAGGATGATTCAGGCGCTATTTTTAGCACATGCTACGCATTCTTCAGTGAGAAGAGAGCATTAACATAAAAGCAGTGCTGCAAAATGTCACTGTCAATGTCACAAAAAATCCTGACTGAAACAAAATTCATATCAGCCTCACGTACTCAATTGCGACCATCACAGGTGATAAATACATAGTTGGTGAGTTGTGTGATATGATGGGTATCATTTATCAATGAGCTCTTGATCTCTCACTTTGTCTTGATTTTTTTTACTGTGACCAAAATGCTCTTTTATTAGTCATAAACAGCCATGACTGAAAACAAAACCATGACAACTCACTTACACTATTGCGATGATTATAGGTGAGACACTTATGGTCGGTGAGACGTGTGAGCAGATTGATGATATTTTTGAAACCAACTCTTGGGTAGTCACTTTCTCATGACTTTTTCCAGCTGTGAGCAGTTGCAAAATGTCACTGACATTAGTAGACATGTCTGAAACCAGTCAGTCACTTTGTCATGATTTTTTTTGCCGGTGATCATCACGATAATCACAGAACATATTGAGAAGAAATAAAGCGCTACGCTATGGTTTTAATTTACCAGTTCCAACTTTTTTTTAATAATAAATTGATATATTAATTGGTATTCAAAATAAAGTAATATTAGCAATGCGGCCAGGCCTTTCTGTATGAATAAAAAAAATGCAGCCAGGCCGTGAAAAGTAAAAGTAGTAAGCTAACCGTAAAACACACTAATTCTTAAACACATGGCATAAAAAGCACTCCAAACATTCTTCACACGCGTCGCGTAGTTCTATGACTATCGTAATGATCATCGACAGAAAAAGTCATGAGAAAGTGACTACCCAAGAGTTGGTTTCAAAAATGTCACCAATCTGCTCACACGTCTGAACGACCATAAGTGTCTCCTATGATCATCGCAATAGTGTAAAAGAGTTGTCATGGTTTTGTTTTCAGTCATGGCTGTTTATGACAATAACAGCGACATTTTACAAAACTACTCATAGTCAGAAAAAGTCATGATTATGTTTGCGATTGCAGTAAGCTCAGCTTATCAATCAGAGTATCACGCTAGACTCAGGCAGTAACTTGTCATTTTCGGCAAGCCATGAAATGGTTTCTATGACAATCAATAATGAACATCACTTACCATCGAGATGTTCTCTGATTTCGGTTGTGAACATCACGTGATGCTCATGACATTTTGCAGCACTGCATAAAAGTCCACATAACAGGGATGTCGAATGACTAACACATAGTAAATGCAACAAATATCCTGCCACGAGAAGCAGAAATATGAGAAAAACATTTCAAATTTCATGAAAGACTTCTTAAGGTCATATATTGGTTGAATTCAATTCTTCGACCTCCAGGTTAGATCAAGGTTAAGGAGTGATTGGTTAAACAACTATCTCAAGTTGACCATACGACAGTGAGCCGTCATACTGTTAAATAAAAAAAATATCTCAAGTTGGCAATCAGTTCATCTAGAAAGTTTAAGTTTTTGCTAAATTTATAAGGACAAAACACGCAAATTTAGTGGATATGTGGCATCGGAAGATAATAATACTTAACAAGTTCTAGAATTTTTATTCAAAATGATACAGTTCACTGTTAAAGTTACAAACATCCACCAAGAATTCTGCCTTATCCTTATAGATTGTTGAGATCCTTAAGATTTCGGTCGCTGCGCTGTTCTTAGCGCTCTCGACACAGGTTCTTTTAAAACTCCACATATCCAGGCAGAAGGGCACTAACCACCGAGAACAATCGATACTTATAAAATCGATTATAAATATAAAATCAAAATATTCCATTAGACACAAACACACAGAATTAGCTCTCTGAAGCTCATGTATATACCAATCTGAAGAAACGTATAAAGTCTTAGGACTCAAAATCCCTATAGGCTAACCAACTACAAGAGCTTGAAGATTTCTCCTTGCATCCATTCTATCAGATCAGAATCTTATTTAATGGCGAGATCACCATACAGCTCATAGAAATCCTTCTGAGCAGGATTTCGTTCTTCCGAACGCGACTAAGAGAGTTTTGACAGTTTGGTGATAATCAAAGGCGTATTTGAGTATTGGGACTTTATTGGGTTTTATTTGAGTATTGGGAGTTTTTATACAGTCTCAGCCTCAGCATCCGTCTGTCGCGACCAGCTGTAGTATGACCGGTATGCAGCCAGCACCATTGTGCGTATCTCAACATCTATGTTGTTGTCGGTGCTGACTTTACATCCCAGATATTTGAAATTTTAGACGATTTCGAAGAAACGACCAGCTTTCAGTACATCACCCCTGCTTCGCTTATGATGCCATCATCATTTTAATTTTTACCCCAGTAATCTAGAATCCGAGACATTCGATAAAATGAAAAAAAAAAAACCTAAAAGCTTGTCTGTTCACTTGCCAGAGAGATTAATTGAATTCTGCAGGTGCTAGATACATTTCAACTCTTTTTATGTCTTAATATCTTCTATATCTCTCATATGCAGAAAGGTCTCTCTACCCGTATTGCTACAATTTGAACTAACATAAAGGTCAACAAATATTCAGTTTATTAGATATGTATATGCAGGACCAAAATACTCAATATCAGATTTGTTGAATCTGATATAGAAATGAAACATATGACAACCCCAGTTGGTATGGGAAAATCCTTTTTATCGCCCGGTTAAACCTATCCATAAATATGTAGTTAAATTAATAGTTCCAACCACATGGCAAACTACCTTTTCATGCCGCAGTGTTAGCAAAATCAAGCGATTTTGTTGAGGTTAATTTAGGATGCACATTCAACCCTCGAAATAGGGTGGAGCTGTGTGGCAAGCGAGCCTGACAAAATAGCGACAAGAGACCGGATGACAGGAAATGGCGTAGCCTTATACAGGTCGCACAAGTACACGTTAAATCAATTATAATCGCTCGTAATTTATTATCGATAAACCATAAATTATACGCCGCGCGCCCACCTTCCCTTTCACCTCTATCTCTCTCACTCTCTCTTGGCACTACTAAGTGCGATGGCTTCAAAAAGCCTTCTTCGGAGCGAGTGTGTGTCTGTATGTGTAGGCACCTGGCCATCGAAAGCGTCGAATTAATTCCCGTATTTATTAAATCCGCTGCATGCATGCACACGTACTGCGGCATAGTGCAGCATTGCACGCCAGCCAGCGCATGATGTACGCCCATGTGCACGCGCACGGCTGCAAGACAAAATCGACCTTTCAAGACGCGAAGAGAGAACCTCTATCTGGAGAGTGGTTTGATGAGGATGGTAAGCAGTTGCGGCAAGGAACTTAATGGTAACATTTCACGCCTCGTTGTTAGACATCGATTACTTCGGGCGAGAGAAGATGTAGTTCGAAGCCCTGAAGAAGGCTGACGAAGGGAAAGACGAACGATAATAATACACAGATCAATTAATGTACGTAACCCTCGACCATTAGGCCCTCTTCAAGAGTTCTTCCCCAGTATCGGCTTTACTCGCAACGAGAGCATCAAACGAAAATCATCGACAGTTCTTTGCTTTCTCGCTGTGGTCAACAATCGAAGCTCGGTGTGGTGGTAAACGGTCGCCGCGGTCTCTGGCCCGGCACATTAAGCAAATAAAGATAAATTAAGCCGAATGACCGACAACGTAAACATCCAGGTTCGACGGCGGTCCGTTCCACACCGCGTCGTCGCGCCCCATCGATGATCATCGAGGTTGATAAACGGATGGATGGCGGTCTAACGTCTGTGTCCCGTCACATGGTGGGTCAGGATCGAACTTTACACAATTGAAACGGAAAAATAAACGAGCACTTCATCCGGCCGGAGCGGTGACTAGGGGCGGCCTCTAACGCATATGCATACAGAGGACTGCCTGTAGTCCGGTGCCACACCATGCCCTCGCTTGATTTCCCTTAACTATTGACATATGCGAGTGGATTTTAATGGCGCCATTTACTAGGTTTGATTGTGGAATCTTGCGGCCACACCACACAGCACTCCACCAGCCTACAGAGACACGCGGATTCTCTGTTTTGGCTCCGTCTGAAAACTCACCACACTATCGCGATCGTAAACGACGCACAACATTTGATTGATTTTCCCCAACGACGGCTCAGCTCAGTACAATCGGATGGTTGTCATGCCGTGTAATATGTTGCGTTTGTTGTTTGCATGTTGTTTTCCGGTACGCGATGGTCCATGAACCTTTGGAATAATGTCCAACATTATCGTCCGCTCGCTCCGTTTTCGATATATCACTCCGTGTCACCATGGACACCGGATGTGAAAGGTGTGTGCTTTCCTGACAACACGTTTTCCTTTGTTAGGCCTTACTCGCGCCCGTACAAAGCGTACGATTTGTATTGCATTTTGGAGCTAGGAGTCAGTGCTACAACAAAGATCTGTTGTCAATTTGAAAAAGTTTGTTGGATTAGTTTCAAAAGCAATATTGCATGCATGTACTGTTCTATTGTAACAGTTGAAGAATGCTGCATTTCAACAACTGGCGGGCATAAGACTTTGCGTTGATAAGTTTTATGTGATGTACATACTTTAAAACAAACATTTAAGGACAAATATTTAACAGACATTGGCTGGGACCATTGGCATGACAAGACCTTTCATCCTATGGACATAAAAGCAATATACTGCATTCCATTAGAGTTCATTGTAGAATATGTTTCGGTCGTTTATTACTCTTATGCCGTGACATGGGTCAATAGATTAGAATAGTTCAGAATAGAACGCTTTCCCAATACGCTGTTTCTAAATAAAACTGATTCTTGATATTATGGGCAAATGAGGCGCTATCGCTACTTGCAAAGATCAATTTTTCATTTAAAATGCCTCAAGAAACTAGTCATAGCTCGGCAGTAGCGCACATATTAGAATAACGACGCCACGCACGATTCAACAAGTATTCCAGTTCCTTTCTATGCAATGTAAGTATAAAATATGAAATGCAAATAATATTTTATCTATGTACGATGGTGCCTTTTTGAAGCTGTAATGGCAGATGGGTAAGTTATTTCATAAACAATTAACAGGACGCTTGAAACACACGGAAGAATGTAAAAAAAAACTTTCGGTTTGACAGGACTATTGATCATCATGTGGATTAATCTATATCGACTTTATATCAAATGATTATAGAGCATAATTCAGCTAAAGATTTGAATAAATAATGCAGCTATTATCATGAAATGTTGGTCCTAAGTCATGAATTTTGGCATGTACTATCATTTTTTGACAGGAAGGCACCAATTTTTGGCTTTTAGCCATCATCACGCATGGAAACAAATATTTTTATTTAGTATGAGAGCTTAAATATCTTCCTCGTAGTCCTTGAATTTAACGTTTTACGTTTACTTTTTTTAACAAAGTATATTTAGCACTAAGCAATATGGCCAGGCCGTTCTATATGAATAAAAAATATATATATTTAGCATTAGCAGTTCAATGCACAATCGTTTTCTTACAAAACCGTGTATTGAGAAATTCGTGTACTCTTCGACAATCGTTTAAAATGCAAACAATTGCAGATCGTGCAGGAAAAATCTTCCTAATTCGTCGATTTATTTTTCAGAATCAAAAATACTTAATTAAGGTACAAAAAAGTGGGCCTTTGAGACAAAATATTGCAGCTGTTCCCTAAAACTTCTGGACAAAATGTTTTGTAGATTACGTATAAACTGTAGCACAAATTTATATTTTACAAGTTTCTTGAAAATTCTTACATTGTTTAAAGTTTTTTAAAAGGTCATAAAAAATGTATTTGAAGCTTTATTTGATAGTTTTACTTATTAGTTCTGTGCTATTAAATCTATTTACAAAACAACTTTATGTTTGAATGAAACTATCCATTCTTCGAAAACAAATTCCCCACTTTTGTGGCTTCAAATAAAATTTATAAGTATGTTTAATTTGTAAGCATTTTAAAAAGAACATCACGGCGACACCGACACAAACTTGCAATCGACAATCATCGACAATGTATATTGTGTACGAATCATAAAACAATTGTTACTTGTTTCGTGTTACATCCTCGGTCACATGTTGTACGAAACACAAAAAAAAAACATAAAAAAATACCGTAAACAAATCCAAACTTGTACTTAAAGCATACCAAAAACATGTTTTGATAACGATTTAACATTTCTGGAACGGTTTCCTTGTACGACAAACATAAATTAAGTTTACGCTGGAACTCCGAGCAAGCTACAATGTCAAAATTTGTTATTTAAATAACCTACTTACGCTACAACCACAAGCCAGTAGCTCCCAGTAGCTTATAACTTACACATGAAAATATCCATTTCCGGCAGAAAACAACACTTGCTTTATAAGCTTTCCCATAGCGCACAACAACAAAAAAATGAGTACGACTGTACGGCATACATACGTGACTGCAGAGGGATGCGTTATGTGTTGTTTTATTCTAGCGTTTGCGAGAATTTCATCAAACGATTATGAAATTCAATTTATCCGTGCGCTCCTCCTCGCCGTATCCATGACTCGAGGCGACCGGCCAACGAAACGAAAACAACAAGACATTTATTTACGGACCATTTCGATCACATTTCATGGGATTGCTTGCATGGGGTGACATGCCTGGGGTAGGTTGGGTTGTCGAGGAGGGCAAAAATAATAACTCACCAAGAGCACAACAAGTTCCCACGCATTCCCCGCCAACAACGGTTGGCAGGAAGTTATTTATTGTTTCGACGAGCAAGTGTAGACGGGAAACGCCACGCAGTGAAGTAAACTCGTAATAATAACCGTCAAGAGCAAAAGAAAATGGTTCTGTCGTCGGCGCGCAGCCAAAGCGTTACCAACGTGACCGTTCCGTGCTGTCGCCGTAATCGAAGACGGGAATGGGTATCAACCGAAAACCCGACCCAAACCGACGCCGCCCAGGTACATTGGCACAACCGCCCCAATGTGCCAAAAGCAGAGAAACGGCAGAGCACCGTCCGGAAGGAAGGCATGGATTTTCCATAATCCGAACACGCACCCGGCATAAAGTTGCACGTGGCGTATCGTCTTAATTGCAGACGAGACCTCCTGGTGTGGATGCGTAACGAGATTTCCGAATTTCCCGAGGCCCGTTCTGGGGTGGGTGGTCCAATTTCATTCGCCCATCTACCCCGGGGTACTCTGGCGGGTCTGGGTGTGGGTGTGCGGAAGTGAAAACCGATCCCAACGAGACGGCGTCGATTGCTTCGAATGCTAGACCAAACAGACGACTCACGGTATCGAGTGACATATGGCCAGAGTATTGACGTGCTAGAATAGCGGATATCTGGAGAAAAAAATATATCAACTTTCCAGTAGATGATTAGCTAGGCGTTACCAATAACAACAAGGGCTTCAATGTTTTCATCACAAAAAGTATTCCCACTGTAACAACAGCTCATCCTTACCGACGGTCAACACGTTCCGCTGATTCCGTTTCCAAGAAGCTCACCTTACGCACAGATCTCGAATATCTAGAACGTTACCAATACCGAACGTTGAGGTTCGAAAGCGTTACACAATTCACTACCAGGGTCTCGACGATAACGTCCCATCGGTCCATAATGCGATATCTAAAGACCGTATCCATGAACCGGTAAGCACTTTATGGAAATCAATATTTACACGCCAGCATTTACGTCGGGAATTTCAATTTACACATTAATTCCTCACGATCCATCAGTGGCGAGTCTCTATCAGCAGCTGCCACGCTGTACTTGGAGCGAGAAGAGGCTTGCCCCGGCTGATAATCTCCATTCTCGCCAACAAAACCACTGACCACCAGGCAGCGCACCAGCAACTCTCGCTTGGGCACATCAAAGCGATTTCATCATAATTCGTTCTCGCAATCATGCTACTAGCAAACAATGTAGGTCGTCGCGGCGGCTGTGTGGCGTTATACGACTGCCACCCCTTATGTTGACAAACCTTGGCGGAGAAAGTGGGCACCACTCGGGCGAGGAGATCGTGCCGGGTGCAAAGAGCGATTTATTTACAATCGCTTGACTAATCCCAGCGAGGTTCCCGCGAACGGAGCCACCAACAACGGCAGCTCCACGGGAAGACCCAAGCTGCGAGCTGCTAAGTGCAATTTGTTGCCGCAAACGGTTAGTAAACAGTGTCGTTACGATGACGACAGTGTTCCACTATCGCCGGACGGACGGGTCTGGTGTACATATGCGGTGAAGGGGGAGTCTAAATGGACTCCCGGACACTCTGTTGCTGTTGCTACTTGAGCTCGGTTTCCTGGATAAACTAGCGAAAGACAAACATAAATTACTGCCATAATCCGTTTATTGATTGGAAGCGGTTAATTTAGTTTCTGTGTTCCGTACGAACTGCACAGACGCTTTGAAGTTGTGCTGTTGAAGAGTACTTTGGATTGAGACGAATCATTACACAACACAATTGAACGTTGATAATACGTACGATAAAGGGTCAAATACTACACATTTTGTAGCGTTTCTTTAGAACCATTAAAGCAAAAATTTAATTATTATCGCTATTTCTGACCAACAAATCTCGTGAGGTATTTCAGATGGTATTTCTTCCTACTTCCTTTTCCTAGTGCAAAATGAAGAATTAAAATCACGCTCTATTTCTCCACATCATCACCTAAAATCCTCAAATCCTGTGGTATAAATCCTTAGAAAGATTATCAGAGAGAGACATAGCAATATAGAGTTTTGCAGCAACATTTTAGCCATCAAAAGTCCCAATCCATTGCAAAACATCTGTTAAAGTCATCTGTAATAGACCCGCTTCGATTGAAGCTTCACTTGGTGACGTTTTGTAAATAAGCTGAACGCTTAGACAGAACTTTTTACATAGAACGTCACCGTGTTAAAATAAAACTCCACAATATTTATATAAGACGTCACGAAACTAAAATATTAGTCTTAACAATGTTTAAAAATTGTAGAATCCAAAAATTCTACTCACATTTAAAATGAGGCCTAAGTCCCTGATAACAATTATACATATTAATCTTCAAGTTTATTAGTAGAAAACACATTTACAAACTTGCAACTGCTTAATAGATTTTCCCATGATGTGGAATAAAACAAAACAAAACGTAATTAAAGTTAGTTCCTGATCAACGTCGCTAAAATTAGACAAGTTTTGACGGACGGCGGGCTTCCCGTACAGCTGTGTACTGCACACTTCAATGGTACCTTGTGTTTCTATTTACAAGATTGACATTGAGATTGCGACTGCGTCTCAAGAACTCAAGATCCGAGCGCACCCGTTCCCTTCCATGTATCCCCGGTTACCCGGTTGCCAAATCACATCAGATGCAGTGATTGCTGTTCTTGACATGGCTCAAGTCTCCTCGGCAACCTGATCGACGGCGTACGAAACGAGAGAACACGGACGGACGGTGGCCCGTTCGTACACCACCTGCTGTGAGTAAATTTTATGCTACAAGTAACTCTAAACCCCGCACACAACTTTCCTTTCCGGTTCGGGTCGAGCAGCATGTGTATGTGTGGTGGGCGAGCAAAAAATAAAAAAAACCAAACCCCACTTATGTTACAATCCTCGTCCCATGCCCGCTGACTGTTCGCCGGGAGTTACAAACAAATGAAGGAAATTATAAATAATGGTCTTCGAAAATATGTATGTTTCCAGTGTTATTATTATTAAGACCCGCAGTGCACAGCGGCAGCATTACGGGCATTACGGGGCCCGTGTTTCGAGAATCGGTACCCACCACATCAGCCCTCATCACCACCCGTGGTACACGGTGTAACAATGTCTCCCATGTCAGGCAGCAGCAGCAGCACCGATGATGAGTCGTCATTTTTCTTCAGAGCTTTACGCCGATGCTCGGAAACAATGCTGCTTGCTGGAACTGGCCCGTGGCGAACGAGGGAACGAAGAAAGTGTTCGCCGAAAGGGGATAAACATCGATTCGTCATCCGTTGCAATTGATTTCGCCTGGACCGATTCGTCACGATCCGGACGACACCGGGTCCGTGCGATGGACTTCCTGCCAGGAATGCAATGTCGCAATCGTTGCACCATGCCGTTGCCAAGCGCATGACAAAAAAGGTCCGTGCTGTACTGACCTCCAGTAAATCTTCCGCTTTCTGGAAGATGTAAGGGATTTTCTATCGACCGAGCGAAGATGTATCGGTACGCCAGGATAGTGGTTTTACGTGGCAAAGTATCATAGCATGAGCGATAGAAATTTACTATCTTTTTAAAGAGGATTTATGTGCGCTTGCTTTCTCTTCACTATCAGAATGATTTATGGTTTATTTAATTTCTTTACGTAAGTGAGCAATAAGAAGAAAAAACACCAAAATAGAACACTTAAACTCCTCTATCTTAAAAATCTTTAAAATGAAAACAAGAATTTCAAGTATTCTCTTACAAAACTTGCTTTCGCACCCACAAGTATTTGATGACTCAAGAATAAATTACATTCGCCACGGGAATGTTTATTTATGACACACAATCAACGAAATGTTTTTCACATGTCATCCATACAACGGTTGCAGATGCTGTGAGTACATCAGTTCCATTTTAGGTGTGTGTGTCTTTGTGTAAATGACCATGCGTGTGTGACATTTTAACAACGGGCTTAGAGTGATGGCATCAGCTAGTTGGCGGTCCCCGTGGGTGATCCTCCTAATAAACCATATCTCGCGAACAGATAGTAGCCATTAGGGAGTAATAAAACGGGGCAAAAAAGTGTGTGTTTTCTGTTTCACCAAGTGAAACAACCGTGCAGAATGATGATGATTTTCGCACACAGCAGCTGAAAAGAAAGGCGACCATAATTATGTACGAAATGTGTACAAGAATGTTAAATGTTGTTAAATTCGAAGAAACATTTTTACCCATTTCGTGCATACAGTGCATAGCATAACTATGCGAGCAACTGTTTTTTGATAGCAAAACAAAACACAGGAAGTAAGCAAGTAGACTTGAGAAATAATGATTATGGTATCTGTTGCTTAACTCAGGTGTTGGATTAAAGCCCTCCAAAAAAATGTATTCTAGTAAATTCGTTTAGCGACCTACTAAGCTTAGAGTCCGTCATTGATAGTTTAAAAAATTCAAAATATACTTTATTCAATAATAATGATATAACTCTTAATGATAATGTATTTTTAGGGATGGAAAGTATGGAAGTATGAATACTAACTTAAATTGAGCTGAGGCAAGACTCAGCAGAACAACCAGGTCTACGGATAGTCCTGCTGTCTCTAGCATGGAATAGATATCTGCATTCAATATTTCGGTACAATAAAAATTTGGTTGGCTTTTATACAATCAGCTTTGTTTTAAATAAAATTGTTTAAGGAAATTTCTATATATCTTCTAGTACTTGTTTCATCTTCCAAATCAAACCATCACATAGTTATGTCACGCACTGTGTATGCGCACCTGGCAACCTGCATTCCCACTCAACAGAAAACACACGATAGCCCAACTAATTTACGATGAAATCAAAGAGCCGATCTTCACCACGTTTAATGAAACCGAGAGATGAACCTGCAAGTGCATACGAAGCACCCTAATAACAGGCTCACATTTCACAATACACGTACACGTTTCTTTATCGCAAGGCCCGATCGCGCACGTCTCTCACGGTAACGGTTGAATGAGACGGATGAAAATGTCAATAGCTTATCTAATGACAACCGATGATGATGATGATGATGATGATGCTGGGGACAAGAAAACCTCAGCGTGCCTGTGTATGGTATTGTGTGACATTAAACCCCATCGGAAAGGCTCCGTCCCATGTGAACCCCTTGTGAATCATCACGCACGCACAAACAGACAAGAATAGACAAAATGGTGTTATCGCGGGCAAAATAAAACCACTCGATGTCACCATCACCGGGCGGTGACGGTCACACCACGCGACGGGGTGAAGGTTGGGAGAAGCAAATGAAGCTTACGGGGCACGTTCCGGAAATAATGAAATGCATCAAATTCAATCGCCCGGGGGAATGCGATGGCATAAGTACGTGTGTCCGTGATGGGGAAGGCATCCGCATGAATTATGGAAGGGGAACCGCACACATGGAACACGCCTTATTGGCAATTCGAAATTTCGTACCGCAAGACCGAAAAAATATCACAATCTAACATCGACAGCCCGATTCATGGACGACAGAGCGATAGAAAGCGTTGGAAACAGACCGTCGAGCTTAGGATGGAATAGCCCCGAAACCGATATCGGGAACCATTAGCACCACCGGTGCGTAACTCTCGCAGGGGTTCCTCGCGTAATCAACGGCGATGCGACACTCTTAAGGCAATGACAAACCACCACGCGCTTTATTATGCCAGATGCTTTAATGAGTATTGCAAACGATGAAAAATGTGCCCCGGCAGTACTGCAAGCAACTGCCGATGGTTCATTTCCGGCGAGCAATTCCTCGGAGTGGCTTCGCGCTGATGTGACACATCGTGCGCTTATGACACACTCTTTGTATGCTCGGAGAGCTCTGTTTGCGTTGTTGTTCAGGGTTGAAATAGATTAATAAAGCAGCACTGGTACAATGAGAGCGCATAAAGCTGACTTGTGTGGTGCGAGTGGCACAACGCAAGCCAGTTTTAAAATTCAACGTACGCACTTGTACTTGGTAATTCGGGGGGGTATAATTTTCAAATAAAATATAAATGAGAATGTTGACACTTCAACTACTGTATGCGGAACCGTGGCTCAGTTTAACAGTTTAATTGCTGTGCACCACCGTGAATTCTACCGCGTCCATATCTAGTGGAGCAAGATAAATAAGCTTTACATGCAACATTTCATGCCCAGCAGTACGGACATTTGCATTAAACGTGCCCAAGCAAGTTGTTGAGGCTGTGTCAACCATAGCATACCAAGCGCGTTGCAAATGTGCCATTGTTTACCGGCGCTCGATCCGATGCCATCGTACAGATACATAATATCACATTTCCAGCACACTCCAGCATTGTGATAAAATCGTTAAGATTTGGGGGTATGCCTACGTAAATAGGCAAAACCTTTGCCGACCGAATCTAAAGGCGTGGAAAAAGCCGGAGATAATCTACCTCAAAAAACCTGGGTACCTGAACGAGTGAGGAAAAATCTAGGTAAGGCGCTGATAAGCGACCCCGAGTGCTCGTCGAATCCCGTCCGATAGATACCATGTAGCAACGCGCATGAAATCTTTTGAGCCATGGTTGACATGGAAACTGGTCGGCTCGGGTTTGAGTAACCGACCAGCACTGGTGTCTGCTTTCCTTCGGTGTCAAGCATGCACTATTAAAGGGTCTCGCTGTGACACGGAAGACGAAACAAAAAATCGAGCCGAGATAAGCGACGACATAAATATTCAATCTAATTTCCCAACACCGAAACAAACAACGCTCGTCTCGGTTCGCATATCGCGCGCGTTGTTGAGATGCGATAAGAGAAAATATTTTTCGGGATCTATGTTGAAGTTGTTTTGCTTTTTTGTGTTGGTAAGTCGGTTTCGTTTCTGTTTCTAAACATTATTTTCACTGTTGTTTCTGACCGGCGAGGGCTTAGAGCAAACCATCCCAACACGCGCAACGCACTCACACGGTTTTGGGCAGGAGAGTTTGGAATTTATTTAAACCTCTTGGTGTCAAGCGTGTTTCACTTTTTATTTTTGGGAGACCTTAAACGTTGCTGCTGCTGCTGCTGCTGGTGCTGTTTGCCGTAGATGATGATTATAATTTAATCATCATTATAAATTCAACACGACCCGCAACAAAAACCACCGTCAACAGCAAGAGGGTGCGCTGCAGCCGGCCGGCCGGTTACACAGCCGGGAATGCGGGAATCCCTTTCTTATCGCAGCTGGGTTGCTGTTGTGCCTACAAAAAAAAGGAAGCCGTAAAAATTGCAAAGAAAAGGTCAGAGCTACATAATTTTGTTTGGTACAAAAAACAACAACTTACCAAAGAAAAAAACCTGATGGTCTGGACTGCTTTCACGTGCTCAGGAAACCGCACTCTGCCGAAGAAGAAACACGTATCCCTTTCACACGGTGTGGTTTTTTTTGTGCAGAGAAGAATTAAGTTGCGTTATTTTTATTTTGTAATGTCATTACGTGGCATCCGACAGCCGAACGTACCGGACGTGTCACGCACTCGCGCAACTGTTGATGAAAATTTCCCAAAGAAAAGAGGGCGAAAGAGATCTGTTTTGATCGTCACCAGAAGAATTCTGGATTGTTAATGAAATTGTCGAACACACAGCCGTCGTATACATTCGCATCGTAAAACACTTGTTCACCCCGCTTCGATTCCCGAGTCCCAGCGGATGGGAATCCGAATTTCCCAACCACCAACCACTTCGGTATGAGTTAAGAGCAATTTCGTCCTGTTGGCGCCATGTACATGTTGCCGCTCACTGTAACCGGGTGGCCGGAAGTGTGTTTCGTTGGGCCCAAACCCTCCCCCCCAAAAAGCCCGTTCGTCGTTCGACATGAAAACGAAATGGTAATGGTAATTGTATGATTATGAATCGATTTAAATGTTGTACCGGTTTTATCTGGCATTACTGGACCAAGCCTGGAACCAAGCCACCAATAAGGTAGCAAATGATGGGGTTGTGTGCGCCGTCCGTGTGCCATAATTTCGGACGCTAGTTGCCTGAATATTCAGGAGAGAAATTAAACCCTTGAATTATCTGAGCATGCTTTTTTTGGAGTTCTTTTGCTCGGATTCCCTCTCCCTCGGTGCTGTTAGTTTGCTGCCTTATTATGATTCGTTAGTGCTGAGTTGTTGCTTAATGCTGCCGACACAATGTTGCGAGGGTTCGAGGGTTCGCAGCTAATGGCACATTGATAAGCGGACAACCCTGGGCAAACTTTAGCTCTCTTTCCTAAACAAAACAAAAAGGGTTATACCACTCAAACTGCCTGCCGATTGTGGACGGAAGTATTTTACATATGTTCTATTCGCAGCCCTGCTGTGAAAACAATGCATGATTTATGATAAGTTTGCGCTGATAGGTGCTTAGGAAAGCAAAAAGCAAAAAACAAGGCATCATTCAACTCTCACTGTGTAGGGCCTCATTTCCGGCACGAATTTGGGCATGTCGTTTGGAATTGCTGATGGTGGAATTGAGCGGCGAGGTTCATATTTGGTTGTTAAGTGGAAATTTTGATCATCATAAAACGGGTTTTTTTTTTTTTTGTTCGGATCGCAAGTAGCCTAAAAGGCTCATTATTAACGACCGTGGCACATGCGAACGTTGAATTAAGGCGCACTTAAAGGACGAATGTAATGTCGTACTTTAATCAGAAGTGGAATGTCAACGTGTATCTTAAAATAATTGCAAATGGAAGAGAGAGAGAGATAAAGTATGGCGTTTACCCATTAGGATGATGAGTGTAATTGATTGTGATGATTTGTTTGGTCTTCTTCCTGGGCATTGGGAATTTTCTCCTTGGTCCGTTCTATTTAGAACGTCTATTTAACAAAGTCAGATTTCTTATCAAGGGCGGTCCATAGTTGCATTCCTCCGACAGGTTCGACTCCACTTAATCCAGCGGACGAGCTAATTGCGTTCCTCTAGGCCTCATTGATTAGCACCTTCCTACGATATTCTCATTACTTGTCGCAGCCATCGCATCCTTCCGAATTTGACCACTAGCTAAGTATACCAAATAAGTTTAGCGTCCTCATAGGTTATAGTTGGTTGTCCAAAACTAGTGCACGTAGAGGATCACTAGACGCATCAGTGTCCATATATCGTAGATTTTGTGCATTGTCAATATGTTCTGGATTTTATAAGTTTGTTGAGGCTTTATAAAACTTTGGAAAGTGCACTTCAAGATTTCGTTGGATAGATAATAATTTCTATCTAATTATCCGAAGCTACGACCGTGCCAAGGTAAGCGCCATCATTTAACTGGCACGAGGTATATTGGTCCCCTTGAGCGAAATCCTTTGTACAAAGCAGCCACCAGAGTTCACTAAGTTCTTGTAAAATCTCGAGTAGGTGTTGGACTTCTCAATTTCTAAAGATGGTCGAATGCAAGCTGAACCTTCCCACGAGTACCTTCCTGGCAAGTCAAGAGTACGGCATTCTCATTACTTAAAAAAATATAGAAAGAATAGTCAAACAGCTCAGCTGGATCGTGATTTTATAGGTTAAAGTCCAGGAATCACCATTGTAGAAAACTACTGGACAACGAGTTTGTGAATCCTTCAGTAGATTTTAGGCAATTTCGCTGCTTAGATAATAATCTCTATCTAATTATCCGAAGCTATGACCGTGCCAAGGAAACTTCTCTTTTACCTCGAGATCGACAAATTTTCAGCAAATAAATTAACGTTATAGTTATCGCATTGATCGAGGATTAAAATCCTATCGCTTCGTTTTTCATTTGTGGCTCTAAGGAATTGGAAACAATGGTGGAACCAATTTTGTCTTCAATGGTCAAAGTGATTCGCATGACATCTTCTTAATCACTAGGCAATCAAAAAGCCTCAAGTATACGTACGAGAAGATCATGGCAATGCGAATTAATATCCGGTCCTAACGTATGAAAAGCCAGCATCGATACCGCTGGACCATCGGATCGCCCAACCTTAATTAATCTTATTCTAATTCTATCCTCGCAGGTGTCTAATTAACTACTCTCTCTTCTATATGATCGATTTTATTAGTTTCAACGTAAGCACAACTCTACATTCGCTTATGCACCAAAGCATGAAACCAACCATCGTACCCACTATTAGCAGCATGCGAGTGATTCGTTTTTACGGCACACCGCCACCACCACCACGTTCTCAAATCCTAGAAAACTACCCTGCGAAAAGCATCATCAAGTTTAACGACACGATGAAGATGACCGAATATGCCCGAACGGGACTACTTTACGTAATTTGATGCTCGGTTGGAGTACATGCGGCAGCCAAAAAGCGAAAGATAGAAAAAAAACATGATTGTAAAATTAGTTCATTTATATTCGGTTCACCTCTCTCGATCTGCCTTCCCCAAATTCCTTCTCCTGTGCAGTCTACCACCAGCATAGGAATTATGGTGGCTGAAGAAGAAGAGAGAGCGAGCAAGAGCTTTAAAAAGTGGATTAGTGTTATTGGTACCGGGGCATTCGGTGTAGACACTCATCCGTTCTGCTTATAAATGGCTAATAATCATAAAATTGGCTTATTTGGCATGAACAATTGGCCATTTTAGAATCGGACAGTATTTTGCAACGATCGGATCGAGGGAACTGGAATTTTCACTCTGGGTTTTTTTTGTGTGTGTTTTTTTAGCTTCAACTCGTTGTTTGCTGCCATCGCGCCGCTTTCTCATCGTTTTATTGCACGCGTAATCATATTCCTGCGGAACGAACGAACGAACGAACGAAATGCCAACATACTCTAGGAGGTGGTGCACGTTGAGCGCATGTGAGGAATTTACATGGTAAGATAAGACATTTTAAAAGCTTTTGCTTTTAGCGATGGGTTTTGTAGCTGCGTGACTCACAAGTAGGATTCATACTCAGCCATATGTAAATATGTACAATCATTAGGACTGATTCATTGAATTTGTTATTTGAAATAGGAGTTGCTGTAGTTAGCATACGCTTGTTTAATGTATTTATTCCTTCACAATATCATTTTTAATTCACATTTTAGATTGTTCTGCCGAGTCGGACTAAAACACGCAACCGAAGCTAACCGTAGCTAGATCCGTTCCGCATTTCAATTGCTCAATGTTTGAAGATTTAAGGATAAAAAATACCATTAAGATAATTTCAATCTCAATCTCGTCTGGCAAAGTTCTGCATCAATTTGGTTCTGCGCGGAGTGTTCCGCCGGTATCGCACCGGCAGACGTACGCCCGTATTTAATCCTTCCAAACGTGCAGTATTCTTCATTCACCGACACCGACCAAAACCCGGCAAAAAGCCTTTGCGGAGCCGAGGCGTTTCGTAATGACAATCATCCCTCCCGCATGGTTTAAATTTATCCATTCATACCACCATCATCCGTGGCTCGTTCGTTCGTACGTTCGTTCGACAGTAATCAAATCACTTCATCAATCTTTCTCGATCTTGCCGAGATCTCATTATACTCCAATTTCCCTTCACACTTCCCACGCCACCCAGTGCTAACCCGGGGTCGATCAATTTCCCGAAGGTTAGAGCAACGAAGACGCCTGGGTGCCTGGGCGACCGGGTAGCGATACTCTCGTTTAACCTAAAACCTTCACCAGGCTTTACTACGGACCAGGGCGGGAAAGGTGGTTCAAGTGCAAGTGAGAGCCGGGGGACGTGCCGGTAGATGCGCGTACGCGGTTCTTACTAATTTCACGAGCTCAATGAATCAATTTAATTTAATAACACACTCTTTTAATACCCGGCGTTTTTTCCCATTTCCCATTCCGTGCCGTTCCCGGCCAAATTGCTCCGACCGCGGCGCCAATCGAAGGAAAAGGCGAAAGCAGCACACCGAGATAGAGGAAACACCACCGTCGAGATAGAGTGCGAAGAATTACGAGCACACAGCAAGGCGCAAAAAGAAGACGGCGGCGTGTATTAATATCGAGTGGCCGCTGGCCCGCTTGGCACGGGCTCAAAGAAAAAAAGCTGGCTAAAGCACGCTGTTCTCACAAAGGGAACGACGAGATGGTGGTAGTGGTGGTGGGTGGAGTCGAGATGGAATCCCCACGGAGATGGAGAGCTAAAACAATCGAGTATGCTGCTGGTTGAGACCGACGAATCGAGAATCAGCCCAGATCCCAGACCGGCGAATGCTATCGATCGTAGACCGATGTCTGAGTCATTGCCAGCTGAGCAGACCAGACACATTCCGGGAAAACACTTGGAGTAAGAAAATGTGCGCTCACACACAAAAAATCTCCCTCTCAACCACCAATCGATAAACACGATTGTTCCCTCAGCATCACGCTTCTTTTTCTTCTTGTTGCACTCAACTTCAAACACAAAGACTGACATTCAGGTTTCCGCTAATGATCCATTCGTTCGGAAAGGTTTTGTTAAGCCGTTTAATCTTTAGCAGAAAGTTCGCACAGCATGAGGTATTTTGTTGTGAGATAATCGAAAGATGGGGGAGTCTCAGCCGGAACAATTGTAGAACTTATGGGTAAGTCATTGCAACTCAAGGTATATCCCATAGAATTCATTAGTTAAAAAAGATGTCTGCATTTTTCTTATATGTTAAATTCAACTTAAGGAGCATGAACCAATTTCTGGACATGCCCTAAGACTAACTCTGCATGCAGTAAAACACTAATTGAATTCTTTCTCATCCGTAGAAGACCTTTAACTCGGTTTATTGGTAGTGTTGCAGTCTTTCAAAAGACAGGAACGACATCATACGTTTCTCTACCAGACTTAACCTCCGAAAGCAGTGCTTGGATATCCAACTACGTGTAAATAACAACTCAGGGATGCCATAAATGGTACGCTAAGACCTTTAGGGTTAAAAAGGCACAGACGTAGAGGAAAGAAAATAAGTTACCGATCCAGACCAGACCGATCCAATAATTTTAACGGTTTTGCTCTGCTGTAGCAGTCCTTTGAACCTCTTCTTGACTTATAAAGTTATCGTAACGAACGAGTTCTTGTTTTACAATCTTTAATACAAGACTCAATGAAACATTACCTTAGTTCTGGATTAATTGCATCTCAGGACAATCTTACGGTGACGTATAAGTCTAACCTATAGATACACTCAGATGACTTTATTTACAGCAGATATCATAGAGCTAGACAAATTGTAGTCAATAAAGGTAAGAACACATTTTATTAGTGGCAGACCATCTTTAGCTGAAGTCGGAAGGTGTACATACTTATCAAAAATAATGAGTTAAATGCAGACCTTTGCAAGTAAGACTGTCCCAAGAATCGTACGCCGTATTCTGATATATCTGATTACTAAACCATCGATGAACAGAGATTCTTTCTTTACAGGACTGTTAAATTGGTTTGAAAGCATTAAGAAAGATACATTAAAGAGACCGAACTTTGAATCATTGAACATCAGTAGCTTTCAACAGAATACGAACTAAAGAAGTTAGAAATCTCCATTCAAATGCAGCATGTTTGGTGCAAATGTGTTGATACAACATATTTCAAGAGATGTTGAAAAATTCTCACTAAAACAAGTACTTTTCGAAACCAACCTTAAATCTAATGAAACATTTTGCCGCCCTTGTGAGCATTTGTTGTTGTTTTTCGGACAACAACAGACACATGCCATGTGTCGTTTGCATACGAAAGTGTGCATCATCGTGCTGAGAGCGACCCCGACCGCTTCAAAGCTCGTGCAGCTCCTCTTAGCAATAACGCACCGACGGGCCCAAAAAAAACCTTTTGAATTAAATGCTCGTCTGTATGTGCGCTCGTTTCAAGAGATGACTTGGCAAACTTATTTGTTTTCTTCAAGTCACGGAAACACACCGCACGCTCATTTGCCTCACACGGGTTTCGCTTTCCCGGATAAGTACCCTGCGGGAAGTATTTTTTTCTTCTTTTGCTTGGGATGGAAAGAAAAACAAGACCCAAATGTCTGAGGTTGAACCCCTCAAGGCATTCCTTGAGTACTCTCGCGCGCAATTGGCTGCAATTCCCCAAAAATTGTATGATGAATGATGATTGAAGCAGCCACCACGATGATGATGTAGCATCCGTGTGTCTACAGCAACAGCACAAATGTTATTCGTCCGTCTTCAAGTACAGTGATGAACCCGGCAGGAAGAAGCATCACTTGCATGGCTGTTGTTGTTGTTCAACGTTTGCACTTAATCACTGGAGCCAAAAATGTAGCGAAGAAAGAATTAAGCACACACAGCGTTCGAAGCCTAATATACGCGTTGGCGAACATGTGTGCCGATGATGCTCTCCATTGTGCGCCATTACCTTGTCCAGATCTCGACAGAGAAATCCTATTATCCTTTTTTTTTATTTGCGAAAACACAATAGTGTTAGTGCGCTCTCTCTAGGGTGTTCGGAGCGCACATTTAAACCTGAAGGATACATCGAGAATAAATCTCAGATCACGGTGCACGGAGGCATTGAAAAGGATCCGTAGTGCGGCGAGCTTACAATACTAGCATGTGTACTCGGAAGAATAAATTCTAATTACTATGCCGAGTGGTTTAATTGCGTTAAAGGAAACATAAAAGCCCTTTCCTTCGCATTAATTGATCCTTCCGAAAGGCTTTCCATCACAGGCCGGAACGGTTCGTGCTGCGCACCCCTAAGCCATTCAATAGCCGTAACCAATGGGGGAAAAAGCACCAAGGTTCTCTCTCCCTGATTTTGTTATTGTTATGATGTTACTGTTCTCTTCTTCTTATCCTGTTTTGCCGAAGCGCTGAGGATGTATTTAAATTCAATACCTCCCGGTACGTAGGACCGGGGACGATGCAGCTACACATAATCGTACCCTTGAGTGTTAAAAATTTATTACTTCTACTCTACATCAGCTTATTTATCGATCGTTCCATTCGATTTCCTGACCATCCGAAACGGCCGTCATGGCGCAGGAAACGAAGCACCTCGAGTATTAGGGATGGTTCGATGGTTTCCGTGAAGCAAACAGACAGACAGGGCAGTAAAACGTTCCCTCGATCGATCTCTCTCAGCGCCCGATCGGTCACGGTTGTATTTTTATAGCATTTATTTTTTTCTGTTTGGTTTTTGCTGCCTTTGCGTTTTCATCCAAACCATGGCTAGATAGTCGGTCGTGAACGGGAGACGTGAACGTGAATCGAAACAAGCAGCATATGGTTAATTATGAAAAATGATTGATTTCAAAAATATATTTCTCCGCTGGGTAAGGTTAAAATTGCTGCTGCTGCTTTGCCCATCCCTTTAATCCCATGTGCCGGAGATGGCTAGAATAAGCTTAGATTGCTGCTGAAAAAAAAAAACTACCATTTTAGCTTTGTGCATCCTTTGAGTTTGCGAGACCGAAGCACGTTGGGACAAAGTGAGGACATTTAAGAAAAAATCAAAATGTTACTATTAAGAACGAAATTCAATTGAAAAGAAGGAGGAAAGGAGATCATAAAATTTTAACAAAAATTAATATAAGATAAATGAAGTACAAGATGTTTTTCTACTAAATAAATGTATCAATAAAAAAAAATTGAACAGAACAAAGCACATATCATTAAATTATTCAATTTAACAAACTAAAACAACACAAAAATTACAAGTTCCCAAGTGAATATTGACAAAAAAATATATTTTTCATGTTTTCATTTTTCATCCACATCGAAAACTAGTAAAAACTGAGACAATTAATATTTTCACCCAATTTTTTTGCAAGCAATTTTACTTCATAAAATTTTGCACACGGTTAGAAGAGATTTGAAGCGAGCTTATGGAGCTTCTCAACAATTGTGGATTTTTTGCCGATCGTTTAGTCTTCCCCTGTTAAAGTAGAAAATTAAGAAATGTCATTCAATAGTTTGTTTACATCCCTTCGCGGCGTCATATACATTTGGACGGGATAACTTAGACATTATTTGCAACATCCAAGTTGCCAAGTTCCACGGCCGCGTTGTAAATTACTTCATAGTGAAAGGAAGATTCCCTTATATGATTGCAAAGTTCTTCAACGGGCTAAAAACATACATTCCACTATCCGGTTGCAAAAGCTATCCACTAAATGATTCAAATAAGAGATGAAAATACTCACTCTTTTCATTGATTTGAAGCAGAGTAACTGGTTATACAGATTTGAATCTTTAACTCGCTTTTGAAAGATTCATATAAATGAAATGCAAAATACTAACTCACCCTCTGTACCGACTAGTGACTCACTCTTTTCGGATAATGCTCATTCACTCACTTTCTGACTACAGACGCTGTAGTAGAGATGAGAATAACAACTCATTTCAAAGAATCAATCCATTCTCGCTCCTTCACCTTGTTGATTCGAATCGTATAGCAACTCTTTTGCGATTCGAATCGTTTAACAATTTTTTTGAGAGTTCAAATCGACAAAGAGTTAATAAACGATTCGAATCGTGATTGAATTGTTAAACGATTCGTATCGCAAAAGAATTGTTAAAACTCTTCGTGAAGAGTTTATTCAACTCCTTCTTTAGGAAGATTAGAACGTACATCGACAATTCAAATGTTTTATTATATAGAAATTTAGAAACCGAATTTGTAAAATAAATTGTTTATAAAAGATTTACTGTTTGATGTAGCGCGCGCCATCGCCAAAAGTTCTGCTTACTTTAAAGATGTTGTTACATATATCGATATATATTTCCATCAAATACACAAAAAAAAACCATTCACCTGTTTGTTTTTTGCTGTCCCACAGTGCAACGTCCGAATGATGGAATGTACGCTCATAACGCCAACTCACTGGCCAACAATCAATATTTTACGCCTGTCCTAGTTCTCTGAGTTCCCGCCAGCAATTCAAGACAGCAAACTACTTCACTGACTAACAGCCGGAGCACCATACAATACAACTGCCAACCTCATGCCTAATGGATCATTTTTAACGTAGCTGATGTTATTCGCTTAAATTGATCCTCTAGTAGCACCAATTCTTTAAAACGCATTGACGCTCATTTTGTGTAAAAACAAAACAAAGGAAAACGCTTTTTGTGTTGCTCTATGATGCACGATGAAACTTTGCGGATGCGATCAGACACGAGCACACATGCTGCGAGCTTCGATTTACTTTGATGTTTTACAGGCGTACGTATTTTGTACGGGATGTGGCTTGTTCCTGAAATCGCGAAAAACCCGATACCACTTACAGTAATGGCAGCTACATCCAAACTGCCACCCATAAATCAATCGCAATAGCATTCCATTCATTTTTATGGCATCAAAAAAACTTCAAAGTTCCATTTTCGTTGAACGTTACAAATCTCCCACCACAAATCACATGTATGCATTGATGATCCCTGGCCCTGCTTTTTATCTTCCTCCGTTCTACAGACTTCCTCCCCCTGGATTTCCCTTGCCAATCGGTATTCATTCGTTGGTCTATGAAGGGCGAGAGTTGAAACTGACTGCAATCCATCCCCTTGATATCCGATACATCACGCGACCATTTCAACAACCATACCCCGAAATTATGTTTCCGTTTGCCACCTTCCCACCAGTAAAATCAGTGTTGTCCCCGTGACGTACACCACGGTGACACAAACCCGGAGCAATCACATTTCCACACATTCGCTCACCTTTAAATCACGCGTACTTGTATGTAGTAGTGTGCAGTTTGATGTTGTACCGTGGTTTTGTTTTTTCGTCTTCTCAAAATGCTTTGCATTTTAGGCCTATCCATCCATTTTTCTTTGATCTTCTCAGATCCGCTTAGGATTACACACAGGACAGGAGCCGTAAAGTGTGGACGAAGCGGAAAATCGCTTTTTCGGGTGTCGGGGTGCAACAATCCTCCACCGTGTGCGATGGGTTGTTACGCCGGCTGACATTCAAAAGGACGAATGTGTCAAAAAGGTGTGAAAACACTACACTCGATACCGTTTTACCTACTGTGCAATCTTTCGTACATTGGTGAGGGCAGGATGTGTTTTTTCTCTTTGATGTTGTTTGCCAAAATGCGATGAGAAAGTGTTTGTGTGTGTATCGTTGATATTAATCATACCCAACGGAGTTGCCAATTCTCGGCACTGCTTGTTTCTGTAAACTGATATCTTTGATATTTTTTCTTCGAATGATGCTTTTGTTTCAGTTTTTGGAGAGGTTTGCCGATTTCTTGAGCTGATTCCTGTATTTTTTCCATTTTGACGAATAATTCATAGGTCCGTTCTGATTGTTTACTGTCCATAATTCATAACAACAGAAACAGTTACTTGCAATGCAAATATTTGTAAAAGTTTAACACATTTATTGTTTGTTTCTAGTTTGTTTGATATTTGCTCGAAAATTGTTTTAAAAATTTTAACAGAAAGGTTTTTTTAGCAGTGAAGCTTTTTGGCCATTCAGAAATGACCTGACAGCTTGATATAAAAATAAAACTTCGTATACAGCTCTTTCTGACACTTAGCAATTATTTACAACTCTATCTTGGTTATAGAGCCCTCCATCAAAACCATATTTTAACAAACATCGTAAACTCATTCGGACGGACATGGATGGTTCCTGGATTTGCTTCTAGATGCGTCCTGGGCTATGCTGACGAAGAATGCCAATGCGGGCGGCATATGTTAAGGATTATTTTTGGCAGTGTATGCTAGCAGGCTGATGCGATACGATGGTTGAGGAACTGAATGCCAGTGTCATGCTGAATCAAGCTGGTGTTTGTTAGCAACCTATTCGGCACGAGCCCTAGAACTAGACCGAATGCTCGTTGGCTGAATTATGTGGAGTAGAACCACTAGGAGATTGGAAGCAGTGGAAAACGGATTTTCAACCTGGCTATGTCTGATATACGACTGTTACAGAAGTCTAGGTCTACATACTGTCAGGTAGCTTATGCTTTTAAAAAACAGATAGATCTATGCAACAAGATAGCTTGAGGATCCGCGAAGTGGGATACATCTAAAATGATTATGTCGGATCTCTTATATTTGTATTAATCAATTCAACTCTTCGAGGGTTGCAATGGAGATCTAACACGAGCAAACATTATTTTTCTGACGTCTGAACTAATCTAAAAAGATCTAATAAGCCGTACCAAATTGAAGACTTGTGTACCTCCACTACAATTGTGAAAAGGAATCAGATTCCTAAGAGAATTACAGGAAGAAACATTAATATCAGAAAGAGGAAATCAGAAGCACCAAGCAAAAATTATATGTTTGACTTATCCAAATGACATATGAGTATTCATGAGCAGTGCAGTTTTACATCTGTCTTTTTAGGAGCTTCAGCTTCCAAAAAAATTTTTTTAGCAGTGAAGCTTTTTGGCCATTCAGAAATGACCTGACAGCTTGATATAAAAATAAAACTTCGTATACAGCTCTTTCTGACACTTAGCAATTATTTACAACTCTATCTTGGTTATAGAGCCCTCCATCAAAACCATATTTTAACAAACATCGTAAACTCATTCGGACGGACATGGATGGTTCCTGGATTTGCTTCTAGATGCGTCCTGGGCTATGCTGACGAAGAATGCCAATGCGGGCGGCATATGTTAAGGATTATTTTTGGCAGTGTATGCTAGCAGGCTGATGCGATACGATGGTTGAGGAACTGAATGCCAGTGTCATGCTGAATCAAGCTGGTGTTTGTTAGCAACCTATTCGGCACGAGCCCTAGAACTAGACCGAATGCTCGTTGGCTGAATTATGTGGAGTAGAACCACTAGGAGATTGGAAGCAGTGGAAAACGGATTTTCAACCTGGCTATGTCTGATATACGACTGTTACAGAAGTCTAGGTCTACATACTGTCAGGTAGCTTATGCTTTTAAAAAACAGATAGATCTATGCAACAAGATAGCTTGAGGATCCGCGAAGTGGGATACATCTAAAATGATTATGTCGGATCTCTTATATTTGTATTAATCAATTCAACTCTTCGAGGGTTGCAATGGAGATCTAACACGAGCAAACATTATTTTTCTGACGTCTGAACTAATCTAAAAAGATCTAATAAGCCGTACCAAATTGAAGACTTGTGTACCTCCACTACAATTGTGAAATGGAATCAGATTCCTAAGAGAATTGCAGGAAGAAACATTAATATCAGAAAGAGGAAATCAGAAGCACCAAGCAAAAATTATATGTTTGACTTATCCAAATGACATATGAGTATTCATGAGCAGTGCAGTTTTACATCTGTCTTTTTAGGAGCTTCAGCTTCCAAAAAAACATTTCATAAGATGAGAATATACGAAAATCAATCATTAAGTGCTGACGTTTATAAATTGTTCTTATAGAACTTTCCAAGATTGTTGAGAAATATAACATTAAAAACCTTCCTTCAATGTTGCAATGAACTTTTCATAGTGGAACCAAACGGTAAGAACCAACAGTACGGTATATTCACGAACCAAAGGTTAGGAAACCAAAAAACACAATTCAACACTCAGGTGCTAGTGCACGATTTATGTGCCTGGTCCAATAAATCTTTATGGTATGACAAGTAGAAATTCTTAATTGTTCCGTTGGTGCTGATTTCGTACCATTACATTTGGGTGTTTCTCTTTTGCTCATTTCCTTCCTTCGTTGCTTGAAGTCGAGCGGTTCCAAATGGCAGGTTGGTCCTTGTGTGTGGACCAATTTAGTCGGCTCTCGTACCACGCTGCCGAGCTGATGCGTATAGCATTTGGCCGGAAATTGAATTTATCCGCGCGCGGTACTCGAATTCACAACGACGCTACCGCTGTATGTTGCCTTGTACTGCAATAAACCGCAGTATCGTATTACGCCAAGCCACTCCATGCGCAACTTCCGCCGTTAGCTCTAATGGTACCAATAAACGGACGGATTCGTTATCTCCCACCCCGAAAGGAGCGCCCCGGCATATTGACTCACCTTTGGCCGATCGACGAGTCGCACCTATTCGAGCACGGCCGACCTGCAGATGTCGATTTCACGGGTATGAACTGTGAAGTGTACGCGCTATTGATCTAGGGTGGAACGTTCGATTGCAACCATTTCCCTTGGAGCACCGCCGGTGCTACGTAATCCCGCTATTTACTGCTCCAATTTTTCTAGCATTGAATTTCTATAGCTCAAATGAAACTCGTACCACTTGGGGACGGTTATTGACGACCAGCGAGTGAGGTATACCTAAAATTGGACATTGAGCTTGTCAAATGGCGCGTTGAAGAGATGCCCGTTTGTTGCTGTAGCCGAGAACTCATTGGTTTGTTCCAGGGCTTTCGATGAAAACTGCTCAGAACTGCTGCCTCTGTGCTTATGTAGCAAATGAATTTAGACAGCACCCAAATGGTTAAGCAAATTGTCATCATACATTTTTAACGGATTTTCTAGCGCTGCAAAGGAAACAGTAAATTATCATATTGAAGCAATCGCTTACGTACACACTGTCCGCGACGAAAACAGCAGCCCCATCAAGAACTGTCATTCGGAACATTTATTTGCACTCGCGTAATAACATTTCCCGTACCGATTTGCTCACCAATGTTTACCGATACGATTACGCGATTATGAGCGAAAGGCGAATGGTAAAGAATGGCCGCCAGACAAGCCGTACATCCAATGTTTTGCGTGCATAAGTTTGTGTATAGTAATGATGAAATCTATTTTCTGCTTTTCTTTCTGTCCTTTTTGCCCTCAACGGCACAGAGTGTCCTGTGTATATTTATGATCGTCTCTTGTCACTGCATTCGTTCCAGCAAGCAGCAGGGTGGAAGGATCGGCGCTTGTTTGTTACATCCTTGCCGATGCAACGTTAGCCAATTCTACCTCAGCGACCGTTGTTTTGCTCCGGAAACGGTCGTTACCAGCGCTCTGCCAGTTACAGCCGAGCCGGATAGTGGCGTAATACGATTTAATATGACATCCATGATTTATTACGGTTCAGTTGCACGCTCTGTTCACTTGGCTGCATGTAAAACCGAGTCGGCCAGTTGGTCTACGAACTCTCCCTCTCTGGTCAAAGTGCATCAAAAACATAGAGCGAGATCTGTGCTTCAGCACAACACACCACCATCATCGTGCCTAGTGCGAAGGCCGTGATTAGGCAGGAAGCACGCCTGTGCCTAATTAGCTACAATTAGAATTCTTATCATAATTTGGCCTAGCCGGGTGTGCTAACGGTAATAAGTTCTCGTCACGGACTGGTTCACACTGGCCTGGCAGTCAAAACTTACAGCGCGGCGAAAGGATGTTGGGTGTTTCTTCGATCGGTGTCAGCCCTGACGCGATTGACGCATTTTCGAAAGGGTGGAACTTTTGAAGCAGCACTCGGTGGCCGCTTTCTGCTGGTACCGCCAGCGAGGGGAGTCTGTGAAGCGTGCGGGGATTGTGGATTGTGTGTAGTTTGTTTGGCTTAATAATTAGTTACTTTGTTTGTGCCTGTCATCTTATCCTCGAGGTGAAATGTGCGCACCGAAACGTGGCTTCCCGATGAGGGTCGGTGTAGTCGATCCGACACGTGCTTAGGTGAGGAGTTTTAGCTGTGAAACCGTTTTTCTAGGGTGCACTTTTTTTTGGTAAGAATGATTGAAAAACATGTATAATTTTATTACAGTTTAGTTTGTAGCATAACTTATAGAGTTAAAATCAGAGCGGAAAAACGGTATTCGACTTCAATTATTGGTAGAGAAAATCACAAGAGACTTTCCAATAAACTTTCCAATTTCGACTTGTTATACTAGTTTTTCGAATGTCTTTTTGACACATGCAAAACACGGTTACCCTGCCGGTAGACTACAGTCAGCAGTAACTAATGTTCCAAGGCTATTTCATATGCTTGGTTTTCTACCTCATTGACTATTGTCACGCCAGCACCGTAACGACTATTGCCATAGCACACGATAGGTAATATAAGACCGTCAAACAGCAATGACTTCTAACTAGACAGATGATCAAAAACATTATCGAAAATAAACGCTCATGAGCGATAAAATTTGTTAACTAGCTATGCACAACTGTGTTTAATGCTAGTATAATAAGATAAAACTTTCTAATGTTCTAAAAATAACACGAAGTACAGTAATTTGTTATTGAATTTCTCTGGTTTGATCGGGAGGCCTAGTTGTGTTTTGTAAACCGGGATTTCCGGGAATTTCTTTGTAGCATAGTACTATTTAGACCACAAATGTCAAATGTAGTGCCTGAGTTTTTTCAATCTGGTTCGCAAACGAATGTTAAGACAATAGATTAATTGACACTTTTCAGTAAGTTTTTCTAGTGGAAATTTGCGCCCTTTTCAGGAAAACTCCAAAAATTGTCAAATTTGGGGCAAGACCAATCCATAAGGTGTTCACCGAGACAGTAGGCATCCCACAGAACGTATCTATTTAGTGTACTTGCTGCCAACAAGCAATGACACTTCTGGTGGATCATTTATAATAGTTCATATTCATATAACTACTGATGCTCTGAAAACCAACATTGTCCTCCAACATGAGATCTCTCAGACGCACGGTACCAAGAATAATCACTATCTCTCAAAATGCTTAAACTTGAATGCTTGATGAGCAGGTGTTGTGAGGCTCGAAAGTCTTAATCGATATTATGAGGAATTTCTGATGAAATTAATCTATGTAACCTTAAGTACAAACATCGTTGCTGGTCTGTGATGTTACTTCAATCACCAATACTACATGAACAACACAATGTATTTCAAGATGCAATTCAAGAATCTTACATGAACGGCAAAGTAACGTGATACCCACTAAAAACTACAAATCGTCTGTTATAGTGGAACAGCGTTTTCGTAAAATAAACTCCACACAACGAAGTCCATAAGTCCACCTGCAGCGGTGCATTTGATAAATGAGCTTTGTAATTAATGAGGGTTACATCGAAAATACTTCCTGCACCAGGAAGAAATCTCACATTACATTTTCTTACTTTACCACTTGCGCACACGAAACCACCCCCCGGAACCCAGCCAGACCATGGACCATATTGCAATTGCACAAGATTGCCGCTTTACCACCTTCAGAGCGCGCGCACGCAGCGCATTAAAGTTTTTAATATCGCTGCACAAGGATGCGAACCCTTCTAATGACCATTTCGTGTGTATTGTCCAATGCGCACACCCCCCGGAACCCAGCCAGACCATGGACCATATTGCAATTGCACAAGATTGCCGCTTTACCACCTTCAGAGCGCGCGCACGCAGCGCATTAAAGTTTTTAATATCGCTGCACAAGGATGCGAACCCTTCTAATGACCATTTCGTGTGTATTGTCCAATGCGCACTCGCTCCAACCGTGGTGGTCCATGGGATGAGGCGTCCGTGTGTCTGTGGGCAGGCAAGTTTACTTGCCCACCGGCAGACACATTCCTCTCTTTCGCTGGAGCTTAGTTCTTGCGTGGAGCAGCAAAACCCTGTTGGATAATTTATCGCTACCGTTTCTGTGGCACGGTTTTTTGAAAACGACGCCGCACAAACCATTGTTGCTGCTTCCAACCGCAGTGCCTTCCTCTGTGTCGGTTGTGGAAAAGCTGTGATACAAAATAAAAGAACCCCTCCGTAAGCCCCGAGGTTTGAGTTACCGGCGAAGCGAACCACAAAGTTTTCCTCACGTTCGGCAGCGTAAGGAAAATGTTTTATAGACGACTTTTACGATCGACTTTTATTGTTTCTCTTTCACCATGGAGTTGCCTGTCGATGGGAATGGGTGAGCCATCCCTGCGAAAAATGGATTCTTCCCTCCATAAAGCACGGCGGCAAATCGACGGGGCAGCTACAACAAGCGCTTGTTGAAGATTTTCTTCTCCAGCTTCAAGATTCATGCTTCAACATTTTGCTTACCACACCGGAGCAAAACTCTCAACCAAGGAAAACTTAAGCCC